>CM077147.1:29250183-29417545 GCA_039583875.1 Platanthera guangdongensis
GGAAGCCTGAAGAATAGAGTCTAACGCCAAGCAATCTACGAAGGTAACGACTAGACACACAACTGATGGATAAACTTGAAAAGGGTACCTCTGCGACACTTCCCCTCCCCCCCAAAGCAGGGAACAATCATTGTAATAAGAAGAGACTGAATACGTTACTTTCCATCACAAGGATTGTTTTCTCCACATTCACCCCGTCAAGGACCTTGTTGGGACAAGCAAAAATCTGATAGATTCTAAACACTGAAGGACTCGATGGCTCAAAGACCTTGCCATCCTAGCTTTTCTCACCCTCCCTATCGTTACTTCTATTGTTTCTCTCGCAAGACATGGAGTGTCTGGAGTTGGTCAACGAAGATGTCAGGGTGCAATTGAGATGCTTTGATCAACTTCAGAAGAACCTCCTCTAGGCGGCAATTCAGATGCTCAAGAACTAACCAACGAGGCTCGTACAATCTCACCAGTATGCCTCGCCCAATATGGATGTTGATATCAAGTTGAAGTTCGACATACTTGGCCTCTGGTATCCAGCGAGGTAAGATGCATTTGATTGAGCCTTGTGGCCTGCTTTTGAAGCTCCTCAATCTCGACATCCTTCGTTGTTGAGATTTTGGTGGTGCTTTTTTCAAGGTCCTGCAATGAGGAAGAAGTCAGAATAAATAAAAGATGGAGAAGCCCTCGAAACAATTCAGAGATAGGACCCAAAATACCTCAATCGTATTATCTGTGGGCTTTTTTGCCTTCTTCGTCTCCTTGAGACCGACATTGAACATCAACAACAACCCTCTTTCCATGTGCATCAGTTTGGCATGTCGCAGTACCACGCGAGATGCCTGGTGAACAATGTGTCATCAGGAAAACACACATATCCCTGATTATCTAGATACTTATAAAAACAACTTGTTTGAACGTCGAGGTTCGTTGGGTGACTTTTGATGGCAACGTGGTGGTTTTTCTAGAGTGCATGAAGTGGCTTACGAGACTCGGTCAATAGCTGCAATAGAAGAAGGTCACGGGAATCAGAATACCCTGAATCGGAATAAATGACTCACAAAATCCATCAACATGAGGCATCCTTGGGATCGAAGGTACGCTTCTCGGGCACGAGATCGGTGACAGGAGGGGTTTTGTCATGTGAGGCTTGTTGTTTAGAAGAGGTCGTCAACGGAAACAGTGTTTCTTCATCAAGACGTCAAAATCGTTGATGAGCTCGATCGGCGAAACCATTACTTTGAGAAAACAAACCAATGAGATTTTAAGCCCATTAATGCAGTTGCAACATAGGTAGATGAATCCTCACTAATCAAAGCCCCTTAAGGAGCAAATCTCATAGGGATAGCAATAGCTTGAGAGAACTGGGCAAATGAGATACTTTTCTGCTTCCCGAGCAAGGATAGGGAATATCGCTTCTTTGGAGAACACAATGTCGGGGGAGGGGAGGGGGGGAGTTAGGAGGGAGGAGGGGTGTTGATGGTGAAGGAGAAGTCCTTATCAGAACCTTTTAAAAATGATGAAAATAAATCAGCAGGCAAGAAGTTGCAAATAACGATAGAGGATGACACCAAAGGAGGACCTAGGTCCCCAACATCAATCATAAGCTTCGTGAGAGCCTCGGAATCGGAGGTATCATGTTGAAAAAAGGATACGGCCTCGTCTGGTCAATTACCTTGGCGAAGTCCTTATCGAGACCTCTACAAAATGAGTAAAACAAATCAGCAGGCAAGAAGTTGCATATAACAACGGAAGACGACATCAGAGGAGGACCTAGGTCCCCAACATCGATTTGGAGCTTTGTGAGAGCCTCGAGGTCAAAGGTATCATGGTAGAAAGAAGAATATGGCCATGCCAGGTCAGTGACCTTGGCGAGACAGGTCTGCTACAGCAGCTATAGAACAACAAAAAGTCGGTGAAAACATCATCTCCAGGACTGGTCGCGGACAATGAAATAATCATCTAACCAATTCCCAAATATTCTCGCCAAAGCTATCAACATTGGGCAGTGGAGGCCGTGAGACCTTGAAGTGAGGACTCGATGGCCTCGCCAGCTCATCAGCAAAAGGATTGGAGACTTACACCCGCTTATATTCTAAGCAGGTAGGCTTCTCGCCTAAGGATTCGCACCAAGACGTTTCGCTCGAAAAAAGTGGGAATCGCGTTCCCGTATTTTGCAAGAGTAGAAGGAAGGCAACTAGTGAGTATCAGGCACTGAAAGAGGTAACGACACAGGAAGCCTCATCAAAAGACCTCATATAAACTAGACCTCGCATGCACTTGTAAGGAAGACCTCGCAAGGGGCAAATTTGAGACGAGACTGGGGGTGACCACCAGATTGCCCCCCCCCCACACACACACACACAATGGTTATCTATAATACAACTCAGTGTAACAGATGAAAGACAGTTCAAACACAACGAGATTAGCCCATTATAAGATTTTGTGACCTCATTTGTCTTTCCCGAACACGCACAACACTTGGTTCAGGAGGGGAGTTCTCGTGCACTTCTGGGTATACGGCAAGATTTTCACATTGTCACACAACTTCTAAGTCTCTAGCCTACGGTGGTCACTAGCAATCAAGTGAACTTTTGTCATCTTACAGTGCAAACTTTTGACGATCCGAGATCTCGGTTCCAAAGGAGAATGTGTGCCGGCTGAAAGATGACACTGCCCCCGAGTTGTGTGATGACCAGATTGACGCAGCCACATCTAGGGGCACTTCCACTGTCAGGCACTATACACGAAAATTTAATCATTGTCGAATAATGTGCGGTCATGTGGATCTGAAGCTAGTTTAAAACAAAATTCAATAATATTATTGATAACCTTCACTCCCAAAATTACCATTTTCTGTGATTGCTTGCTGTTGGGAAAAAAATTGAGCATCTTTCACACTTCCTGTTATCTCCATCTCAATCTTCTCACCAAAAGCCTCCTTCTGTGCAGTAATTGTGAGTAAAGAATATAGAGAGGAGGTGGTAGTAGCTCAGCTGCAGAATTCTGCTTTAACTTTTTTGAATGTAAAATCCCAAGCTGATGCTGCACAGGTAAGGTTGCCTTCTTCAAAGATTTCAGATGTGATGGTAGACTTGAAAGAAACTTTTTCGGTTTGCTATAGTCTCTACAAGGGCTTCTTTTGTGCTGTTCTAACTTCTCATGAAGCTTGCACAGTTCTTTCCTCTTCAAAAGACAGATGTTGCTTATTATAAAAACAGTATATAGAAATCATATCGAATGAAGAAGAAATAAATCACAATTGAAGTAACTAAGAAGATATGACAAAGTACAAAGAAAAAAGAGACAGATGAACAGACATTTGGAGAAAAGTTCAAAGGCATAGTTCTAAGAAAATAAATGATACACCGAAATTGAAAAATAAAATATAGGATGAAACAAAAAAAAATCTGCATATCACCTAAAAAATGACAGTGCTATATTTCTCTCGATTTTAAGCCGGAAATTTGGGAAGCATTCAAACACTCATCATTTGAACTTTGTCAAATGAAGTGTTTGAACAGACATTTGGAGAAAAGTTAAAAGCATAGTTCTAAGAAAAATAAAATGATACACCAAAATTGAAAAATAAATATAAGGATGAAACAAATAAAATCTGCATATCACCTAAAAATGACTGTGCTATATTTCTCATGATTTTAGAGCTTGAAATTTGGGAAGCATTCAAACACTCATCATCTAATTCATTCAATCAATTGAGAAACAGGTAAACTCATATGAATGCTAATACAATATGAAATTGGTCGGGGTGTGGAGGTGGGATGGTGGGATCAGGAATGGGGAAGGTTGAACAACCAAAGCGGAATCATGGCTAAACTAATTGCAGATCAATCGCACGACGATCTTCAATCACACAGGATCTCTTAATGATATTATTTCTAGACAATTTTCTGAAAATGTACCATGATCAATAAATCATGATGGATGATGATGGTTGAAAGAGAAATTTTAACGGTGTGCTTAGATCATAGGTGCACCCAATTGCGGCATCCACCACCGCCTCTGTTGTTTCTCCAAGACATTTTATTGAAGTAAACCCGTCAATAGATGAAGCTAAAGCTCTAAACCTAACATTCATAGCGATCATCCTCATTTATTAACCATTCCATTTGGTATCATGTGAGAATCATTGAAAGTGATGAACATCAAGCTTTTTTGTACTCTTGCTTCAACTCAAAATCTATAAATTTGCTGAACAATATTGTACAGACAGATCTTAAGATAATGAAGATATCTGTTAGTACAAGAATTCCCATTCCTTACACTTCTTCCCTATTTCTTGACATGTAGTAGGTATTTAGGATAAAAGCTGCCAAACATAAGAGCGTCAAATTAGATGAAGTCGTCACAGTCCCAATAACAAAACATAGGAAATGAAATTTATGCATACTCGCTACTCAGGGAAAACTAGAGGAGATGAAGTCCAGTCAACCAAAATCACAAAAACAGAACTTATTCAATCCGGTATCGAATGATATCTAAAAAAAAGAGCAGCCTCTATAAAGTAAGCTTAATTGCTATCAATCATGATGATACTGATGATTCGGACCTTTGACAAAAGTGCCAAGTGTTATGAAGTTGCAACATAAGGTCTGATTAAGAAGAGACCCCGGGGAAATTGATATCCTAAGGTCTAGAGCTCTTATTACTTAAAATTCATTGTCCCAGAAAATTGTTGCCCAAAAGATTGGAGAATGAGGGATTCAGGTCATAGAATTATAGAAGGGAGAATTAATGAGACTCAATTGACCATACAAACGAGTGTTGGGAAAAAGGTATTATATGCCTATCTGGCCTATGTAAAAGAATAGTAGTGCCTCGGGCCAATAAAAAAACTATTCACCGATGAGTGTTGTTCCAAGAATAAAAAATGAAGGCATTATGTTGAAATGGACAAATATGGAAAGTATAATGGGAAAAATTTTAACCGCATAGCATTCTAATGGACATCTTCTCCTGTTAACATATAACTTAAAAAAATGCCAATTATATGAAGCTTATCAATGAAAGTATAAATCCTTTTATGTGAATCAGGTTTGTCATATCCATTACTCCAGTACAAGATACGTGTTCTAGACTCTAGAGACAATTTTCACTTCCTTATACCAAACCGTGATCATATGTGAATCTCATGAATATAATATATAGAGAGAGAGAGAGGAGAGAGGGAGAGAGGTATTACCCCCAACACATCCTATTTCCTATGTCCATATAAAAAAATATGTCAGTAGTAAGAAAACAGTGCTTTGTAGGAGTTTTATCATATCTTTACAATAAAAACTAAAAAATCGCTGGTGACTTTTTGTAACCAAAATGATATTCCAATAGCTTGAGATCTAGTTCTATCTCCTTAGAACAATTAGCCAGCATATATGCTTATAAGTATTTTGTAATCTTGACTCTTGAGTATTGTACCTATTGTTTGACATACTAAGTTGTTCTTATAACTCAATGCAATTGCTATACAAAATTAGGTGAGAAACAAATAGGAGCAAGTAAGGGACATGGTGTTATAATGGGTGCCTCAAATTGAAGTCTTTAATCTTGTCCGTCATTTTGCCTGATGAACAAATGGATGGCCATGATCTTTTTCGGGTCTAACAGCCGCGGATTAGGTTAAAAGGGAGAGTTGCTATTTGGGGCTGGTGGTTGTCGACAGACGTTTTGGAAAAGGAGAACCTGGGTGATTTTGAAGGGGCCTCTGCTAGTTGTTTGTGTAAGAGGAGAGTGTCGCCATTTTTGGCGGCGGGGAAGTGGTGAAGCGTGAGCGATTCTGAAAGTGGTGAAGCCTAATCCAGGAAGATATCGAAGCCTGGGCAAGATCGAAGATTCGGGGCCTAGGCAAGCTCTATTTGGTTCGAGATCTAGTAAAAGCTCTATTGTGACAGAAATCTGGTAATGGTTTCCTTCTCCCTATGAGACTCTTTGTTGGTAAAATTCTTCACCTTGGTATTTGGTGTTTTCAGGTATAGCTGGCACCTTGTATTCCTCTGATTTTCTTTATAGTGCAGTCCCTCTTCCGGCCATGGGCGTACCCAAGCATCAGGGGAACCACGTAATCTCTGTGTTTGTGCGTGTCAATTTTCCTTGCGTGTTGTTTTTCTTTTTGGTGTGATTTGATTGGCTTGATTGCTATTATTATTATCAAATCTGTTTCGGGCATCGCTACTGATGGTTTTCGTTGGTTAATTGTTATAACAAACCGTATCAGAGGCAGATTGCGATTCACGATGTCCACAACGAAATTTGAGATTGTAAGTTTGATGGACTATCAAGCAGCTTTAGTCTTTGGCGCATCAGATGAAAGCACTGTTGACACGACAGGGTTGCACAAAGTATTGCTCGTCAAGGAGAAATCAGGGATTAGTGAGGATGATTGGGATGATCTAGATGTGCGAGCACTTAGTTGGATTCAATTGAGTCTTGCAGATGACATCCTTGGGAAATTGAAGAGGAAAGCACTGCAAAGGGAGTTTGCCAGAAATTAGAGGTGTATCTCACCAAATCACTCACAAATAGGCTCTATTTAAAGCAGCGCTTGTATATGTTCAGGATGAAGGAAGGTACTCCTATTAAGGATCATTTGGATGAGTTTAATCAAATCATCATGGATTTGAAAATTGTTGATGAACCAGTAAAGGATGAGGATCAGGCCTTGATTCTGCTATGTTCTTTACCATCGTCCTTCGAGTATCTTGTCACTACTTTGCTCTATGGTAAAGACACTATTTTCATGGAGGATGTGAAGTCTAGCATGTACTCCAAGGAATTGAGAAAAAACGTGTCATGCAACGATGTTGATGATCGAGCGTCGGGTTTGTTTGTAAGAGGGAGACCATTTGATAGAGCAGAGTCGAGTCATAGGGGCAGATCACATTCATCGGGAAAGAAGAAGGGCAAATGCAATTATTGCAAGAAGTCTGGGCATTGGAAGAAAGAATGTCCTAAGCTCGGAGAGAGGGAAAAAAAAGCAGAAGGGAGGCAAGTTGTTGTCGGTATTGCAAAGTGTGCAGTTCAGACAGATTCATTATTAGCAGAAAGCACAGCGGAGTCAGATACTGATTTTGAGCACATTTCAGATGGGATGCATACTGTGTTGGCAGTTACTGAGAGCATTACTTGTTGTTAAAATAGCTCATGTAAAGGTCCATTATTGGGCCCATTTATTGTTTTATCTCTCTCTCCTCCTTTAGTCTCACATCTTGTATAGGATTTTCTTCTCTCTTCCTATTCCTATATAGTTGTATTCTCTCCTTGTATTTACATACACAAGCAATACAAACAAGATTTGAGCTCTCTCAACATGTATCAGAGGGAGGTTACTGTCCTCTGCGGTTTGCCCTTTTTCTAACCGCCAAGCCCGCCCGGTTTCTTTTTCTCCTACTCGCTGCTTTGTCTCTTGCGGACTGGTAGCCTACCCGCTCCGGTCTCCTGTCCGCCCATGGCTCTGCGGTTTGCACCTCTGCATCCGCTTCTCCTCTCCCTCTTTGTGGTTCCACCCTCTTCAGGCTTCTTATAGCCA
Organism: Platanthera guangdongensis; assembly: GCA_039583875.1. Classification (NCBI taxonomy): domain Eukaryota; kingdom Viridiplantae; phylum Streptophyta; class Magnoliopsida; order Asparagales; family Orchidaceae; genus Platanthera; species Platanthera guangdongensis. The sequence goes on from CM077147.1 coordinate 29,257,718, forward strand.
CACTCTCTCTCTGCTTCGTGGGGCCCACCTTTCTTCTGACCGCTGCAGGCTCTCTGCTTCTGTCCGCTGCCAGCTCAGCTGCGGCTTCGTCTTCTAACCGCTGCGGCTTCGCCTTCTGACCGTTGCGGCTTTGCCTTCTGTCTGCTTCCGTCTCCCCTAGCCGCTCGAGTTCCTCCTCGCGGCCTCTCTTCTCTAGCCGCTCGAGTTCCTACTCGCGGCCTCTCTTTCTCTTGCCGCTCGAGTTCCTACTCGCAGCCTCTCTCCTCTTTCGCGTTCTCTGTCAACCCGCTCGGGCTGCTTTCTGACCGCTGCTGACTTCACCTAGACCGGGCGGTCTCTCTTTTGTTTCTGCCCTTTGGTCGCGACCTGACTACTCGCTGGTGTCCGGCTTGACCGTGCGGACTGCTTCCTATCCGCATTCTGGTCGTGGTCTTTCTTAGTCTTTCTTGCCGGCGGATTATCCTCTATTCGCCGCGGTCTGCCCTTATGGGCTCTTCCGGTAACTCCTCTAGCTCGACAGCCAGCCCGCCTACTGACTGCCCGGCTTGTCCAACTGACCGCCCGCTTACCCTACAGAACTCTGTGACGAGTTGCGCATCACTACCATCTCTCTTTCTGGAAAGAAGAACTTCATTCCTTGGGTCCATTCAGTTCGACGGGTTCTCCAAGCCAGGGCCTTCTCCCTCACCTTACTCGGGCTCCACCCACCCCTCCTACCGATGACTGGCTCCGCAATGATGGTCGCGTTTAGACCTGGATCTTGAATTCTTTAGATGGTGAACCATATCAAATGGCTATGTATCATGAGACTGCCAAAGATATGTGGACTGAGCTACACTCCTTATATTCTGGACGGGACAGCCTCCAGCATCTCTACGACATCCTCACTGACCTTTTTGCTCTTGACGCTGGAGGGGCTTCAGATATGAGCTCCTTTGTTGCTCGTGCGAAGACACTTGCTGAAGCCTGGATCCAGCATCAGTCGTTTACCAATGATGCTCTTGTTCAGCGCGCTCAGAAGGAAGCCGCCTGTACTGTCATCCTTATGGCCCGTCTTCCCCCTCACCTTCAGAGCATTCGTGCTCAGGTCCTGGCGTCCTCTACCACACCATATTTTTCTGATGTGTGCTCCATGATTCTCCGGTACCACCTCCTCCAGATACTACGGCTCCTCCGGCCCTTCTTCAGCAGGCACCTCCGCTTCTACTCTTCCCCCTCCTCCTTCTACTCGGGGAGGTCGTTCAGGCTCTCGCGGTCGTGGTCGTGGTGGTCGGGGTCGGCCGAAGTGTTCCTTCTGTGGCAAAGACGGTCATCTCGAGGCAACCTGTTACAAGAAAGTTGGCTATCCTCCTCGCCCGGCGGCTTCTGTTGCTACCGATGCTGGTCTTCCTAATCTTGAAAGTGTCCGTCTTCAGCTCCAGCATCTCCAGGGCTTGCTCCATCCCCCATCTGCCTCTGTTGCCTCCGTCTCTAACACAGGTACCGCTTGTCTCTCCACCGGCTTGGGCTGGATCGTGGATTCTGGTGCTACTCATCACATTACTCCACATCGCCCTGCCCAGTACCTGAATTCCCCTTATCCACAGTCTATTATTGTGGCCAATGGAGCCACTGTTCCCGTCTCCGGCTCGGCAGATCCTCCTCTTACCTCCTCCATCTCCCTTCGCTCGGCTCTTCACGTCCCGAGTTCTCCGTTCAATTTACTTTCTGTTGGACGGCTTACTACTGACTTGGATTGTTCTGTTATATTCACTTCCTCTTCTTTTGTTATCCAGGATCGGCGGACGCAGACTACCATTGGTAAAGGCCGGCTGCGGAATGGGCTCTACCTTCTTGACGACTCTCCCACCATCCTCTCCTCCATTTCTTCCACAGAATGGCATTGTCGTCTTGGGCATGCTCCTCTACCGGTCCTCCAGCGGGCTCTCCCGGATGTTTCTCTTACTCCCTTTCAGTGTGACTCCTGCATCCTCGGCAAGCAGACTCGTTCATCTTTTTCTTCACATTGTACTCGGAGCGCTGCTCCTTTTGATTTAGTCCATTCGGATATTTGGGGACCTTTAAAATTTCTAGTATTTCTGGTTTCCGGTATTTTATCACGTTTATTGATGATCACTCTCGCACTACTGGCTATACTTACTTCGTGATCGCTCCGAGCTTACTCGTGTCTTTCGGGCATTTGTCCTCGAAACTCGTACGCAAATCCCAAGACCATCAAAGTACTACGAACTGACAATGCTCGTGAGTACACTAGTCACGACTTTACTGTTTATGTTCCGAGTTTGGGATTCTACATCAAACTTCCTGCGCTTACACGCCGCAACAAAACGGTGTTGCCGAACGCAAGAATCGTCACTTACTCGATGTTTCCGTTCCCTCATGCTTCAAATGCATGTCCCTAAACCGTATTGGAACTTTGCGGTCTCGACCGCCTGTTTTCTCATAAACCGTCTCCCTTCCTCTATTCTCACTACGCTACTCCGTTCAGCATCCTCTTCCCTCCGCTACAGCCTTTCGTCTCCCACCTTGTGTGTTTGGTAGCCACTGTTATGTCCACCGTTTGGGGCCTTCATCGGATAAGTTGGATCCCCGGGCCGCCAAGCATATCTTTGTTGGTTATTCTCGCACCAAAAGGGGTATGTCTGTTATTCTCCTGCTACACGCAAGATCTCCGTTTCGGATGATGTCACTTTCCGCGAGAATCAACCATTCTTTTCTGCTCCCTTCCTGAACCTCACCCACCCCCACCTCCATCCATCCCACGCCCGGTCATTCCACCACTACTCCTCCGCATGTCCTTCCCTCTACACCACCTGTCGTTTTCTCCAAACCACCAGTTATCTGTGTCTACACTCGTCGCTCTACCACTTCCGTTGCCCTCTGTCGTCGGTCTCTGCCCTGGATACTCCGCGTCCGACTGATCAGGTATCGCCTTCTACTGCTCATCCGCTGGCAAACTCCGTCTCTCTTCATCGCCTCTCTCCTCATCTACACACTTGGCTACTTCTCTCTCTTCGGTTGCTATTCCTAATTCTGTGCAGGAGGCGCTCAACATCCCGGCTGGCGCGCAGCCATGGAGGAAGAAATGTCTACTCTCTGGTCTAACCAGACATGGTCTGTTGTTCCCCTTCCACCGGGCCAGAAACCAGTTGGGTGCAAATGGGTCTTTATCATCAAACATGCTGTCGATGGGACAATTGACCGTCTCAAGGCCCGTCTTGTGGCTCGCGGTTTCACTCAACAGGAGGGGCTCGATTATGAGGAACGTTCTCTCCGGTGGCAAGCTTAATAGTGTTTGTGTCCTCATCTCTGTTGTTGTCCATCGTCGGTGGCCTCTCTTTCAGCTGGATATCAAGAATGCTTTCTTGAATGGGGACCTCCAGGAAACTGTCTACATGCAGCAACCGCCCGGGTTTGAGACCACGGGGGTCTCGGGTCTGTCATCTTAAAAAGGCTCTATATGGTCTCAAACAATCTCTGCGGGCATGGTTTGAAAAATTCAGCAAGGTCCTCCGTGAGATTGGCTTCACTCGGAGCTCGGCCGACTTCTCACTCTTTACTCGTCACCAACCAACAGGAACGGTTATTCTGTTAGTTTACGTCGATGATATTATCATTACTGGAGATGACTCTCAAGGGATACAGGCAGTCAAAGTCCATCTAAACTCAGTCTTCCAGACCAAGGATTTGGGACCCCTTCGCTATTTTTGGGGCCTTGAGATTGCCAGAAGGCCAGATGGGCTCACTCTCACTCAACGAAAATATTGTCTTGACCTTCTCATGATGCGGGTCTATCGGCTGCAAGCCCAGTGATACTCCTATGGATGTGACCACAACTGTGTGCACAGGCCTCTGACTCCGATCTCCTTCTTCAGAATCCTGAATATTATCGACGTCTTGTTGGAAAACTGATATATCTCACGGTTACCAGACCGGATATCTCCTTTGCTGTTGGTCTTGTCAGCAGATACATGCACTCTCCTCGAAAATCTCATCTTCAAGCAGTGGAACGAATTCTCAGGTATCTGAAAACCGCTCCTGGTCAAGGACTTGTCTACAGGACCTCTTCTACTCCAACATTGGTGGCATATTCAGATGCTGACTACGCTGGCTCTCTCGATGACCGGCGATCTACGAGTGATTTTTGCACTTACCTTGGAGGACATCTTGTAACTTGGCGAAGTAAGAAACAAGCGTTCGTTGCTCGCTCTTCAGCCGAGGCAGAGTACCCGGCAATGGCATCGTTGTATCAGAATTGACATGGCTTGAGAGTCTTCTTACTGATCTGGGTGTAAAATTACCATCACCGGCTCTTCTCCTTTGTGATAGTCAAGCTGTCATACACATCGCAAAGAACCCGGTCTTTCACGAAAAGACGAAGCATATTGAGGTCGATTGTCACTTCATCCGGGAAAAGGTTCAAATGAAGAAGCTTGACTTAAAACATGTCCCAGGATCGGAACAAGTTGCAGATGTCTTCACAATGCTCTTTCCAAGACATTATTCTATCAGTGCTTGTCCAAGCTTGGCGCATACGATTTGTACGCTCCAGCTTGCGGGTGAGTGTTAAAATAGCCCATGTAAAGGGCCCATTATTGGGCCCATTTATTGTTTTATCTCTCTCTCCTCCTTTAGTCCCACATCTTGTATAGGATTTTCTTCTCTCTTCATCTTCCTATATAGTTGTATTCTCTCCTTGTATTTACATACACAAGCAATACATACAAGATTTGAGCTCTCTCAACACTTGTCAAAGTACCGAGTGGATCCTAGATTCTGGATGCTCATACCACATGTGTCATCATCGGACGTGGTTTACCACTTATGAGGATATTGATGGTGGTACAGTTCTAATGGGCAACGATGTCGCCTGTAGAACTGTTGGGATTGGATCGATTCGGCTTAGGATGAAAGATGGCATTGTGCGCACCTTATCTGATGTTAGGCATGTACCGGATTTGAAGAAGAATTTGGTGTCTCTTGGCGCTCTTGATTCTCTGGGTTGCAAATTTTTTGTTATAGGTGGATTTCTTATGGTTTCTAAGGGTGCCCTGGTCCTGATTAAGGTCCAAAAGCGAGGGAACTTGTATGCTTTGTTGGGCAGTACAGTGACAGGTTTAGCAACTAGAGTGGCTTCATCCAGGGTGGCGGATGATGATTTGGCTCAGCTTTGGCATATGTGACTTGGGTGTATGAGCGAGAGAGGGATAGCAGTTTTGAGCAAATAGGGTTTGCTTGGTACTCAGCAGATTGGATCATTGGAATTTTGTGAGCACTGTGTCTACGGCAAGCAGTGCAGGGTCAAGTTTAGTGAGGCATGCCATCGCACCAAGGGGACAGTGGATTACTTTCGTGTTGATCTTTGGGGTCCCGCAGAGGTTATCTCATTAGGAGGTGCTCAGTATTTCATGACACTGATTGATGACTTTTCCAGGTTTGTTTGATTATATATCTTGAAGAACAAGTCTGATGCTTTTGATGCCTTCAAGAAGATCAAGAGACTGAGGACAAATAACGGGATGGAGTTTTGTAAGACTGAATTTGAGGAGTTTTGTAGAGATGAGTAATGCAGGACGACGCGTAGGGTTTGTGCGATTGTCGTCTTTTCTAGAAAACCCTAAAAACATGTGATAATTAAATTAATTTTGCAAAGATTTTGAGCGTGCATTGCAGATACTTTGAGAAATTAAGCAACTTTTTTGAAAAAGCACAAAATTAACTATTTGGTTTCAAAATTGAATTTTCTTAAAAAAAATGGATCAATTCTAAATTCAGGAAGTGAAGTTCGCAACTTTCGTTTTGCTCCTCTTGTCGTAGCAAAATGGAAATCATGAACTCCAAATACGTTTACATTTGGAGTTTTCGACGTAGCATTCGCTGACAAAATTCGGACGAAACCCAACGATGAATCTAATTAACCTAAGAGAAAATTTAGACGCACGCAAAGGAAGAGAAATAAGCAAGTTGCCCCCGGAAAGAGATGTATTTCCGCGATCGAAGTCGACAGTGATCCCGCGAGGAATTTTCTTGTCACCTTTGATCTCCCGCTCTGAGGTCGGCAGCTGTCGCACATGAGCACCAAGGAGAACTTTCGCTCACTCTCACACGAAAGTGATTACACGGAATCTCAAACACTCAATAGTGTAAAGAAGACACAAAATAAACAATTTAATTTCACTCGCTCTCACACCCAAGGTGTATCAACAAAATCTCAAACACAAGAGATAATAGTTCCTCTCTTATAATCTCACGGCAGCCAGAGGATCTAAATGTCATTGTTCACTAATTCTAAACTCACACCTCCTTCTATTTTATAATTCAACCTCAACAGAACTCCTGTTCACAGGTGGTTCCAATAGGAAGAACAAAGCTAGAAAAAAACTAACAAGAAATCAATACTTCGCCTCTGTCAATGGGGGCATTCAACAACAAGCCAGCATCACAAGGTTCTACAGAAATTAATATTCTTCAATATTCAACAACTCCTAACTCTATCGGGAAGCACCATGCAGCATTCGAATATTCATCTTGAACCTTCAAGAGGAAGCATCAGCTAACATCTCAAAAAAAACTCCTACATTCGACCACTCTCCAAACGGGAAATGCACAAGCAATCATCAAATCATTCATCAACATCATCATCTACCCTATCACACTTGTTCATCTTCCCTGACATCGGAAGGCAAACAACACAGACTCTCAATGTTCAATCAATCTCACATAATTCATATATTCAACAAACAAAACATTACAGAATATCGATCCCCTTTATAAAGGGGTTAAGAAAATGGAAAAGAAAAAATTTCTAACTGATAATAATCGAAACCTCCATGAGCGGCAAGGGCAGAACGTGAACATGGCGTTGAAACCATCGGGAGATTTCATGGAGCCTCTAGTGTGAGAGTGAGTGAATTTTAGGATTGTTTAGTTTGTAGCTTTCTTACATTGTTGAGTGATTCCGTGGAACCACCTCATGTGAGAGAGTGACTTAATTTCTTGGTGGCCGTGTGCGATAGCGGCTGACCTCGGAGCGGAGAACGAAGGTGACGAGAAGTTTCTCGCGTGATCGTCAGCGACTTCGACATACGGAAGACGCCTCTTCCGTGGGTAATTGTTTCTTTCTTTTCCTTTGTGTGCACCTCAATATTTTCTCGTAGGATAATAGACTGTTTGCTGGGTTTTTGACCGAATTTTGTCAGCAAACGCTATGTCGAAAACTCCCAGCGGAAACGAATTTGGAGTTCACGATTTCCGTTTTGCTACGACAAGGAGAACGGAACGAAAGTTGCAAACTTTCGTCACCGGATTTAAAATCGAACCATTGTTTAAGAAAATTCATTTTAAAACGAAGAAGTAATTTTGTGCTTTTCATAAAAATTCCAATTTCTTGAGTGTCGCGCCCGCTCTAAATTTTGCAGAATTAAATTAAGAAATGTATGCATTTAGGGTTTCCTAGAAAAAACCGACAGGCGCGAAAACCCTACGCGTCGTCCGGCATCAATTTTGGTATCAGAGGGAGGTTCCAAAAATTTTCTAAGTTTTGGGATTCGTCTTGCGTAGAATGGGAACCCGCATATCATTTTAAATTTTTCAAAAAAAAGAGTTTTTTTAATTACATAATCATATATTGTATTTAAATATATGTGTTAGCATGTATCTGCATAGAGATAGGATGCGTCGCGTTGAACGTGGTCAATCGAGCCAAGGGAACGAAGGGGAAGAACCACCCCAGTGGTTTATACCTTTCGCGCATCAAATGATGACAGTAACTGAGTGTACCTGTCAGATGTGTGAAAGGTTAGACGACCTTAGAGGTAGGGTGAATCGTTTAGAAGGACCCCCTCGAGCGTCAATGCCGCCTCAAATTCGAGATGAGCATTCGGTCCGTGCACATTACGATGTTCCACATCACTACGTGGAAAGATCTACACTAAGGAGAAATCCTTTATTTGAGGATCACGACTTCACTTATACCCACTCCTATGGTACCCCATCACAGAGATTTGTGTTATACTTCGATGATTATTATCGATCACTGTATACCACTTCCAGAGATCGTGTTGACCCACCAACACGTTCTCGTTATAGAGACGATCAGTACGATGAATATCGTCGATTTTATCCTCGAACTCGAGTGGATCATACTAATCCATTTGCACCATATTATGAGGATAAAGCACAATATCTCTAGTTATCGATATTGCACGTCTCCTTTATATGAGAAACCCGAGATTACATATGTGCGACCACCACCACACGTTCGTAGGACTCATGTCTACCCACGAGCACGTCATGATTATGTTATGGACGCTCATCATGATTACCCTCGAAATACTTATAGAGGTCACTATCGTCAAGAGTACATCACGCCTAGTGATCCTCCTAGTGTTCCGAAGACGAATATGACGATAGCCATTAAGGGTCAGCAAGAGCCCTCTACTACCCAAAGTAGGGAGACATCACCCTCTTTGTCTGATATCCTAATACGGGATGTGTGGAGTCAACCCCCATGTGAGTCTGCTTCACTTAGTGAACCTACCCGTGATTATAGATCTACTGGCTCTCTTTTGAGTGTAGATTTCCTGCACACTTCACCTAGTGGCGCATCGAGTCACACCACCACACCCGATGACGCATCGAGTCACATCACCACACCTGATGGCGCACCGAGTGATATTACGATCGGGAGTCGAGAGTTTAGTAGTGATCTCGAGGTAGTCACCCCTACCCTATCTCGGAGATGACCCCTTCTGATGGTTCATTTCTGGAGGACCATCACTCGACTAATGGGTCATTTGACGACCCACCTATTGAGCCTCCAGATGAGTCGCCTCGTCCTTGTGTGGATGAACTTATTTTGAGTCGTACACTTGCGAATTTTAAGATATGGATACCTGCTACATTGTCTCCATTGATGCTGATAATGATTCAGAGAGATGATTTTGAGTGTGACATCTATATATTAGGACTTGAGCATAGCCATCTGGTCACTCGCACTTTAGATGAGTTATGGGACGTGTCACCTGTTGACCATCGTCTTCACAATGAGTTTTCATATGTCCCACCTGGTGAGCCTCCTGATGCTTCACTCTTCCTTAGCACATTTATTACGGCAGTCATACTTCGTGCAATTTCATCTAAGAGCGCTTCATCTGTTGTTGGAGCTTACATTTGCATGTGTCACATTTGCGACGAATTTTATTATACCCATCCTGGTGAACCCCCAGATGAAAAACTTATGAGTTCACCGCACATTTGGGATATATCCATAATTAGAGACACAGTCGAGTTTGAGGGTGCACTCACTGATTTGTTGATGTTATATCTTGTCACCCGCACGTGCAACGACAATTCACACACCATGTTGACACATTTGGTCACTATTGTCTTTGATTTGCACTTGAGTGTTCATCGCCCCCGCGATGAATTCTTTTATGATTCACCCTCTGAGCCTCCTGATCATGTACCTCTTTCAAAAGTTGCTCTAGGTATCTGAAACCATCTGTTTGTGGTGTTCGTTGTGTTAGTAGTCATCTTTGCATTTGCATGATTTGCATAAAAATAAATTTTGAGCAGAAAATTGCATAACACTCATGATTTTTATGCAACTCAAATTAAAGCATAAAAGAGCTACTAGTTTCAAAATGGATAACTTGGTTATGATTCGGCTAGATCCAGAATGGTTACCATCTGGTACCGTAAAGAAGCTAGCTACTATAGAACTGAACTCGTTCGAGTAGTAAATCGGATTGGGCAAAATGCGTATGAACTTGAGATGTCTTCCATTTGGGGAGCAAATCTGGTTTTAACGTAGCCAATCTGACTTAATTCTACGTTTACTCCCATGAGACTTTAGATTTTTCATTGTCTTCTCCTCCGTTTGTTTCTTCTGGGTTGGTGAGTGAGAGTGAGGAGCCACATTCAGGACATACCGACATTCACTTCACTACTGACACTTTCATTGTAGTTCCTTCTGTCTTCGCTGTCAGTTTCAGGTTGAGCATGGACACCAGGAAATTATTCTATTACAGTTCTCGAGCACATATTGGACAGTGATCACTACTGTTGATGTTTTTCAGAAATACTTGGTTCATTGGCATGAATGCTAATCTTTTACAATACTACCGCTCGAAGCACTCACCAGGGATGAGTGATTTCGAAATGAGGAGAGTTGGTGGAGACCAACCTAGGTCAGGTCTACGAAAAATGTCCGACGCCGCACTCGACCGATCTCTTTCAGCCTGAATTGTTTTATTGCTGTTAATTTTGTGAAATTTTATTTTTTTTTAATCAAAAATTTCAATTATCAAGTTTAGTTCGTTGCAAGCCTGCGCGCGCAGCTACGTTTGTTGCACGCCTGCACGCGTATTTTTTGTTTGGAGTTTTATTTTATTCTCCAATTATATACATATATATATATATAAATATACATATATATGTATATATACAAATGCACACACACACACATACACACATATATAAGGGCAGATAGGTCAAAGAAGAAGAAGAAGCCGGTCCATCCTTTTCAGAACAGTGCTTTTTCCCGGTTCTGCTAAAGCCGCACACAGCAAGAAGCTCTCTCTCCCGGCTCAACCATGGCGCACTCGGCGTCAACTACTCCCAGCCGCCCCTTCTCCGACAAAGGCGCTAGCTCCCGCACAACCTCCGCCCCACGATCCGGCCATGACTTTCTCCGACAATTTTTGCTCCCTCCATGGCCGCACCTTCCAGGTTTTAGGCCCACGTCCAGCTCCTTCCACACGTCCGCGCCACGTCCGCCTGTTACTGGTTGTTGCTGCCCTATAAAAGGAGAAGAATAGGAGATCAGAAAGGGTGTTGATTGTTGATGAAATTTGAAGATCGTTGCTTTGTATTTCCTGTGATAGTTGCTTGTTGCAGTTCGCCTGTTTAGGAGTTAGGATTCCTGTAGATTTAGAGGTTGAATGTTTGAAAACGTTTTGAGAGTATTATTGATTTCTGTTCTGTGTTTTCCTGTTGATTCCTGCGTGAAATAGAGCAGTGCGATGTCCTGCACTTGTAGGTTGCTCTGTTGTTGTATGTGTGTGCTGTATCAGCCTTCCGCTAAGAGAGAAGGTGAACAGTAAACTTAATGTTACTGTTCACCCTTTGTTAAAAGTTGAATGATTAGTGTGTTTCCTATTACCTCTTCCGTGTGGAGTGATGAGTGTTAGGTTAGTTGCCCTGTTTGGCTCCCGTGAGCAGTAACGAAGTTAGACTAATTTAGAGTTAGTGCTTAGAGATTTCGTGGAGCCTCTCTGTTCGATTAATTAGAGATTTAGTGGATTCACCGTGAGTGATAGAGATTTCGTGGAGCCTCTAGTGTGAGAGCGAGTGAATTTTAGGATTGTTTAGTTTGTGGATTTCTTACATTGTTGAGTGATTCCGTGAAACCACCTCGTGTGAGAGAGTGACTTAATTCCTTGGTGCCCGTGTGCGATAGCGGCCGATCTCGAAGCGGAGAACGAAGGTGACGAGGAGTTTCTCGCGTGATCGTCATCGACTTCGACATACGGAAGACGCATCTTTCGTGGGTAATTGTTTTTTTCTTTTCCTTTGTGTGCGCCTCAATATTTTCTCGTAGAATAATAGACTCTTTGCTGGATTTTCGCCCGAATTTTGTCAGCAAACGCTACGTCGAAAACTCCCAACGGAAACGAATTTGGAGTTCACGATTTCCGTTTTGCTACGACAAGGGGAACGGAACGAAAGTTGCAAACTTTTGTCCCCGGATTTAAAATCGAACCATTATTTAAGAAAATTCATTTTAAAACGAAGAAGTAATTTTGTGATTTTCATAAAAATTCCAAGTTGTGTAATTTCTTAAGTGTTGCGCCCGCTCTAAATTTTGCAGAATTAAATTAAGAAATGCATGCATTTAGGGTTTCCTAGAAAAAATCCGACAGGCGCGTAAACCCTACGCGTCGTTCTGCATCAGCATATCAGAGGTAAGCAGGTTGAAAAGACAGTTGAGTGGTGAGTTCAAGATGAAGGATTTTGGAGCAGCACGACGGATATTGGGGATGGAAATATCTAGGGATAGAGCAGCTGTCAGCTGGGAGATTATTTCTGGGACAGAGGTCTTATGTATTGAAGGTTCTAGAGAGATTTTTCATGCATGGCTCAAAGCCTGTTAGCATGCCGTTAGCAGCTCATTTTAGACTCTCGGCGGCATCAGCACCACATTCAGATGATGAGGAGCAGTACATGGCTCATGTTCCCTACACCAGTGCAGTAGGAAACCTTATGTATGATATGGTTTGCACCCGTCCTGACATCTCACAGACCGTCAGTGTAGTGAGCGGGTATATGGCTCATCCGGGGAAAACACACTGAGAGGCCGTGAAGTGGTTCTACGATATTTGGCAGGGACCGTTGACATTGGATTGTCGTTTGGATGCACCAGCTCAGGAGATCAGGTCGTCGGTTATGTCGATTCTGATTTTGCAGGTGATTTGGATCGGGGAAGATCTCTGACTGGATATGTTTTCACCCTAGCTGGAAGTGAAGTGAGCTAGAAGGCAACTTTGCAGGCTACGGTTGCGTTATCTACTACCGAGGTGGAGTATATGGCCATTGCTGAAGCTGTGAAGGAGCCATTGTGGATGAGGGGTTTGCTATATAAGTTGGGAATTGCTCAGGGAGTTACTTTTGTATACTGTAATTCTCAAAGTGCTATCCATTTGACTCGGAATCTCATGTACCATGAGAGGACGAAACACAGACGTCTGATATCACTTTATTACAGAGGTTGTCACGGAAAAGCAGATTGATGTGCAGAAGATTGGGACAACGGACAATCCAGCGGACATGTTGACGAAACTAATTTCTGCTGCCAAATTCGAGCATTGCTTGAACTTGATCGGAGTTCGTAGTTGAGTGTCATTGGGCACTTGTCGGGAAGATATTTGTTGTGATATGTTTTAATTATGGTTGCACTATCGTGTACGTGAAGGTACTTGGTGCAGAGGATTTGTGACAATTTGAGTCAAGGTGGAGATTTGGTGTTATGGGTGCCTCAAATTGAAGTCTTTAATCTTGTCTGCCATTTTGTCTGATGAACAAATGAATGGCCATGATCTTTTTCGGGTCTAACAGGGCGCGGATTAGGTTGAAAAGAGAGAGTCGTTATTTGGGGCCGGTTGGTTGTTGATGGACGTTTTGGAGGAGAACCTGGGTGATTTCTAAGGGGCCACTGGTTGGTTGTCTGTGTAAGAGGAGAGTGTCACCATTTTTGGTCGGCAGAAGTGGTGAAGCCTGAGCGATTCTGGAAGTGGTGAAGCCCGATCCATTCTGGAAGTGGTGAAGCCTGATCCAGGTAGAGATCGAAGCCTAGGCAAGATCAGAAGAGTCGGGGCCTGGGCAAGCTCTATTCGGTTGGAGATCTGGTAAAAGCTCTATTATGACAGAAATCTTGTAATGGTTTCCTACTCCCTCTAAGACTCTTTGTTGGTGAAATTCTTCACCTTGGTATTTGGTGTTTTTTTGGGTATAGTCGGCGCCTTGTATTCCTCAGATTTTCTTGATAGTGCAATCCCTCTGTCTGGTCGTGGACGTAACCAAACATCAAGGGGAACCACGTAATCTTTGTGTTTTTGCGTGTGAATTTTCCTTGAGTGTTGTTTTACTTTTTGGTGCGATTTTTTTGGTTTGATTGCCATTAGTATTATCAAATCTATTTTGGGCATCGCTACTGTTGGTTTCTGCTGGTTAATTGTTACAACACATGGGCCAATAATGATATACACAAGAAAGTGGCAGTCTCCAACATGTGTTGGTTGTTCTCCTCGTTCATAAACATAATACCAAACTACTGATAATTTAATCAGATGTAGAGGATAAAGAATGCAAAAGAAAGAAACACCTGAAAAAGCTCATAATTGAGTCGTTTCAGCATTAGATCATGAGCTTCATCGCTCGCCAGAACTTTCGACTTAATATCTTCTGGTGCATTTTTGAAGTACTCTTCTTCTGGAACAAGTTCTATATCAGGATACTTGGATCGAAAATCTCTGCACGTTTTGATGGCTTTCAGGTAATGATTCTTCTCATACATCAAGTTATGAAGCTGCAGCGTTGTGAAATCCACCGGCGCCTTCGCACTCTCCGTTTCAGCCTTTATGCGGTCTTCTTCAACCAATATTGTCCGATTCAACTTCAAGAACAAACATATAATCAACTAGGAATCCAGGAAAACATATAATCAACTACTAAATTCTATTTCTAATTAAATTGCAGTGAAATTTTTTCAGTATTAAGCACTGTAGGGGCCGCTTGGATTGGTAAGGCAACTACTACTTCAAGAATCCCGACTGCTGGGGTTCTAAGTGTAAGGAAAGTCTGACCAAACAATGCCAATAAGAAGTTGCAGAAAATGAGGTTCGAAGAGAGAAATCCAACCCTAAACCCAAGCCCTAACCTGGCGGAGAGTGATGAACAAGAGGGACATTTGTGTGCTGAGCTCCCGGAGCTCGGACTTGGGTTGGCTTTCCTTCTTCATGAGGAGAATCTTCGTTGCAATCTCCACCACCGATCTGCGTGCAACGTCTAGGGCTTCGTGTGCCGTCTTTTCGCCGGTCGGCTCCGCCTCCACCCCCATTTCTTTGCTGGCTTGCTCAGTTCAATCTCGACCTAGCGGGGAAGAAAGGGAGACAGGCTTTTGAAGCGACTATGATATCTCTAATATTGGGATTTTTGGTACTATAGTACTATACACCCCAATTTGGAGGATTTGACACTTTACATTCTTAAATTAAAATTTTGACACTTTGCGTCATCAAATTAAAACTTTGACACTTTCCACCCTCTAAAATTACAAATGCATTCTTATTTTATTTAATTCATTTATTTTAATAAAATGAAACACCTGAATATTTAGAGAAGGGATATTTTGGTCTCTACAACATTTCCAAAGGTCAAATCAAGCAATTTGCTTTTCAAAATACTTCATATTACCTCAAATTATAGCGATTTATCTCAAAATACAGCATATTACTACTCAACAATCCACAAATCAAGCGTACATGTGTTCAGAAATCAGAATATTACCTCAAAATAAAAACATTAGTCCTAGTTATACATCATATTACAACATCCAATAAAAAAATTCATCCATCACACAGTTTAATCTTGGAACCTCAAAATTAAAAGACGCGAAAAAATAGTCCTGAACTGCAAAATTCAACATGTTTTTCAAATGACAAAACAGCAAAAATCATAAAATCACACAAAAAATGATTTGTAACGGTCATATAAATCCAATATAGTCTTCATAACCCTCCGGCTCACCTGCGAATAACACAGTAATTATAATAGCAATCATAAAATCACTAATTTAATATATTTATTTACTACTACTTGAAAAAGTAAAATGTGATGGTCCACTTAATGCATCTTTCTCGACGTCGGCATTTGAACGTGCGCTCTTCTTCCTCACCTAAATGGAAATAGAAAATAATCAACTTATCTTCAAACAATGAATGTAATATGCAATATAACAATGCAATTTAACAAACCGATAGCTTTAATTTGGAAGTTGATTTTGTGGCCAATGTTGGTTCGTTGTTATCGGAGGATTGACCACAACTTTTTTTGTTATGTCTCACAACTCCACACTTGGAACCAGTGGCGGAACTAGGATTTTGAAGTCGCACAGGCATAATCTAAGTATTGTCAATTCGGGTGGTTCGGGGGGCAGCGCACCCTGAGCGGGTGTTCGGGGGAAGTGCCCCGAAAATTTTTTTTTTGCAAAGATATTTTTGTAAGGAAAATATTGAACACAATATTACAATCAAAAAATGAACACAAAATTACAAAAGAATTGGTTTTTCTGTTAGACTTAGACGGATTGAAAGCATATAACTCGCTCTCACATCTCGACCATCCAGAATCATTGAGGAGCATCCGTTTGGTTACTTATAGGGATATCACTACCAGATATCGTGTCTTGGGACTCTTTGCACGTTCATATGTCACCTTAGATGGATAATTTTTAGGTATAAGTTTTTTATGTGAATAATATGCTGACGTGTGCTTCCTCTCAAATGGGGACAGTAGATTTCTTCACTAAAATTCCAAACTCATGACTATTCCTTTCATGAGTTTGAGGTGGTATCAAATTGGCTTATTGTACAAGTATAAATACCCCCAATTGGGGATGAATAAACTATTTGGTGATTTTGGTCCATTCTTTCTCTCTTCTTCTAGAGCCTTGTACCTTCCTGTGATGGCCTTAAATCTTGACCCTTCAAATTGAACATGATAATTTTCCTTTTACATGCTTCTTTCTTTAGAGTGATAATTACTTTAGAATGTTACATGCTGAGACTATATGGGTAGAAAAACTTTCTAAAATTTGAAAATTATGTTAAAACTCATAAGGGACTTGACTTCAAGCGGCACAATGTTTCATTGAATGTGAAATCAATTTTTTGCATATCTAAAGCGTAATAAAAAACATTGTAAATAGCATTTAGTGTACAATTACTGCAGTAGATCATAAAAACAACTCATAACACAATCTAGTGGACAAAATAAAGAAGGTGGTCAATTAAACTTCAAATAAGGCATCAAAAGCAATTTGATGTGGAAAATTTAAAGCTATTTCACATACCTTTTGGCGGTTCCAAGTAGGTTGTTGACTTCGGAGGTGAATTCTCAATAACTAATGTAAGAATTAATGCATTAGTTTACCCATCAGAATATAAAATATGTAAACAACAATGAAATAGAACTTAAAATGTAATGGGAGTGGGTATTAAGCTATTATATGCAATACAAGCATCTAAGGAAAAGTAAGACAGAGAAAATGGCAAGAAATGTCCACTCCTTAGTCCTTACATAGGACAATTTAGAGTAAACACAACTAAAGAGAAGGATTACAGAACATTTAACTATATGGCCAACAATAAGGTCATGAGGAAGAAGAAGAAGAAGAAGAAACCTAATTTAGCGACGGGATCGGGACGGGATCGGGAGCCTGCTAGGTTTAGCGACGGGATCGGGACGGGATCGGGAGCCTGCTAGGTTTAGCGACGGGATCGGGACGAGATCGGGAGCTGGAGCAGGTAGCGGCGACGGGATCGGGAGCAGCGACGGGATCGGGAGCAGGAGGATATGAAACCTAATTTAGCGAAAAACCGATCGGGCACGTGCCCTACCGTGCCCAGAGCTAGTTCCGCCCATGCTTGTAACAAGAATATTTTGTACCAATTCTATTTATATCATATTTCTTGTTAGGAAACACATCTTCCTCTTTTCTTCTTGCATGCTTTGAATGTTGTCTCGTTGTTTTGGTTGACATATTCCACGGCACCACGTGATTTAAGTTACATTGGGGCCACTCACCTTGCCCACCGATAAGATTCAACATGTGCTCATAAGCTTTCAAGAATATAATCTTCTTATACCAATAGTCAATGTAGTCTTAGACCTTCTCCCTTTTATAGAAGATGCACACTATTACATGCACGCATAGAATTCACTAAGATCACACTTTCTTGCAAGTATATTCATGGGATTCTAAATCAACTACCCATTTATCCCATGTTCATCCCTTCACCTCAAATTTATCCTTTCTATTCCACTCCAAATTATAGTCGTGCATCCCATTTTATTATTTTCCAAAATCTTTTCAATTGTTGGACATAAATCTCCACCTGATTTAAATATTTTATTTCTTCGTGTATGTAACTTTTTCATCAGAATATTTCTTATAATCTCCAACATTGTAATAATGGGTTTGTCTCTAGCCTTCATTATTACATTATTAAAGCTCTCGCATAAATTATTAAACAACATATCATATTCTGGTCATCTACTAAAATAGGATCTTGCCCAATTTTTAGGATCTCCCATTCTTACCCATTCATAAGCCGCAATATTGTATTCTTTAATCTTTGTCATCTCTCTGTTAAAATCAACTATTTTGTTGTGGATGCTACCTTCCACAACAAAGATTTGAGTTGTACGACTTTGTGCATTTGCTTGAAGTTACTATAAATATGCCTCAAACAAAACATGTGTTCTATGTGTGGTAATAAATCTTTAACTGCTTGAATCAGTTCTTTTATTTATCAAATATTATAGTCTTTGTATATTGATTCACAATGTTTAAATCTTCAATAAAAAAACTAAGAAACCATTGCCAAGATTTTTTATTCTCTCGAAGCACCATGACATACGCTATAGAGTTCATACCATTGTTACCATCAATACCAACAGTGCATAATAGAACTCCTCTAGTAGTGGTTTTAAGTGATTACCATCAAGTTTAATTATTGGTCGGCGCCCAACAATGAAACCAATTTTAAAGAACCCCAATATATATATATATATATATATATATATATATATATATATATATATATATATATATATATATATATATATATATATATATATACGAGTGCCCGACACGGGGCTCCGCCCCTATGGCTATGCGCCACAGTACCCGGTCGGCGAAGGCGGGCTTCGCTCGCACCCGGCGAGCTGCCCGCCCGTGACGGGTCGCTGCGCGTTGCGCCAACATCGATGTAGGTTGCATCTGCATCAAGATGCGACAAAACCCGGACGGGGACGGCGAGCTACGCTCACATTCGTGTCGGTTGCGCTCCCTTTCGAGCTAAATTAAGAAATATTAACATATAACAGCTAAATTAAGGAGCTAAAAAAATCATAAGATGTCAGTTCTCAAAAATGACAACAAAAGTGGTGTACAAAAAGACCAACTGAACAAAGATACACAATCAACCAATCTCCACCATTGGAGGGGACCAAAGATATTAATATGAAACCCAAATAACGATAGATATGCTAGAAAGCAGGTTCAACGAGTCCTTGACCAACAACATTTCAATCAAACATATGGGCAAATACTAACTTTGTTCACCCCAATAATTTTAACTAATCATGGATGTACTCTAAATGAAAAATACAATTTAAAGAAAAAAGAAATATACAAAAGCTAAGAAAATCCTACACCCCCATCTCCATTCAATTATATAGCACAAATAATATGAGAAAGGGAATGTAGCGTGCAATCTTCAAATATAAGCAGACATTTGCATCTTATAAGCAGACATTTGCATTTAATACCATCAGCTAAGAAGCTAAAAATCTATGATAAAAAAACTTGGAAATTAAGGTGAGATTATGAGTTAAAGAACATGGTGTAAAAAATTGTTGCAAAATTCAAACATGGATTGGTATAACACCATGGTGTAAGTTTATTTTTCGTGCAATGAGGCAGTTGTGTAAAAACTGATGCAGTGAGGCAATGATGTAAATTTATTTTCATCAAACATGAACTGCTATAATAACCAGAAATAATTTCTTCTAACAGACATTTAATCAAACATCTTAACAACATAGTGTAAATTTTTTTTTGTATACGCATTTCATCAAGCATGCACTGCTATAACAACCAAAAATAATCTCTTTTAACATGCACTTCATCAAACATGTTAACATCATAGTGTAAATTTATTTATTTTTAACAACCTTGGATTGGTAGAGGGAGAGAAAGAGCCGAAGTTTACTTGAAGTGGAAGTCGTAGAATACCTGTTCAGGATGATCTCTCCCAGAAGATTTTGAAGACGAAGGTTAGGAGTTGAGGATGGAGGTTAGAAATGAAAAAGAAGAAATCGTACATATTTTTATTCAGTGTCTAAGATTGAAATTGTGGATTTGATTCAATGGCTCAGATGCTACCCAATGTAGGATGAGAACATATTTTTTTCTAATCAGAAATGATATATAGAAAATGAAAAGTTTGAGAAACATAAATGATATACAGAAATGATGCAAAGCTTGAGAAGGAGAAATGATAACCTGGAAATGATTTGGGCGGAGAAGTGAAGCCCTAAATTGCAGAGGATGCATGTTGAGGTGTCGGAGAACCGAGGATAGAGGAAATGGTGCCCTTACCCTGGAATATAAAGTACCTAAGAATGAAAGACCGACAGAGAATAGAAGTTGTAATCTGAAATCGAACAAAGAGCACCCACGGTAGGAGGAGTTAAGGGAGATGGAAGAAGAGGGAAACTTGTAATCGAATGATGAGTAGCCACGGTGGTCAGATGTCGTCACAGTATGGATCACGGTCGGCATCCGCGTCGGTGTCGACGTTGGTGTCGGCGATGGCGTCGGCGTTGTCGTGGGCAAAGAGGGAGGAGTTGTCGGTGGAGAGCGGTAAGACGGAGGAGAGCATAGCACAAAATGGGAAATGAGGCAGACGGGGCGACGGGATGTGTTGGGATGCAAAAAGGATTCAAAATAAAGTCAACATGAAGTATTCAAATTAAAGTAGATGTGATTGTCTACTGTTGATTGGATAGGAGTTGTGCTCGTGGGGGTTAAGAAATCAGAAATGCTGAAAATTAAATTATATTGAAGGGTTGAGATTAGAAGAGTGGTCTTGATTGAATGGTTGTGATGAAGTCCAAACTACTTCATGGGTTTCAAATATACTTCTTTATAAAAGGTATATATATATATATATATATATATATATATATATATATATATATATATATATATATATATATATATATATATATATATATATAATAATATGCGGGCAAGTATAAGGTGCGGGTCGTACGGGTAAGGGATTTTGAGGGTCAAGATGGTCTCAAAACGAAAAGTGATCAACATGAAAGTTATAGATCTCGGTGAGACGAACAACTTTTATGTTGATCACCTTTTGATTTGAAACTGTATTGGCCTTCGATTTGGGCCTTGAAATCGGGGGCGGCAAGAGGCTTTACTGTAGCACTCTCGCCGCCCCCGATTTCGAGGCCAAAATCGAAGGCCAAGACGGCTCCAAATCAAAAAGTGATCAACATGAAAGTTGTTCGTCTCGCCGAGGACAACTTTTGTGTTGATCACTTTTCGTTTTGAGACCATCTTGATCCCCAAAATCTCTTGCACGTACGCCCGCACCTTATGCTTGCCCGCACAGTATATGCCCCCGATATATATATACACACATACTAGCATCTTCGAACGGGCTCCGCCCGTTCTCGATGCGTCGTTGCGGGCTTCGCCCGCTTGGCAACAACACGAGTCGTGGGCGGCAACATGTGTCGTGGACTGTGTTATTGGTCATCAGTGCGACATTTGTCGTGGGTGGCGAGATTGGTCATGGGCGGCGATATTGTTTGTGGGCGGCGACATTGCTCGTGGACGACAACATTGTTCATGAGCGGCGATAATGGTCCAGGGCGGCGACAATATTCGGGGGCGGCGACATTGTGCAGGGGCTGCGACATTTTTCGGGGGACGACGACATTGTTCGGGGGGGTGACGTTGTCCTTTCCTATACGCAACACTTTAACCTCACCCTCATAGGTTCTTGATAGAGAACATTAATTTAAATCATTTATAACAGTTCATACTTTCATAACCTTATTTTGAATTATTTTTAAGAAATAACAACAAAGGAATATGATTGTAACACATACATCTACTAGTAACACACACATACATGCAAAGTTCATACTTACAATGAAAAAAGCGTAGAACAAAGTTCATACTTGCAATGTAAAAAATCTCAGAAGACAACACATTTCCAAATAATATCCGAAGAGCATTTCGCAGTGAAAAAATCCATGAGCACGCGAGATGTATACAACAGCAGCATTGATTACATATATGAATTCAAAAAATTAAAACCTACAAAAACAAAACAAAAAAGTCGTTATAATCTCACAGTTGAATCCATAGCAAAATATTAGCATCTTCTTCTTATGCAGCAATAGATTTCATTCAGTCGCTTTGAGAGATTCTGTTTCAATCAAAGATGTAAAGATAAAAAATTATTAGACTGCCAGTTTTATAACGTGTTAAAACAAAAATATTTCAACCATAACATATATATTTTTTGTTAGGTGTTACCTCCTTATCATGTCGAAAACAAAATTCCACTCTTCTTGCGCATTCAAGCCTCTTGGCACTACCGGGATAATTAGCCTAAAACCATCAACCCTAGCGCGCGGACCATCAGACCATCTGTCTGTACTCTCTTTACAAACTTCGTCGTAGTATTTATAATCGTTGTCGGTGGTAGCAGCGATATTCCAGTTTTTATCTATTGAGGCTGGCAGAGCTGAAAAACAAATGATAGTATTTAACATTAAATATAGTATTCATAATCATTGTCGGTGTTAACAAAATGCAACCATATAAATGCCTCTTATTTATTATTTATCAATTAATTGGCAAAGTTCCCCATTCTTGGGATCTTCATCCAATTATATATATCTTATCGATATACAAGAATACAGATATCTTGAAGCACACCATCAAAGTAAATTATATATATCTTGAAGCACACCAACTTGAACCACTCCAAAAAGGTAGGCAGCTGTTGTGTCTTAGAGTACCGTTGTTCGAGAAAAAAATCAAAACATTGCTAGGAAAATAAAATAACTAAATTGTAATATTGTGCAAACTCTAATATAATGGGTGATAGTTTATTGGATATTCAGGGAATAACAGCAGCACTGTATCCATTATAATATTGTGCAAACTTTAATTTTGCAAAATTAGAGTTTGCTCAGCAGCATTGTAGCAAACTCTAATATTGTGCAAACTTTAATTTTGCAAAATTAGAGTTTGTTGTTCAAGAGATAGTTTATTGGATATTCATGTCTGTAGACACCAAAAAACTATCTGTTGAATGGGTGATAGTTTATTGGATATTCAAGGAACAACAATAGGATTCATTTTGCAAAATTAGAGTACTCATTATGTATCCATGCAATTTAGAGTTTGCTGTTTGAACAAAGCTTATTGGATATTCATTCATGGAATGATTTTGCAAGAGTACTGCTATTGGATATTCACTTTTATAAGTCACGACGAACCAAAAAAGTCTGCTTAAGTTACTCTTGAGCATTGTCATCTAAAAACTTGTATATTAACATTAAACTGAAGATTTAATGATAAAAATGAAAAGCTAGTTAACACTACAGAGTGATTAGTTAACAATAAAAATCATCCAGTGCACAAATTAATAGCACAGAGTGAAGATTTAATGATAAAAAATCATCCAGTACTCTAATCAAATCAAATCATCCAGAGTGAAAATCTGATTAAGAATTAAACTGAAGATTTAATACTAAAATCATCCAGAGTGAAGAATTAATACTAAAAAGTTGTATATTAACATTAGACTGAAGATTTAATGATAAAAATGAAAAGTTGGTTAACACTACAAAGTGATTAGTAAAGAGTAAAAATCAAATCATGCGTGAAAAATCATCCAGTACTCTAATTTGCACAAATTAATACTACAGAGTGAAGATTTAATGATAAAAAATCATCCAGTACTCTAATCTTCACATTAAACTGAAGATTTAATGATAAAAATGAAAAGCTGTTTAACACTACAGAGTGATTAGTTAAGAGAAAAAAATCAAAATATGAGGGAAAAATCATCCAGTAGTCTAATTTGCACAAATTATTAGATGTTCAAACAAACCGGTGGAGATGGTGCCATGAAGGAGGTGACGGCGAACCGTGAGTTGGAGATGGAGTGCCCTAGACGTGGTCAAATGCCGATCGGGAGAATTTGCGGGAGATGGTGCCGCAGCGGAGAGCGATGATGTTGCTGCCTTGCGAGAGTAGATATGAGGAGAGCCCTGTCGCTGCTGCTGCTGCTTTTGCTTTTTGCCGCTGTTGCTGCAGTGCTAGACCTAGTCTGCTGCTATCGTGCTGGACCCCTGGAAGCGCTAGGAGAGCCCATCGCTGATGCTGTCGTGCTGGACCGAGTCTTTCGCTTCTTTTGCTTTCTACGATTTGATGGAACATTGTTGCGGGAGGAGGTTTCATGCTTTTGCTTTCTGCGATCTGACCGCAGTACTTGCAAGCTATGTCCTGAAGTTATTCACGAAGGGCATTGCTATGTTTGACTGTAGAACTTTTGTTGTGTCCTGAAGTTATTACTGTATCTTGAAGTTATTGCTGCGTTTTGATGGAAAATTGGCCAAATCTGATCGTAGAACTTTTTTGTGGAGTTTTGATCAAACGGTTGAGAATACTTCGATGGTGTGCTTCAAGATATCAGTGTTCTTTTATATAGATAAGATATACATATATATATATATATATATATATATATATATATATATATATATATATATACATATATATATATATATATATATATATATATATATATATATATACATATATATATATATATATATATATATATATATATATATATATATATATATATATATACTTTTGAAAGCACAAGATAGATTTTCGGAGACCTATTTGCACTGTAGTTTCATTGTTGTTTTAGGATTACTACGACGTATCTCTTCACAATAATCCCATAGCATGACATACTGCTCTAATTACGATCTGTTGATTATCTTGTTGGCATGCTTTTTTGCTCTATACATCTTTCAGATTGAGAGAGACGTTTTATTCTCCATTTGCATTGTTTCTTGTATTGAACTTACTGGCACTCAGGGTTATTTCTTTAGTGGTGTTGATATTTATTTGCAAGAAAACCAGACGTACAATGTTTTGAACTTGAGGTTCTGTAGCATGAATTTTCTCCTTTGATAGTCTTCACTTAAAAGGTGTGGTCATTCTTAGATATGAATGCAATTAAACTGAAGAACACATGAATCAGTTAAAAAATCAATAACAGTAAGTTAAGGAAAACTAAAGAAAACAATTAATTAAAAAATAATTGGAAACTGAAGAATACACAAATCAGACAATGAAGAACACACGAATCAGACACTGAAGAACACACGAATCAAAAACTTTGTTAAACCCTAAATCAGTTAACATCCATATTGGCTTGAAGAAATAGTTTGTACACGCACATAGAGAGTGCCTACACCGTTAATCGGGTTTGACTTGAAGAAACTGAAGAACAGTGTGAATCAGGTCTCTCTCGTTACAACAATAAACTGAAGAACCCTTGGAATCGGGTACCTCCGGTCAATAAGAAGTCGGGAACGACAACCCTTGGGTTTGCATGAGAGAGGATCAGGAAGCCTTGGAAGAGCTGCGAGAGAGGCGATTGGTAGCGGGTATGAGAGAGACGATCGGTAGCGGGTGCGAGAGAATGATCAGTTGTTTGTGATATGTGAAATGGGGAAATGGGTTCGGCCGACTAGGTTTAGGAGCTTAGCAATTTAGATCATTGTCGAAATAACCCCTCCTCCAAATATTCAGTTGTTTAATTTTATTAGAATAAATGAATTAAATGAAATGAGTGTGCATTTGTGATTTTAGAGGGTGTAAAGTGCCAAGATTTTAATTTGAGGGTGCAATGTGTCAGACCCCCCAATTGGGGGTGCAAAATGCCAAAAATCCCTAATATAGAGATGATTGACAAAATGTATAATAATTGAAACATAAATGATAAATCATATATTTCATTGCTAGGAAAATAAAATAACTAAATAAGGAGTGATGTTATAAGTAGTCTTGTTCGCACCCAAAAAATCTTAAAATCTCTAAATATAATCATATACCTAATATAGCTTTCAACTCCATTATTTTTATTCATTGCAACGCTTTGGCACGGAACCCTGGCTGGTTTGGAGATTTTTCTTCTAAAGCCCTACTATCATAAGTGTTGGCAGCAACAGTTCTTCAATCTCAACCTCGATAGTTCACAATCCAGTCTTATCTGGCCGAGTACCTACCACCACATGCTTTTCACTTGAGAGATAAACTTCGCCCAAAGCGGGCCAAGCCATAATTACATTTGCTCCCATTCGTCCTACTTCCTACACTGCCTCGGCAGGACGCTTCACTGGAACCATACCAAAAAATCTTTATCCCTCCAACCAGCTCACTAGAAGGATAAGGTTTTAATAGTGGTAAAGGAGGTGGCGAGTGAAGGATGGGGTCGTCCTAGCCAAGCCAAAGGAGGATAGCCCGATATGTGAATATTTTTTAGCGTGAATATCAATGGACTATGAATAACTTTGTTAGTAACATCGCTCTTAAATAAATGTTGGAAGTATTATCACAATCACCTTTGATTCATGTCATATGTGTTTGGACATATAATAATGCCAACAATTTTTTATATGATAATATTAGTTTGCAAATTATTTTTATTATTGTGTCAAGACATTATATTGTATCATTTAAATGTTGGAGTGTTCTAGGTTACACGTGGCTAGCATTAACAAATATTTCAAGAAGTTGTTATAGGATATATGATAACATTAACATTCTAATCAGAAGGGGTTACGATAAATTATAAGTTATTTTTTTATCTCCCTTCTCTTCCCATCTGACTCTCTATCCTCAGATTGTTCTAAGATGTTCTTCTCTATCAATATCTCTAATAATTGGTGTTCTAGTCTTACCTTCTCTCCTTCTGCAATCCTATCAAGATGTGTGCATGGCCCTCTTTGAGGAGATTGAACAACAACTTTTGGAAATCAAGACCATCCAAGGAACATAATTCTTGGCTATTTTAGTTTGCTGATCTTCAAAAGAAAATTGGATCAAGATTTGCAAGGTAAAGAAAACATTCTTGTTTAACAAATTCTTGGGATCTGTGAAACCGCCTCAGGCCAGATTGTTTTAAGAAATGACGATGCAAGAGATCCAAGTAGGTTTAGTTTACCATATGAGCCAGTTGATCCAGTAAGGCGGTAATGACTCAATAACATATGAGTTTACATAAGACTTAAATTGATTTAATGATGCCCAATGAAAGCCAAAAAGGATTAAATTGGCAAAATTTATTGAGAAAGTCATTTTGATTTATTAGAATCAATATGTGGCTTATAGAGTTGGGAATGCAATAAATTTTATTTAAAAATGTTTATTTCATAATATTTGGTGTAGCTTGTACGGTGTTTGAGCTCCACATCATATGTTCAAAAAGCCAAAAATTGAAATAGAGGGAAACTTTTTATGAAGAAAATGATAAACCATTTAGTCTCAGCATGCTTATCTCCATTCATGTTAATGAGTATATAAATGAATTCACTCCTTATTTGTTCAAAGGGGGGAAATTATGAACTGTGCGCGCGTGCACACACTTTGCACCGTACGGGACCTGATTTCGGCTTTCGGTTTGGGGGTTTGGTATTTGGGGAATAATTGAATTGTATTTTCTGTAAAAGATTTTGACGCTACATTGATTTCCTTCTGTTTCAATTTCTCTTCCCATAGCATCAAATTTCTATGGGTGTTGATATAGACAAACCGGATTTGGCTATATACAAACATTTACTATATACAAACCAGTACAAACAAAAAATTGTTATACGTAGACAAAATTGTTATATACAAACCAGTACAAAAATTAAAAAAAAATTCTTTTGTAAACATCATATTATATTATAGCTAAACTAATGCATTCATTAGATAGTTAGACATTACAAAAAGTTTACAATTCAAGATATAAAGATGCATTGAAACACAAAAAAGGTTAGCAAACATGTCTTTTCTTCCGATCAATAACGTCAAGAGAGAAGATCCTGCAATAAAAATAATAAATTAAATACGGTTGAAGAGTATCCAAATGCATTAAAACATAATTTGATAAAAAAATTCTAACCTTTAGAGTTAGAAGACTCCATTGTATACTATCTCACTTGCGTGCATTTGTTGAGTTGGAGTAGGTAATCGTGAGATGTATATTTCTTCTCATTTGCTTGCAATCGGATCATGATATTTTCTCCAATATGAGATAATATGAGGTAAAGGACACCCTTCATGCATCAATAAATGTATGAAATGATTACCATCTATATAACCCATTGCAACTAGCCTTTGTGTAGGTGGCGGTGGGGAGCTCAATGGAAAAAATGTGAGACTCTGAATTGCTGAAATTTGGACAAAAGCAATATTATAGCAAGATGCTACAACAAGACCCATGTACGGCATTGACAACCATTTATTTGGAGGTGCTGGTATCTCATTACATTGAAGAGAGGAAAACAAGTCTTCCCATCTTTTCTTGCCAAAAATACCAACATACATGCTACAATGAACATTTAGTTCATTGGTAAGATCCAATCTAACTTGTGCCCAATTTTCTCCCATCTCCAAAGCACGTCCAACGACACGAAACCCACAATGACCATCCCCAATGACATTGTGAACCTCTTTGATATGCTCCGCTAAGTAAGTCGGCATTTGCTTGCAAACCTCTACAAAAAAACGTTGACTTGAAGTTAGTGTAGGTGTCCTCATTTGGTACCCCGTTCTCTTTCTTACTAATGCTTTCTTTGATTGTTTCTTCGGTACCTACCAATTTTCTGCCATCATAACATGTTCAAATAAAGATGGATCCCTTTTTGTAGAATTTGGGTCATCCTTTAGTCTTTTGTAACTCCCCTTTGGCCTTCCCTTTAAACTCAAAGGCTCTTTTGGCTCGCGTGTTTGTGTTGAACTTGGATTCATTATCTCTCTTAACTTCCTCTTTATTTCTTGTTTTTGCTCACTTGTTGTTTCATTAAATCTCTTGTTAATACCTTCAAACTCTGATGCGATATCTTCTGAAAAATGAACCTTTGAAATTTGCTCCAATGATAAGTGTTTCCAATGAGGATGTATCATGCATGTAGGAAATGGTCTACATTATGTAATATATGGTACTAACTCGTGAGCACAAGGTAATCTCATTGAATATCTTACTTTATGTGCACACTCCAATGTTTGACAATAAATTGATGCTTTGACTTTATCTTCCTCCTCTTTAATGATTTTCAATGCACTTAGAGAGACACACCCAACAAGATTTGTATAAAGTGGACCCGTATATAAACTGCATACTTGAATCGCACTTTGCCCAAAAGACCTCTTAATATTTGTATGTTGTAAAATAATCATTTGATCAAACTTCTTCCATACGGTTGTTAAATTGCCAATTGAGACTTCCAAAAAAAATTTCAATTGGGAGTGCCCACTTTCTACGCGATTTGTAGTACAATTTCCCAAGTGTAAATATTTATCTATCTATGCTGAAACAAAATATTTTTTGTATGGTTCAATCCAAGTGTTGACGACATACGTGGATACCTTTGGATTTTTTTTCTGCATAAGCTATTAACAATAGGTTGAACTCCATATTATATTCCACCTCCGTTTTTGCATTCATTAACCTTTGCCATTGACCCAAAAAATGATCGCAGTCAATACCTTTTGTAAACAGTTTCCTGCAATGTGCCAAAATATTTCTGTGGATATGTACTTGGCATATCAAATTTTTGGAATGAGGAAAAATAACCTTAATGGCATTCATCAGAGCTAACTCTCTATCTGTCACCAACACAATTGGTAGAGAACTCGAATCAAGAATAGATCTAAAGCACTCAAGAGCCCAACAATAGCTTTCCACTGCCTCACTTGACAAAAATACAAATGCACCGAAAAATGACTGATTGGTAGAAGTCACCCCAACAATCGATAATAAAGGCATCTGGTACCTATTAGTTTTGTAAGTACAATCCAATTGAAATACGGATGGAAACATGTGGCACAACTTAATAGAAATAGGATGTGCAAAAAACAAGCTTTCCAATACTGAACCACCCTCTTTCACTCGACTATAACATACGTATTCAGCGTCTGTAACACATTTATAGAGGAATTGAATTGGAGTTCGGCCTCCCAATTCTTGCTTATGAAGAGCAGCTCTTTGATTGTATATAGTTCTAATTGTCGTAGTATTTCCTTTATTCTTCTGCTTTAGAGATGTGAGTATTTTGTGGGGTTTAACACCGGAGGAAAACATACTCTCAACAAGTTGTTCCTCATTTTTATCCAACCGACCAGCATATGCGTGTGCCTCTAAATGCACGGCACAATGATTGTGCTTTCCACACAACACTTCCACTCGCCATTCTTCCACATACATTTCCTTCTGACCTCTCACTTGAAATGGACACCCACATTTCTTTGAAGTTGTCTTGCAGATGTTTTTGTTAATTTGTTTGGGATTCTCACGTTTAAAACCGGATCTATCACAACCCAAAAGAACACGTGGACGTGGTCTACCAGTGACTTTATCAGAACCTAAAATTGTAACAACATAGCTCAGGCTTCTACCAACTTTACGTGCCCAATCAATCAACTCTTCCCTTGACGTAAAAACTGAAGTCGTTTGAAAGAACGATGTCACATCTACACAAACATTGTCACAAAATAAACAAACTAACTAACAAGTTCATAAGCAAAACAATATACAAAACTAAACAATTTTGATAGATGGCAATACCAAATTCTGTTCCTAAAGAAGAAATTTCTGTGTTGTCGCACTCCTTAGCTCCTGGTAATTGAGATTGTTCCATCTGAGAAATTAGGTTAAACACCGGATTAGTAGCAATACCAAAAACATAAAGAATATAACAAAGATTACGCCCAATAAATCTCACAGATGCAATCGAACACACACACACACACATGCATCCCAATTTGTATGGATTCCAGCAAGTAATCAACACAAAGTAAAATTTCACTAGCAACATCTAATTTGCCTCCAACTTTCACTAGGAACATGTAATATAAACCTTTGTCCACTGAGGGCCGGTGATCACCCACCAAATTGCTAAATGACAACACCAAACAAAGAACTTTTTTTTATCTTACCAATTTTGGTGTCTTGGACTGAACTTATTAGATCACCATTCGCTGATGCAAAATCTAGAGGTATGATTTGCGGTCTAACACTCGACAAAAGTGAGAGGCAGTTAGCCCTTCTATACCTTGCCACAGTCCAGGGAATTGCCTATGGTACACGTCCAGGGACTGCCAGCATGACTACGGCTTACTTAATAAGTTCTTTAGCTGCTCAAGGAAAGGTTTTCTCACCTTTTGATTGGCCAGGATTGCTGTTGAGGTCATTTGAATCGCACTATTTCAAATCTGATCCCACAATTATAATTTTTAATTTTGTACCCAATAGTTCCATGATATGTGGTTTGCAGATCTTTAGACAAACAGGAATTATGGAAGAGGGGCTGATTTCACCTTCAGAAGCCAAGCTGCATTCTACGGTATGACTTGATATTCAATATGTCTTGTGTTAACATATTGGCATCGTTACCTTTTGAGAATATGTCCTCGTATAATCATTTCCACTTAGAGACCGAATAATTAATCAAAAAACTTATACTCAACTGTTTTCAGTAAACAACCATGGAGTTGAAAACCCAATAAAAGGAAATCCAACAAAACATGAAATCCCATTTTAGCAAGGTCCCCCAACAGACACCATCAAGAAGGGAGGCCGAACTCCAATAGATCAAGGGCAATGAAGAAGAAGGTACCTGGGGAAGCGTCAGGATGAGGCATTTTGTCGGGGAGGCCAAAGAAGACGGCGTCGGGATGTCACATGTCGTCGGGGCGGCCAAAGAAGGCGGCGTCGGGTTCGTCGGCACTCCTACTTCGCTGCCGAGGGAGATCCAGGCCTCTGGATCCGAAAGGCCGGCATCGGGAGTGGTCTCATGCGGTTCTGCCGGAGCAGTTTCGGCCGCCATTGCTGTCGCAGGAAGGTTGGGGAAGAAGAGTCGGGGGGCCGGTTGGAAGAAATAAAAAAAAACAAGGCTTAACCTAGGTATTTAACGGGTTTGTATATAGTCATTTAAAAGACCCTAAAAAGAGTGCAAAATGGGTTTGTATATAGCCAAATTTGGTTTGTCTATAACAACACCCATTTCTATTATGCGCTACATGCATCAATTTTTATCCGACATTGAGTCAATTTTTGTCTTTTGCATAGTTGTGTCAATTCTACCGATGCAGTGTCGAATTTTTATTATGCCGAATGCATTACTAGGCGCAGACCCTTAAATAAGAGTTTTCTGAGAATGGAAAATTACGATTCTTCTCTATCTCTTTTTTTTTGCTTAATGTTTCCATTTTTCTTGTGATTTTCTTTCTTTATCAAGTGAGAGTTCGGATGTACAACTCGTATTTGACGAGTCTGTTCTGGTTGCACCTATGGCAGCAAAGTGAGATCATAATCTATTTTACCAAGGAAGGTGAGCTCAGGTCCAAAAGGATGAACTCGCCCACTATGTGAGTACGCGAGGCGAGCCCAGTTACTACCCGAGTTTGCGAGGTGAGTCCAGACACTGCAATCACCATACTTGCCTGGATCCATCGTTAAAAATCTCCTCGAGGTGGGGGTGGCTATCTGCACCCCACCTGTGTCGGGGATTAGTGTTTTGCTTAGGGTTGAGAAGGTTGTCTGCATACCACTTGGGTCTAAAGGTAGTATTTTGGTTAAAGCGGGGGTAGTTATTTGTAGGCCAATAAAGATCATTTTATCCTCAAGATGTTTTGCCTATAAATAGGACTCATAACACCTCGGAGAAGGCATATACAACCACCTAGAACTTGCACAACTCTAGTTTCTTCTTTATGTCATCCGAGGTGTTGAGCTCAATTTTGGTTTTGGGAGGGGAAATTGCACGAGAACTTCTAGGTGTGTTGTAGGACCTCCCTACTATAGCTAAGGGTTTGAGTGCATATAAATCATTCTTCCTTGAGTGAGGTCAAATCATTCTTCCTTGAGTGAGGTCAAATCTAGTATCAAAATTTTCGGCTTCCTGTGTCTGTCGGTGAAATACTTAATACGGGATACCCCTTCTTAGTCTGAACTCCATTGAAAGAGTATTTGGGTTTTAACTTCTTTAGTGCAATGAGCATGGACTGGTAAGTCGTGATGGAAACGTCACCTGATGACGCCATGACTGGATATGGGGAGTTTAAGAACGACCATGACAACTCGCACATGTCAAGAGAGTTCATCACGCTGAGTGATTTTACAGAGTTTAGGAAGTCAATGGAGGAAACGTTGTGAGCTCTGCTCGCACCTCGCGGTGAGGTGGCAAAGCCAGTGCTGTCGATTATCATCTCTCATAGCTAGGTGGGTCAAAGCAGATGACCCAACATGGAAGTCGTCCAAGAGGGAGAGGATCATACTCAGCACGCGCAAGTTCTCTTCGCGAGACTGTCGACAACTCGCTACTCAGAAAGCAAGTTTGAACGAGCTCACCCTACTCTTCGGGTCTCCCCGACGAGCCCTTTTTACGAGTTTATCCAGTCAGTCCCAGTGCCTGAGGGATTCAAAGAACCAGACATGAGCTATTACTCGAAGAAAGATGATCTCGTACAGCAGTTATAGTGGTTTGAAGACATCGTATCAATTTCACTGATGACGGACGCATTCAAGTGCAGACTATTCATCATTTCTTTCAAAGTAAAAGCGAGAGATTTATTCCACTAGTTGGGGTCGAGCTCAATGTACAACAGTGAGGACCTCCGAAGGGATTTCTTGTTGCATTTTGCCACCTCAAAGAAGAGGAAAAGAGGTCTGAGAACTTTGTTTCTCATCAAGCACGGTCTTTAGGAGTCGCTCGGGGTTTACATCAATCGTTTCTAGGAGGTTATCATCGTTCAAGAGGTGTCATGCCACAACTTGCAACTCGTGTCCGAATTTGGTACCAGTAACGCACCTCTCATAGGTGGGAGATGTGTGTTTACCATATGATCTTGATTTTAACTGCAAGATTTTGAACGTATCTGCTGCAGATACAATCGTACTCACCAGCAGATACAATCGTACTCACCAGCAGATACAACTGAATCATATACGACCGGATCTATGCCGTTGAAATCCAAATATAAGGTAAAACCTACGATAGGATGTGGCCTTCTCCCACCTATAAATAGGTCTATTACTCTCACCCAAAAAAAACATGTAACTCACCCTCGTAATTGGATTGCAGGAGGGACTCTATAAGATGGAGATTGCTCGCGACCACCAACGTTGTTTGAAAATCGAATTGGCCAGCACATCGAGAATAAGACAATTAATAAGTAAATTAATATTTTAATCATAATGATAACACATTTATAAGTAGATAAGAGTTTTTTTTATAATTTTAAAAAAAAAGCTCAAAACTTTACCACGTCATCTTAAGAGATGACATATGTTGGAAACTCGGAGAAAGATGATCCCGTACAACAGCTAGGTGGGTCAAAGCAGACGACCCAACATGGAAGTCGTCTAAGAGGGAGAGGATCATAGTCAGCACTCGCAAGTTCTCTTCGCGGGCCTGTCAGCAACTCGCTACACGAAAAGTGAGTTCAAACGAGCTCGCCCTACTCTTCGGGTCTCCCCGACGAGCCCTTTCTATGAGTTTATCCGGTCAGTCCCAGTGCCTGAGTGATTAAAAAAACATGTCATGAGCTACTACTCGGAGAAAGATGATCCCGTACAATAGCTATAGTGGTTTGAAGACGTCGTCTCAATTTGACTGATCACGGACGCATTCAAGTGCAGGCTATTCATCATTTCTTTCAAAGTAAAAGCAAGAGATTCATTCCACTAGTTGGAGCCGAGCCCATTGTACAACATAGAGGGCCTCTGAAGGAATTTCGCTGCATATTGTCACCTCGAAGAAGAGGAAAAAAGGTCCCAGAACTTTGTTCCTCATCAATCAGGGTCTTTTAGGAGTCGCTCGAGGCGTACATCAATTGTTTTTAGGATGTTATCATTGTTCAAGAGGTGTCATGCCAACAGCCTACAACTCGTGTCAGAATTTGGTACGAGTAAAACACCTCTCATAGGTGGGAGATGTGTATTTACCATAGGATCTTGATCTTATCAGCCAGATTTTGGCTGTATCTGCTGCAAATACAATCGTATTTACCAGCATATACAATTGAATCATATATGACTGGATCTGTGTCGTTTAAATTCAAATATAAGGCAAAACCTATGGTAGGATGTGTCATGCTCCCACCTATTAATATGTGTGTTACTCTCACCAAAAAAATCTGCAACTCACCCTCGCAATTGGATTGCAGGAGGGACTCTATAGGATGCACATTGCTCGCGACCACCAACGTCATTTGAAAATCCAATTGGCTAGTACATAAAGAATGAGACAATTAATAAGCAAATTAATATGTTAATCACAATGGTAACACATTTATAAGCAGATAAGACTTTTTTATAATTTAAACAAAAAAATAAAAGCTTGAAACATTGCCACGTCATCTCAAGCGATGATCCATGTTGGAAACTTGGAGAAAGATGGTCTTGTACAACAACTACAGTGGTTTGAATACGTCATCTCAATTCGACTGATGACGGACGCATTCAAGTGTAGGTTATTCGTCATTTCTTTCAAAGTAAAAATGAGGGATTCATTCCACTAGTTGGCATCGAGCTCAATGTACAACATTGAGGACCTCTGAAGGGTTTCTTGCTGCATTTTGCCACCTCGAATAGGAAGAAAAGAGGTCTGGGAACTTTGTTCATCATCAATCATTTCTAGGAGGTTATCACTGTTTAAGAGGTGTCATGCCACAACCAGCACTCGTGTCGGAGTTTGGAACAAGTAACGCACCTCCCAAAGGTGGGAGATGTGTATTTACCGTAGGATCTTGTTTTTAACGGCCAGATTTTGGTCGTATCTGATGCAGATACAATCATATTTACCAGCAGATACAACTGAATCATATACGGCCAGATCTGTGTCTTTGAAATCCAAATACAAGGTAGAATCTACGACATAATTGTTGGGGGAACGAGTGCAAAACAACAACCCAAAAAACGCAGAGCACAATACAGGAATTACGTGGAAAAACCCCAAGTCTGGGGAAAAAACCACAACCACCCGCGCCACAGAAATCCACTATGGAGAACGTTCAAAGAAACTTACACCGCTTCTCTCTTCCGGCCACTCTCTTCCTTCGGTTTCTGAATTCTCTTGCGTCTAGAAACACTAAGCTCGACCGGAGAAATCGTGTTGAGTGCCCAGTACATCCCACGCAGTCAGGCTCCACCTCTAACAAGGATTTTCCCTTCTCCCACCTATTAGTAGGTGCGTTACTCTCGCCCAAAAAAATTTCTACAACTCACCCTCGTAATGGATTGCAGGAAGGACTTTATAAGATGGAGATTGCTCGAGACTACCAACGTCATTTGAAAATCCAATTGGTCAGTACATTGAGAATGAGACAATTAGTAAACAAATTAAAATGTTAATCACAGTAGTAACACATTTGTAAGCAGATAAGAGTTTTTTTATAATTAAAAAAAAGAAGAAAAACTCAGAACTTTGTCACGTCATCTAAAGAGATGATCCATGCTGGAAACTCGGAGAAAGATGATCCCGTACAACAACTACAGTAGTTTGAAGACATCGTCTCAATTCGGCTGATGACAGACGCATTCAAGTGCAGGCTATTCGTCATTTCTTTCAAAATAAAAGCGAGAGATTCATTCCACTAGTTGGCGTCGAGCTCAATGTACAACATTGAGGACCTCCGTAGGGATTTTTTTTGCTGCATTTTGCCACCTCGAAGAAGAGGAAAAGAGGTCCGGGAACTTTGTTCCTCATCAAGCAGGGCCTTTAGGAGTCACTGGGGGCGTACATCAATTATTTCTAGGAGGTTATCACCGGTCAATAGGTGTCATGCCACAACCTACAACTCGTGCCTGAATTCAGTACGAATAGTACACCTCCAATTGGTTAGCACATCAAAAATGAGGCAATTAATAAACAAATTTATATGTTAATCACACTGGTAATACATTTATAAGCAGATAAGAGTTTTTTTATAATTTAAACAATAACAAAAAAAGAAAAACTCGGAACTTTGTCACGTCATCTAAAGAGATAATCCATGCTGGAAATTTGGAGAAAGATGATCCCTTACAACAATTACAGTGGTTTGAAGACGTCTTCTCAATTCGGCTGATTATAGACACATTCAAGTGCAGACTATTCGTCATTTCTTTCAAAGTAAAAGCAAGAGATTCATTCCAATAGTTGGCGTCGAGCTCAATGTACAATATTGAGGACCTCCGAAGTGATTTCTTGCTGCATTTTGCCACCTCGGAGAAGAGGAAAATAGGTCCATGAACTTTGTTCCTCATCAAACATGGCCTTTAGGAGTCGCTCGGTGCGTACATCAATCATTTCTAGGAGGTTATCACCATTCAAGAGGTGTCATGCCACAGCCTGCAACTCGAGTCCGAATTTGGTACAATTAGCACACCTCTCATAGGTGGGAGATGTGTATTTACCGTAGGTTCTTGATTTTAACGGTCAGATTTTGGTCATATCTGTTGTATAGAAGCTTTAAAAAACCGGACCGGACCGACCGGTCGGACCGCCGACCGAACCTCTAGTCAGTCCGGTCACGGTATTCTGGCCACTCCTCTACCGAACAGTCTCGGAACCGGTGAACCGACAGGTTCGATCGGGAAACTAGTAACCGTGGTTGGTTCCCCAAAACTGAGCGGGCGTGTTTTAGCCCCTTTGATTTAAATCAAATGGTGAGGGGGACTCAGAGATAGAGATAACCAATAACCTAGGTTTTTAGTTTTTTTTTACTTTTTACCTTTTTACTTGGAAGTTATTAGCGATCGGTGAAACTGGAACGACGACGGCAAAACTCCTCCTTCCTCACACAGATCGGCTGCACGCACAACCCTGTAGTTTCTTCTTCCTCCTTTATTTTTCTTCTTCCTAGATTCTTCTTCTTTCCATCTTTTGCATTGTCCTTCTTCCTCGCAGTGATCTATAGGTTTTTTTTGCTTCCTATATTTGATTTACTAGCATGAAAATGATTTCCATGGTCTTGGTTCTGTCTCTTTTTTTGTTGTTTGGATTCAAGGTTTCTAGGTTGTCAATTTGTCATCATAATAAAATGTATGCTTGCTATGATTCTTGGCTTGAGCTGTTAGATAAGTCCTGCATATTCCCATCACCAGCTTCATGAGTTACATGTTAAGAACATGTTATAGAATTATTTCACAGCTGCATAAAGTTAAACAGCTTGCGAGCAATCTAATCTGAAAAAAATATTTCGCATTCTAATCTCAATATTCCATCTGCATCACAAATCATTCATATCCCCTTCGTCAACATTATTAATTGAAAATTCTTACAAAAAAGTAGAGCAAACAATCGATGAACACCTGCAGCAGACGAATGGCTTTGGAGGTTGAAGAGAGGAGTTGGAAGGGGGTGTGCATAGTCGTCCTTCTTCGTGGGTTTGGAGAACGTCATCTTTGACGTTGGGACGGATTTTTCAATCCGTCTGGGTAACACTTCTCACCA
Source organism: Platanthera guangdongensis (assembly GCA_039583875.1). NCBI lineage: Eukaryota > Viridiplantae > Streptophyta > Magnoliopsida > Asparagales > Orchidaceae > Platanthera > Platanthera guangdongensis. The sequence continues at coordinate 29,295,833 of CM077147.1, forward strand.
CTCTTGTATTTCTTTTTCAATCTTGTACTTGTGTGTGTGGATTGGAAGGAAGGTTGTGTATCCTGTGTAGATTGTATTTGTGGTGGAGGAGTGGAGATCCTTTGTGTATCCGTGGAGAGAAAGCCTGTAATTCGTGTGTGTGTTTTTCACACAACTTTAGTGGAGGCTTTCCGGGTAGGACTCCGATCGTCCCGTGGTTTTTCACCCGATTTGGGTTTTTCACGTTAAAATTCTGTGTGCTTTTCTGTGCTTTTGTTGCTTTTATTTTTGTATTGTATTGTTGTTTTCGCTTGCATACCGCTGAACGCGGCCGCACAGGTGCTCTCTCAAATTTGCAACAGGTGCTCTGGTCGGGATTGTTCGCTCACTTTCCCAACACGAATGACGGTTTTATGACTGCTACCGCCGTGCCAAACGGAGCCTAGTTCGCACACTCATGTTTGAAACCGTCAAGATCCATTAGATTCTCCAAATGCATGATATTGCATTGTGTAGCGGTGATCGTATAACCTCTCGTTCACTTGATCTCCTCAAATCATTTTCTAATTATTGTATTAAAAAAATCAATGCAATGAATATCAAGTGAACTGGGGATGCGATCACTGCTACACAATATACACGTAGTGTTGAAGCCAAAATTGGCTTCTGTGGAGTTCGGGGTCCCAAAAGAGGGGTGACCGCGCACCTACTACCCTCAAGCGAACGATCTAGGCACAAGATTAGGAACACAAGGGACAGACCCAAGGTCTCAGCGTGGAGGACTCACCGCATACTCGGAAGACTAACAAACTCTTCCCCTCCCAAGCCAAAGGCTGAGCTAAGACACCTTCGGAGGGCGCTCTCGGCCGACCGGAACATCTAAGGAGGGTCTCAAGACCAACTCTCTCCTATCCAGATGTGTCTCCTTGGGTCTATACAAAATGCTCCTCACCCGCCCTACTGATGGCGCAAACTCGCCGAGCAATTCCACGACGCGCTGCCCAAAATGGGCTACAAACAGCATAACTTCGCTATTCTAAAAGGATGACAACATGCCATCAGAGGCTTCCCGGCAACTATTCCTCGGGACCCCCACGTGGCGAGCGGTTCACGAGCACACCACTCGCCCAAGACGAAAGTAGCAAACCATACATACACAGAGCATCACAGATCTTAAAAAATATTACAGGAATATCAATTTCATACTTCGGCACGCAGACCGGCAATATAAACAAAAATATGCCTTCGTGGGCCGGCGCAAGCTTGGGCTTAAGCCCGATACTCCCCGCATAGAGCTGCAACACTTGTATGCCAACGTCTCGAATGGCGACAACAAGCTAAACATAGGTCGACTAAAAGAGAAGCAAAAACATCGCACCCACCCCCTTTTTGGGGGCTGCGGCGCGCATTCCCTGCAAATGGATAATGTACAACTTCCTCGGAGTCTTCTCCGGGAACCCCAGAACATCACCAATCCGACTCACACGTCCGGATGGGCTTCACATAGCATGCCTAAACCCGTACTCACGCTTCCGGGTGCTAACACAGTTAATTGCAGAGACGTACACGTCAACCCGTCGGAAAGCTCCCTTCCTCCACCCGTTGGTGGAGAGGAGCTTCCATGCAAATATGGAAACTGAGGGCTTCACCTGCCCAAGTAGAAATTTTGTTACCCTTGACGCGTGTTTGGCGGGGCCGCAACCGCGCTCATTGCCCGAGGCTCCACGTCTAGCGTCCGTAGTGGTTGTCCATGCTCGGATCCGACCACCGTGGGAGAGTTGAAAGCTCCGAATGATTTTTTCCCTCCATGGCTGAGCCTCTCCATGGCCGACCGTGCTCCAAGTGGCCGGCCGCTGCTGTACGAGGCCGATCCCGGCTCCAAGTGGTCGGCCTCTGATGTACGAGGCCAATCCCGGCTCCAAGTGGCCGGCCTCTGCCCTAGGCGGCGACGGGAGGAAAGAAGGGAGGCGGCGTCGGGCTCTGCTGCAGGCCGACGGGACAGAGAGAGAGAGAGAGTCGGGGTTGGGGCTGCTTTGCTTAGGCGGCAGCGGGGAAGAGATCGTGAGGCGGGGAGCTCGGGTTGGATGCAGGAGGCGACGAGGAAGAAGTGCCGGGCTCATCCCTGCTTTTGCCCTAGGCGGCGGCAACGAGAGAGATCGGGGTCCAGTTCTTCTCCTTTCTGCTGCTGCCCCCCGATGCCCTCTTCTCGCCTTTTTTCCTTTTTTTATTTTCTCCCCCCCCCACCTGCTGTCCTGTACCGACCCCCCTGCATTTCTTATCTTCTTTCTTTTTGCTGTACCCGGTGTCCCCCATCAAATCTCCTGCTCCCCTTTTTAATCTCTCCCCTATATATATATATATATATATATATATATATATATATATATATATATATATATATATATTAATCATATATCTTTATAGATATATATACATTTATGAAGGCCCACACACATAAAACCTCCGCACGCACGCACGAGCACCCGCAAATCCTTGAACGGGGCTATACCAAAACGTCGCTCATAGTGTGCCCCAAGTCCGCCGCTTGGGGAGGATCCCGCTCGACCGGATATGGGGTTGTACACGTAGAACACGAGCGGTGTATCAAATGGGAGTAACAATTAGGTAAGGATAGCGTTCCGTAAAGTGAGAGTGGGTAAAATCTGGAATGTTTATTTTTTGATCCGGCGATTGCGAAAAACAAAGCAAAAATAAAAGAAAAGGTACTTGAAAGATATTGTACCTAAACACCTAGAGGGGGAGTGAATAGGTGACTTGAATCTTTTTAACTTTTTAGGCATCAATCAGATAATATCACAGAATTCTAGCTACTTTATCACAACACACATTCAACAATCACAACATTTCACAGCACATAGTTGACACACAGTTTTATAGTGGTTCCCCAAGGTTTGGGTACATCCACTTTCCCCATTCGCCTATCTAGCAGTGTACTAGATTCGGTCAAACTTCTCCACTAGCTCAGAACCCCAAAACAGGTTCCTACAACTCAGGCCCAAGGCCCTACAACTCAGCCACCAAAGCCTACACTCAGCCACCAAGGCGTACACTCAGCCACAACATGCCTACACTCAGAGATACAACTCTCCTACACTCAGCCTTTATAATTACAGGCTTACAAGACTCAGATCCCAAAGGATCCTACAAGATAAAATGAATACAAAAATTGTAACTCAACAACTTAGAAAAAGAGAGAAGTGTTGTGAGTTTCTTGATGAGTTCTTGGAAGAACTCAGCTGAAATCAATCTGACTTGGCTTTCTTCAAAGCTTCTTGAATGTAGAACACAATAAGATTGACCTCTTCTGCAGTTGATCCTTGATCTCTGCTACTTAAGATTCAGAATAAATCTGAACCCTTCTTCTCAACTGGGTTCCAACAGCTGACTTCTTGGATGTAGCTCTCTCTCTCCAACTACTTAGATCTTCACTTGATAGCTAGATTGTAACACCCCGAAGTCAAGAGGATCATTTTGAGCAAAAGTCGGGTTCAGACATGGGTGACACGGCCTGGGACACGGGCGTGTCCCAGGGCGTGTCAGTTGACACGGCCTGCGACACGGGCGTGTCGCAGGGCGTGTCGAGGTTGTGTCGACGATTGGCCTTGTTGTCGACGATTTTCGAGTGACATCGTCGAGAGGGGGCACACGGCCAAGGACACGGTCGTGTCGGATGCCGTGTCGCATGCTCGACGAGTGTTACTCGACGATCGTCGAGTATCGGGTTTCTAGTGAGGACACGGCCTGTGACACGGGCGTGTCACAGGGCGTGTCAGTGGGCGTCGAACTCAGCTCGACGTCCTGAGCCGGGGCGTGTTTGCGGGACACGGGTGTGTCCTGGTGCACACGGCCAGGAACACGGGCGTGTGCCAAGCCGTGTGCCAGGCCGTGTGAAGTCTCGGGTTGGATTGGGATTATTTTCCTTGAGGAACACGGCCTCAGACACGGGCGTGTCTGAGGGCGTGTCGGGTACACGGCACGTGACACGGGCGTGTCACATGGCCGTGTACTGGTTGGATTGAGTCGGTTGTCTGCCGCTTAGGGGGACACGGCCTGTGACACGGGCGTGTCACAGGGCGTGTCAGGCCGTGTTTTAGCTTTTCTGGCCAGATCTGAGCCGTTCGTTTCCCTCTTCCTGGATCCAAGGGCTGGGCTTTGTCCAGGTGTTGGGAAGGCCGAAAAAAGGGGATTTAAAACCCTCTTTTATTATCTTCTTCTTCTTCATCTTCATTCCAAGAGAGAGAAAGAAGAAAGGCCTAAGGGAGAGAGAGGGGAGGAGTCTTCCAGCTGCTGTAGGAGCTGCCGAGTACGGAGCGAAGATCCGAGAGCGGATTCGTGAAGGTAGAGCCGAGGCGGTGATTTCCATCCGGCTACTTCATGGCGCCGAAGCGATCTTCAAGGGTAACGATCTCCTTCTTGGACATCGAAGTCCTTTCTCTATACATGTGCTTGGAATCCTCCACCAAGAGGTGGATCGCGGAAGTGATTCCTTTGTTGTGTCTGCATTTAGAGCCGGAAATTTAGAGTACGGCGTAGGCATGCTGTGTGAAGCCCATCTGAACCGGTAGTCTGGATTGGTGATGTTCATGGGTAAACCGGAGAAGACTCCGTGGCTTTGATGATGTGCAAAACGAATTTCTGTTGTGATGAATGTCTGGAGGTGATGATTGTGAGGAGGCTTTGGTGAAGCTCCTGGATATGAGATGATCAATTGGTAACACGCCTGGTTAGTGCGAGATACGCCCGGTTTGTTACACCACTAGGGTGGGTTAATCCAGTTAAGGTAGGATCGATGGGTGGCAATGCTAGGGGAGCCGAGTTAAACCCGGCTTGCTGCACTACATGGGTGGGTCGATCGGACTAGGAGGGGGATCGATGGGTAGACAATGCCTGGGGAGCTTAGATAAACCCGGCTTGCTACACCACATAGTGTGGGTCGGTCTGCTCTGTTTGTGATGCTGTGAGGATGGACCTCTGAGTGGCTTGGGCGGGATGTCGCCAGCCTGCGAGCTGGTGGACTAGGGCCGGTCAACCAACAAGTTAACACCTCGAGAGACAGCGGTGTACGACGGTGGATTCCGGTACGCCAAAAAGGTGCCCTGAGTGCACGGAGCGTTGGTGGACTCCAGCGTTTGTGATGTGAAGTGTTTGTTAATGGCATAAAGAAAATGATCTATCATATGATTTGGTGATGTTTGCTGATGCTTGATGAGAAAGGAAGCACTGTATACAGGGAAGGAACCACTACCCCGGGTAGGGGGTAGGGTCGTTATAATGGGTCAGCCAAATGCTGACCGTTACTTTGTTTTCTGTGTTGGTTTGGATGATGAATTGCAGGTGCTGCGGTTTGGAAAGCATAAGTGGATTGGCTAGCCTGGTGTTCTTAGTCCTTGAAGGCTATGTGAAGATTCATGGTTGGATTTCATGTGTGGCCGGCCTGCGTGCCGATGTACGAAACCATTGATGTGAAAGAGGAACTTGTAAGGCCATAAGGCCAGGGTGTGTGAGTTGTATACATTCCTGGTGTTGTTATATATAAATGTGGTATTTATATATCGGTGGACATTCTGGTTTGAGTTCATGTTAACAAGAAAAATGCTGCGCTAGAATGGAATGAGTTAAGGATACGAGTAGATTTTGATTTCCACACGTGATTCCTTCGCTTGTCTGTGCTATATGGCGTGGGGCCCCGGCCGGACCCACTGTTATATGTCATGTGACAGGTGGGGGCGTTACAAAGTGGTATCAGAGCCAGGTTGAGATTGTTTGGGAGGAGAGAACATAATTGAACTCATGAATGTCCACTAGGAATGTATGTCATGCACCTGATGTGCGTGCGTGTGTCGTCAATGTACCAGTACCGTTATGATTTGGAAGAATTTAATGGTGTTCTGTACATTGATAGGTGGCGAGGGATGGAGCTGGGCCGTCTGAGCCCCAGCGGTCGGATGAGAGTGCAGCACCCGTGGAAGCGCCGATGCCTCCCTCGGCAGAGGTCATACGGGTGGTGGCGGAGACAGTGCTTGCAGTGTTACAAGCACAACCGACTGGACAGGCAAGACCTGGTGGAAGGCAAGAGCATGCTGCTGAGGTGGTGGAAGTGCAAGCAAGTGACGACGCATTGTCACGTTTTATACACTTTCATCCACCGACGTTTGGTGGAGTGCTTTCACCAACGCAGGCAGAAGATTGGTTGGCAAGAATAAAACGGATCCTAACCGCAATCAGGACGGTCGAGGAGCAGAAAGTGATGTTGGCCACTTTTCTGTTGGAAGGAGATGCGAGATTGTGGTGGGATGAGATGGAAGTGCACCACGTGGCAGGTCGAGGTTTAACGGAGATTTCAATGGAGGAATTCTCCCAACTATTTTTAGCCAAGTATGTGCCAGTGTCGCAGAGGATTGCGATGGAAAATGAGTTTCTCCGCTTGGTGCAGGGTGAGCAAGATATTGATACCTACCTGCATGAGTTTACACGATTGGGGAGATATGCGGGATCTACCTTTGCGGAGGAAGCGCGAAAGACAAATCGTTTTTATGAAGGATTGCGGGATGAATTGAGGTTGGCACTTTCGAGTTCGGTGAGCCAAGGCTTTCAGGCGTTGGTTGATACAGCTCGTGCCTTGGAGAAGGATATGAGGCGAGTACGAGAGAATAAGAGACTGGCAAGGGAAAAGTCAGAGGTTAAAATGTCACCATCGGATCAATCGGAGTTTCGACGACAAGAGAAGAAAAGATTTAGACCGGTGGAATTAACTCCGTCGACTGTTTCTTCGAGGGCGGCGTATGGGCCAGGACGTGTGGATACACGTATATATTATAAATGTGGGCAGCAAGGACACATAGCAAAATTTTGTTGGAATGTCCCCCCAGGGAGTGAGAAAAAGACAGGTGCGTCCTATGAAGAAAAAGGGAAAGCAGTGGCCGAATCATCTGCACCCCGGACGCAACCTCGCTTGCATGCTATGGAACTGCAAGAGCCGCAAAGCTCAGTTGGTGAAATTCAGCCTCGAGCGTTTCAGTTATCTTTAAATCGTGAATTTCAAACTCGGGAGGCTGAGAGGAAGTGAATTGTAATGTGAATCATGTCGATACTTTGAAGGTTGTGTCTGTAAACGATGTTTTGATATCAGGTGTGATGAATAATAGCTGATGTGCATCACTTTTAACTGAATCAGAACTGGATGGCTGATGTAAATGATGTTTATATCTATAGTTGTCGATCTCTATAATAGCTTGGTGCACTTGTGATTGTGACGAAATCAATCAATTATGTCATTTTGTTTGAGGTCTTATGTGGCTGAATGTGCACAAGTGGCAGTTAGGGATGTTTGTTGTGTTGTCTGTTTGTTAGTGTGTGCGGAGGCTTGAGGTGTAAGCTTTGATGATGTTGTGACTAATTGGCTGTTTGGAGTCAAATTTCGAGGACGAAATTTTTTGAAGGGGGGGAGGATTGTAACACCCTGAAGTCAAGAGGATCATTTTGAGCAAAAGTTGGGTTCAGGCATGGGTGACACGGCCTGGGACACGGGCGTGTCCCAGGGCGTGTCAGTTGACACGGCCTGCGACACGGGCGTGTCGCAGGGCGTGTCGAGGTTGTGTCGACGATTGGCCTTGTTGTCGACGATTTTCGAGTGACATCGTCGAGAGGGGGCACACGGCCAAGGACACGGCCGTGTCGGATGCCGTGTCGCATGCTCGACGAGTGTTACTCGACGATCGTCGAGTATCGGGTTTCTAGTGAGGACACGGCCTGTGACACGGGCGTGTCACAGGGCGTGTCAGTGGGCGTCGAACTCAGCTCGACGTCCTGAGCCGGGGCGTGTTTGCGGGACACGGGTGTGTCCTGGTGCACACGGCCAGGAACACGGGCGTGTGCCAAGCCGTGTGCCAGGCCGTGTGAAGTCTCGGGTTGGATTGGGATTATTTTCCTTGAGGAACACGGCCTCAGACACGGGCGTGTCTGAGGGCGTGTCGGGTACACGGCACGTGACACGGGCGTGTCACACGGCCGTGTACTGGTTGGATTGAGTCGGTTGTCTGCCGCTTAGGGGGACACGGCCTGTGACACGGGCGTGTCACAGGGCGTGTCAGGCCGTGTTTTAGCTTTTCTGGCCAGATCTGAGCCGTTCGTTTCCCTCTTCCTGGATCCAAGGGCTGGGCTTTGTCCAGGTGTTGGGAAGGCCGAAAAAAGGGGATTTAAAACCCTCTTTTATTATCTTCTTCTTCTTCATCTTCATTCCAAGAGAGAGAAAGAAGAAAGGCCTAAGGGAGAGAGAGGGGAGGAGTCTTCCAGCTGCTGTAGGAGCTGTCGAGTACGGAGCGAAGATCCGAGAGCGGATTCGTGAAGGTAGAGCCGAGGCGGTGATTTCCATCCGGCTACTTCATGGCGCCGAAGCGATCTTCAAGGGTAACGATCTCCTTCTTGGACATCGAAGTCCTTTCTCTATACATGTGCTTGGAATCCTCCACCAAGAGGTGGATCGCGGAAGTGATTCCTTTGTTGTGTCTGCATTTAGAGCCGGAAATTTAGAGTACGGCGTAGGCATGCTGTGTGAAGCCCATCTGAACCGGTAGTCTGGATTGGTGATGTTCATGGGTAAACCGGAGAAGACTCCGTGGCTTTGATGATGTGCAAAACGAATTTCTGTTGTGATGAATGTCTGGAGGTGATGATTGTGAGGAGGCTTTGGTGAAGCTCCTGGATATGAGATGATCAATTGGTAACACGCCTGGTTAGTGCGAGATATGCCCGGTTTGTTACACCACTAGGGTGGGTTGATCCAGTTAAGGTAGGATCGATGGGTGGCAATGCTAGGGGAGCCGAGTTAAACCCGGCTTGCTGCACCACATGGGTGGGTCGATCGGACTAGGAGGGGGATCGATGGGTAGACAATGCCTGGGGAGCTTAGATAAACCCGGCTTGCTACACCACATAGTGTGGGTCGGTCTGCTCTGTTTGTGATGCTGTGAGGATGGACCTCTGAGTGGCTTGGGCGGGATGTCGCCAGCCTGCGAGCTGGTGGACTAGGGCCGGTCAACCAACAAGTTAACACCTCGAGAGACAGCGGTGTACGACGGTGGATTCCGGTACGCCAAAAAGGTGCCCTGAGTGCACGGAGCGTTGGTGGACTCCAGCGTTTGTGATGTGATGTGTTTGTTAATGGCATAAAGAAAATGATCTATCATATGATTTGGTGATGTTTGCTGATGCTTGATGAGAAAGGAAGCACTGTATACAGGGAAGGAACCACTACCCCGGGTAGGGGGTAGGGTCGTTATAATGGGTCAGCCAAATGCTGACCGTTACTTTGTTTTCTGTGTTGGTTTGGATGATGAATTGCAGGTGCTGCGGTTTGGAATGCATAAGTGGATTGGCTAGCCTGGTGTTCTTAGTCCTTGAAGGCTATGTGAAGATTCATGGTTGGATTTCATGTGTGGCCGGCCTGCGTGCCGATGTACGAAACCATTGATGTGAAAGAGGAACTTGTAAGGCCATAAGGCCAGGGTGTGTGAGTTGTATACATTCCTGGTGTTGTTATATATAAATGTGGTATTTATATATCGGTGGACATTCTGGTTTGAGTTCATGTTAACAAGAAAAATGCTGCGCTAGAATGGAATGAGTTAAGGATACGAGTAGATTTTGATTTCCACACGTGATTCCTTCGCTTGTCTGTGCTATATGGTGTGGGGCCCCGGCCGGACCCACTGTTATATGTCATGTGACAGGTGGGGGCGTTACATAGATCTTCTTTGTATAACTTGATGTGTTGATCTTCTAATCAATCAATCTCTTGAACTTGAACCACTGTTTCTGTAGACAGTCTAAGCCTATTTATAGGCCTTCTTCATGGTAACCTGCTGGTCCGGTTCATAACTGATTTCTGACAACTCTGACAGGTGCTGTAGACCGGCTGGAATGGCAGCTGTCAAGTCATCCAGTCAGTTCTTGAAAATTCTGTAACTGTCTGTAAGTGTCGAGACTGTCTGTCTTTAAGTGTCGACACTTATAGACCAAGTGTCGACACAAGTTGACTAAGTGTCGACACTAGCCTACAAGGTGTCGACACAATTACTTGTGTTGTAGATTCTATGTCTCGACACTGCTTCTTATTCATGTGTCAACACTAATAATGTGTGTCGACACAAGTCCTTGTACTTCAGTATTTTGCTGAATTCTTCTAAGTGTCGACACAACACCTTTGTGTCGACACATCTTCATGTGTTGAACTTGTCAGTGTCGATACTGCTTCTTGGTGTCGACACATGTCTTCAGTGTTGATACTTGCTGAGTGTCGACACAGCTCCTTGTGTCGACACATTCTTCTTCTGTTGAGACTTCAGCTGAGTGTCGACACATCCCCTTAGTGTCAATACTTGTACTTAGAATATTTTGTTGAACTTTGCTGATCTTTGCTAAGTGTCGACACAGCTCCTTGTGTCGACACTTTCTTCAAGTGTCGAGTCTTCAGCTGAGTGTCGACACATACTTTCTTGTGTCGACACTTTCTTCAAGTGTTGACTCTTCTGCTGTGTGTCGACACATTGATCTGGGTGTCGACACTTATACTTAGTCTCTGCTGACTTTTGCTGAGTGTCGATACAGCCTCCAAGTGTCGACACATTTTGATGTAGACACAGTTTCACTAGGTGTCGACACAATTGTTATGTGTCGACACTGCTTCACTGCACTCTTCTTCATTGAGTGTCGACACAGCTCCTTGTGTCGACACTTCCTGTCTGGTGTCGACTCTGCATCCCTGGTGTCGACACAATGACTCCAAGTGTCGACACTGCTTGCCTGGGTGTCGACACAGGTCTTCTTAAGTGTCGACACTTTCCCTCTGGGTGTCGACACATGGACTTAGAAACTTTTTCTTCTTTCCTGTAAATACTTAACCTGCACAAGTAAACTCAAAACACATCAAATACATTTTGATGTATATCATTGAGTTGGGTGAGGCTTCTTCAAATCAGGTACATTAGAACCAATGTACTCAACAATCTCCCCCTATTTGGAGAAGTCATAACCCTTAGTCAATGATATACACCATACAGAATAAAATCATAACATGATGTATAGCAGGAATATATAACAGGGCAAACATAAACATGTATCAATCAAACATGTATACATAGACATAATCTCAGAACAATTATGAAATAAATTTATCACAAAGGAAATTTATCACACAGTACATTGTTCTAATAACTTGTCATATTCATATTTCAAAAAGTTTACAGAATGTTTAACATCAAAAGATTACATAGTAAACTTAAGAAAATTTCTATGCTACTTTTGTTCAGCATCTTTGATCACTATTCCTTTTCCTGACTGAATCTTGGCTTGCATAGGAGCTTCAGCATCTTCAGTTTCAGCAGGCTTCTTCCCTTTCAACTCCTTCTTCTTAAGTTCCTCAGCCTTAATCTTTTGCCTTTCAAAATAATGATAAGGCTTGGGAAAGTACTTGCTAGGCTCCTGAGCAGTAGGAGGTAGCTTTACCATCTTGGCCTTCCTTCTATATTGGACTATTGCTTCTTGCATTGACTCATGTTTCCTCCATTCAAGTTCAGAAAACCATTTATTTCTGTCTTGTATATTATCCTTTGCAGCTTTCCATGCAGTTAAGATAATATTTCTTGAAGTAGGGCTCCACTGCTCAAAGTCAGGTCTTTGTTCAGCTTGTTCCCTGAACCTTTTCTTAGACAGTCTGGCTTCTTCTTCTTTCTGCATGGCTTCTTGCATAACTTCAGATATATGCTGAACAACCTTCTCTATGATGACATTCTGAGTACCATCAGGTGGACTATACATGGTCTGGATATCAGCATGAACCATATCAAAATCTGGTGGAGGATAGATCACTTGAGCTACTTCAGGTTGCTCACCTCCAAGATATGCAGGGTTAACTCCAGATTCTGCTACATCACTATCATCACATAGAGGAGGATAACCAAGAGTGGCTCTGATAGAATTAGATATCCACTTGGCATGATCAGAGCTGGCTTTGACTAATACTCTCTCCCCCTTTATGACTTCTCTGGCTATGTGATCTCTCACATCATCTTTCTGAAATCTAATTTGAGCATCCAAATAATTAACTCCATCTTTAAAGTAAGGTTTCAACCTTTGGAGTTTGTCAGTTATGATCTTCTGAGAATCTTGAATTGCAGTCTTAACAGCAGTTATCTCCTCTTGGAATGCTTTATCAAAATCTGCTTTAGCAGTAGCAGTAGAAGGTGTCTGTCCAGCAGCTATGCTTTTCATCTCTGTTACTATGGCATTGTGAGAAGCAGTCAAGTTATCATTCATTCTAATTTGATTCTCAAGTACATAGCCTTGCTTCAGTGCAATGTCATCAACTTGAGCCTTTATCTTTTCCTGATGAGTTGCTAAGTATACCACTGCATTCCCTCCCTTGTGGAAGCAGTCTGTCATCTCCTTATTATTAAGATTCATTTCAAATCTTTTTGACTTTATATCTCGGGCTAGATCAAACTGTAATGATTTTTGCCCATCATCCACATACTTCTCAATGGCTTGCCTGTGCTCATCCAGCTTGATTTGCATAGCAACCATTAGAGCACTATAATCAACAGTTGGTGCTGGCTGTGATATAGGCTGTGGAGCTATGGTTTGCAAGGCCTTCTTGTAATTTTGGCTTCTTCTTTTGAAGACTTGAAACTTCCTTTTCTTAGCCCTTGTTGCCTCCTCATCTTCAATTGTAACAGATGTGTCTTCCAAGATAACATCTGGGACTTGACTATGAATCTGTGGTTGCTGATAAACATCAGACAAATCAGTATCCTCTATAGGAAAATCTAAAGCATTAAGCTCAGTGATTACCTCAAGGATGATGTTTGTAGCACTTCGAGTCCCTGGCACCGCCTGTTTGGAAATTGATGTGATGAAAGTGCCTTGAATGTGGATGGGTTTCCAGCATGAAACATCTCTTGAGTTGACAGGCAAAATTTCTGAGCTATTTTTTTGTTAAAAATTATAAAAACTATTATCTGGCCAATTGTTTTTTCAAACAATGTTCGTGGTTGGACTGGTGAGATCAAAGGTTTAAGGTCGGATCGGGGTTGAACCGTAATATTATATTATACATTTATATTATTATTTTAGAAAACTTTAAAAGAGTAAAATTATAAAACAACTGCAAAATCATTAGAGCAAACATTATATATTTAATGTCATATTGTCAAAATTCAAAATATATTACATATGATGAAACACAATATTAGATAATAATATTTTGTAACATTGACGCATACAAATTATAAAATGATTTCTCAAAACATATTTATGTCAATTGTTTTTTCAAACAATGTCCGTGGTCGGACCAGTGAGATCAAAGGTTTAAGGTCGGACCGGGGTTGAACCGCAATGTTGTATTATACATTTATACTATTATATTAGAAAAATTTAAAAGAGTAAAATTATAAAACAAACTACAAAATCATTAGAGCATACATTGTATATTTATGTCATATTGTCAAAATTCAAAACATATTACAGATCATGAAACACAACATTAGATAATAATATTTTGTAACATTATTGCATACAAATTATAAAATGATTGTCTCAAAATATTGAAAATAGTAATGTTCTATTAATATATAATTATCTATCATAAATTCAAATCATAGCTTAATAAGTCAAACTCAAATCCTCCATCAAAGTCATTACCAGCTCCATCAAAATCCGCAATACGCTCATCTCCAAAATTCTTCAAGTCAGTGTGCTCAACAAATGGTTCAATAATACCAATTTGTAACATGGTTGCATACAAATTATAAAATGATTGTCTCAAAACATATTTATGCCAATTGTTTTTTCAAACAATGTCCGTGGTCAGACCGGTGAAATCAAAGGTTCAAGGTCGGACCGGGGTTGAACCGTGATGTTGTATTATACATTTATACTATTATTCTAGAAAACTTTAAAAGAGTAAAATTATAAAACAAACTACAAAATCATCAGAGCAAAAATTATATATTGATGTCATATTGTCAAAATTCAAAACACATTACATATCATGAAACACAACATTAGATAATAATATTTTGTAACATTGTCGCATACAGATTATAAAATGATTGTCTCAAAATATTAAAAATAGTAATGATTTATTAATATATAATTATTTATCATAAATTCAAATCATAGCTTAATAAGTCAAACTCAAATCCCCCATCAAAGTCATTACCAGCTCCATCAAAATCCGCAATACGCTCATCTCCAAAATTCTCCAAGTCAGTGTGCTCAACAAATGATTCAATAATACCAATTTGTAACATTGTTGCATACAAATTATAAAATGATTGTCTCAAAACATATTTATGTCAATTGTTTTTTCAAACAATGTCTGTAGTCGGACCGGTGAGATCAAAGGTTCAAGGTCGGACCGGGGTTGAACCGTGATGTTGTATTATACATTTATACTATTATTTTAGAAAACTTTAAAAGAGTAAAATTATAAAACAAACTACAAAATCATCAGAGCAAAAATTATATATTGATGTCATATTGCCAAAATTCAAAACACATTACATATCATGAAACACAACATTAGATAATAATATTTTGTAACATTGTCACATACAGATTATAAAATGATTGTCTCAAAATATTAAAAATAGTAATGATTTATTAATATATAATTATTTATCATAAATTCAAATCATAGCTTAATAAGTCAAACTCAAATCCCCCATCAAAGTCACTACCAGCTCGATAAAAATCCGCAAAACGCTCATCTCCAAAATTCTCCAAGTCAGTGTGCTCAACAAATGGTTCAATAATACCAATTTGTAACATTGTCACATACAAATTATAAAATGATTGTCTCAGAACATATTTATGCCAATTGTTTTTTCAAACAATGTCCGTGGTCGGACCAGCGAGATCAAATGTTCAAGGTCGGACCGGGGTTGAACCACGATGTGGTATTATACATTTATACTATTATTTTAGAAAACTTTAAAAGAGTAAAATTATAAAACAAACTACAAAATCATTAGAGCAAACATTATATATATATTTATGTCATATTATCAAAATTCAAAACACATTATATATCATGATACACAATGTTATAAATAGCAATAGCCTTCTTATTCAAGTGTAAAACAAGGACCCTTGGGGTCTACATATAGGAGAAGAGGAGAAGGAGAAAACACCACAGGCGGTGTGAGACTAAACCTAAATCAATAAAGAATGATTTACAATATATAATATTAACATCTCCCCTCAAACTCACGGTGGATCATGAACCGAGAGTTTGCTAATAAGATATCTGAATCGAGCAGATATGAGAGATTTGGTGAGAAAGTCTGCAATTTGTTCTTCGGAGGCAATGAACGGTAGAGAGATGGTCTTGGCGAGAAACTCTTGGCGAGTGAAGTGACAATCAATTTCGATGTGTTTCGTCCGTTCATGAAACACCGGGTTGGAGGCAATTTGTATAGCACTTCGATTATCACAGAGTAAGGGAGTGGGTCCGGATATGGTAACACCAAGATCACATAGAAGACGGCGAAGCCAAACAATCTCAGCAGTAGTGGAGGCCATGGCACGATACTCGGCTTCAGTGCTGGAGCGCGCAATTCAGTCCTGTTTCTTGCTACGCCAGGATATAAGAGAGTCACCCAAAAAGATACAAAAGCCAATAGTGGAGCGACGAGTAGTAACATCCCCCGCCCAATCAGCATCAGAAAATGCTCGAAGGGTGAGAGTTGAAGTGGCAGAGAGAAACAGGGACCTGGTGACGGAGGTGCGTAGATAGCGAAGAATCCGGGAGGACTGCAGCATAGTGAACCGAGCGGGGGGCTTGGACGAACTGACTGACAAAACTGACAGCATAGGCAATGTCAGGCCTAGTCATAGTGAGATAAACCAACATCCCTACGAGGCGCCGATAGCGGGAGACATGGGAAGAGGTTCGCCGTCAGTAGGGAGGAGTTTCAGATTGAGCTCGATCGGAGTGTCAACAGTTCGGGTGTCGGTGAGAGCAGCAACAGAGAGGATGTCAGAAATGTACTTTTGTTGGGAAACCAGGATGCCACGTTTGGATCGGGAAATTTCCAGCCCAAGGAAATACCAGAGGGGCCCATATCCTTCATGTCGAACTGACTGCGGAGGTGCTGTTGAAGAGAGGCAATGGTGGCATGATCATCGCCAGTGATATCATGTCATCGGCGTAGAGAAGGAGAATGGCACAGCCCTGGGGAGTAGTACGGGTGAACAAAGCATGATCAGTTTGGCGCTCAATGAACCCGGCCTGGAGAACAGCCGCGCGGAAGCGCTCAAACCAGGCACGGGGGGCTTGTTTAAGACCGTAGATAGCCCGACGGAGAGAACAAACGTGGTCGGTTGGAACAGGAAGACCTGGGGGTGGAGCCATATACACCACCTCTGCAAGATCACCATGAAGAAAGGCGTTGGTGACATCCATCTGAAGTAAGGGCCAAGCCCGGGTAGCAGTAATAGCAAGTAAAGTGCGCACTGTCGTCATTCGGGCAACAGGCGCAAAATTTTCATCGTAGTCGAGGCCATGTGCCTGGGAGAACCCACGGGCAACTAAACGGGCTTTGTGGCGCTCAACGGACCTGTCCGGGGGAGTCTTAATCTTGAAGATCCATTTGCAGCTGACAGGAGTGACGCCAGGAGGACAGAGGACGAGGTCCCAGGTATGAGTTCTGTGGAAAGCCTGAAGTTCAACTGCCATGGCCTGCCGCCATTCGGGATGAACAACTGCCTCGTGGTATGTCTGGGGCTCCCGGTGGGAGTGGAGAGCAGTGAGAAACGCCTGAAAGGCAGGGGAATAGGAGGTAGCTGTGTGGAGGGCAGAAGGAGTATACCTGGCAGGACTGTGGGCGTAGCGAGCAGGTGGAGGCGAAGGCGAGCAGGGTTACGCCGGGGAGGAGCAGGATCCACATTCGAAGAGGTGGTCGGAGCGTAAGACGGTGCTGGAGCAGGAGCAGGAGTAGGAGAGGGAGCTAGTGGGGGAGGAGAGGCCTCGGGCGAAGGAGCAGGTGGGAACGGAGGAGGAGCAACGTGACTCCTGGGACGGGTGGGTACAGGAGGAAGCAGAGGAAGGGTGAGTGGTGGGGCAGTAGGAGGTGGTGTGGGTAGGGGGGGTGACGGGGAGGTGGCGGAGGAGAAGAACATGTCATGTTCAAGGAAAGAAACATGACGGGAGATGCGGATGCGGCGAGTCACTGGGTCATAACAGCGATAGCCTTTGTGTTGGGGACTAAGGCCCAAGTGGACGCAACGAGCCGAGCGGGCAGAGAGTTTGGTGCGCTCGTGGCCAGGAAGGAGAACAAAGCAGGTGCACCCAAAAGTGCGGAGAGGGGCGTAGGTTGGGGGGGCGAGAGTGCAGGCGTTCATATGGAGTGACCGCGGAGAGTACGGAGGAGGGAGTGATGTTGATAAGGTGAACCGCGGTAAGAGAGGCTTCGGCCCAGAGGGAATGAGGAGCAGAGGCAGAAATGAGAAGAGCACGGGCAGTTTCGATGATGTGTCGATGTTTGCGTTCGGCGACCCCATTTTGTTCGTGGGTGTGCGGACAAGACTGCTGATGGAGGGTGCCGTGAGAATGAAGGAGGTCGCGCATGGTGGAGGACAGGAATTCCTGAGCACAGTCGGAGCGAAAAATTTTAATGCGACGGCCAAACTGAGTATAAAGCATGGCGGTGAAGGTGTGATACACAGCAGTTATTTCAGAGCGATTCCGTAAGAGATAAACCCAAACACATCGAGAGAAGTCATCAATGAAACTGATATAGTAAAGATAGCCAGAATGAGAGGCGATGGGAGCCGGGCCCCAAATGTCAGAATGCACTAAATCGAACGGGGCTGTGGTTTGAGAAGCACTGCTAGAAAATGGTAGAGCAAGGTGCTTTGCCAAACGACAACCCGTACAGACAGAGAGGGGGGAGGGAGAGACACAACCCAAAGCTCCAGAACGGATAACACTTCGGAGTCGGTCACGGATAAATGACCTAAACGTCTGTGCCACAAGTTGGCACCAGAGGTAACAGAAAGAACAGAAGGGGATGAAGATACTGCAGATGGAACGTGAAGATACTCCAGCTGATACAGACCACCAGTCCTACGGCCCGTCCAATCCTCTGAGCCTTCCGTGAATCCTATACAACACAATCAGAGGAGGAAAAGAGAACAGTTAGGCCAAGATCACAAAGAGAGCTAACAAAAATAAGGTTCATGTGGAGGCGAGGGGCATGATGGATGTTGGAGAGGGTAAGGTGTCCATAGGGAGCAGATTGTGGTGTAATCGAGCCGGCCCGCCGAATGGGGATAGTGCCCCCGTCAGCAGTGGTGACTTGAAGGTGAGTGGGTGGGGAGGTACAGTGGATGAGATGGGTGGAATCGTTGGTGAGGTGGCAGGAGGCCCCAGAATCAAAATACCAAGACGCAGTTGGGGGAGCCCGAACAACAGGAGTACCAGAGAGAAACAGACAGGCTGTGAGCTGGAGGTGTGGCCCCCTGAAGCAGGGGTGACTGGAGAAGTAACTCCTCAAGACGTTGGAGACGATCTGTAGCAGCTGCAGCGGTGGGAGTGGAACTGGGGCCACGACCACGCCCCCGACCACGGTTGTTGCGACGGTGGTCATCATAACGTAGGGGACGGGAGGGGCAGTCAAACTTCATGTGACCCACCTTTTTATAGTAGTGACAGGTAATAGAGTTGTCTCGCGGTCGAACTGCAAGGACAGTGTCAACCCCAGGAGGGGGCGAAGGATCCAAAGGAGGACGAAGGAGAGTCTCTTCATCAAGAAGAGCAATCAGGGCTTCATCCAAAGTGGGAAGAGGAACTCGATGAAGAAGTTGAGCAGCAAGAAGAGCAAACTCGGGTCGTAGATCAGCGAGGAACTGATGGAGATGACCTTCAGAAAGATGACGCTGAAACTCCAAGGAGCGAGCACAGCCGCAAAGTAAGGGAATCATAGAGTCCAATTCATGTCAGAAGGTGCTCATCCTTGTAAAGAAATCCTGAATGGATCGGCCTTCCTGTCTTGCGGACTGAGAATCACAGATGAGACGATGATGATGGGCGCCACCGCGGGGAACAAACCAATCCCGAAGATACTCCCACATAGCGCGGGCTGTGGAGAGGCGGCCAATGGAGATGAGGAGTGGCCGAGCAACAGACTCCAGTAGGTAAGCCCGAATGGCCTGGTCGCGACGACGCCAAAGACTCGCGTCATCAGGAGTGGCGGCGACAGCGGTGATGCTGGCAGAGGTAGGGGCAGGAGAACTCGCAGAGCTGAGAGCAGGAGAGCTGGCAGAGGCGGGAGGATCACCAATGATGTGATCCCAGAGATCACGGGTGGAGAGAGCGGCTTCAACGGTTAGAGACCAGTCTGGCCAGTCGCTGGCCGTGGCCAATTGAAAGGAAGTGGCTTTCAGAGGAGGTGAGATCAAGGGGGTTGTCATGACGACAACGAGCTGGCACTCGGACAAGCGGGAGTGCGGACAGCGGGCTGGCGACCGGCTGAAGAGCGGACAGTGGGAATGAGAAGAGGCGGACTGGCGAGCTGCGGGCTGCGGGCCGGCGAGCTGCGGGCTGCGGACAGAGGACATGCGAGCTGTGGACTGCCGGTATGCGGACAGCGGAAGGCCGGCAGCTTGAGGATGCCGGATGCGGACGGCGGAAATCCGGGCTGCGGGCTGCGGACTGCGGGAAGGGCAAGCTGCGGGATGCGGACTGCGGACAGGCAATCTGCGGATGGTGCGGACAGGCGAGCTGCGAAAGGCCGGCCGGTGATGCGGACTGGCTGCGGGATGCAGACTGGCTGCGGACTGCGGAAATCCGGCGACTGCGGACTGCCGGTGAAGCAGACGGTGCGGACAGGCGAGCGCGGGCTGCGGACAGTGCGAGCTGGATGCGGACTGGTGCGGGATGCGGACTGGCTGCGGGATGCGGACTAGCTACGGACTGCGGAAATCCGGCGCTGCGGGATACGGACTGGCTGCGGGATGCGGACTGCGGAAAGCCGGCGCCGCGGGATGCGGACTGGCTGCGGACTGCGGAAGTCCGGGCTGCAGGAGACGGATTGCGGATAGGCGGACGGCGGGCCGGAGGCGGACTGCGGACAGGCGGGGTGCGGGCTGCGGGCTGCGGGCTGTAGGCAGCGGGTGCAAGGAGGGCAGAGCAGGCGGAACAGAGGCGCAAGCAAGGGTGCGAGCGCGGGAAGAAAAAAAAATTATAAGGAACCTGGCTCTGATACCATGTTATAAATAGCAATAGCCTTCTTATTCAAGTGTAAAACAAGGACCCTTGGGGTCTACATATAGGAGAAGAGGAGAAGGAGAAAACACCACAGGCGGTGTGAGACTAAACCTAAATCAATAAAGAATGATTTATAATATATAATATTAACACACAACATTAGATAATAATATTTTGTAACATTGTCGCATACAAATTATAAAATGATTGTCTCAAAATATTAAAAATAGTAATGATCTATTACTATATAATTATTTATCATAAATTCAAATCATAGCTTAATAAGTCAAACTCAAATCCTCCATCAAAGTCATTACCAGCACCATCAAAATCCGCAATACGTTCATCTCCAAAATTCTCTAAGTCAATGTGCTCAACAAATGGTTCAATAATATCAATTTGTTCATCATCTGCAAGTCAAGTATATATAACTAAATTATGAAATAACTTATATTTAACTCATACAATTATACATAAAATATTGACATGTAGGTATAAACTTACTTTGAGTTGATAGTGTAGTATTAATGTTTTGCTCTGCAACTATTGGGATAACGTCTTCATTATAAATTTTATTTTCTATATCGTCGTATGTGAGCTCCAGCACTCATTCCTCCTCTACCACCCAAAAGTCCATCAAATTAACATATGTGTAATCTAAAAGATCATAACTCTTTTTCGTACAAGTAAACCTAAAACCAACATACAATGATAAAATATAAAAGTGTAAAATATTATTTAAAAGATAAAAAATATAAAACAATTAAAATATAAAATTTAAAAGAGATATTGAATGAAAGTTGTATCGATTTCTCTTATTAAGATTATAATGAACATATACAAGATCATTTAATCTTTGGTGCTTCAAACTATTTCTTTTTTGGAGTGAATTTTTTTGAAAACACTCCAATTTTTTTCACAACCCGGAGAAGATGATGTTTGACTAAGAAAATGAATTGTTAGTTTTTGCAATTGAGGAACACTAGATCCAAACATTCTCCATCATTCATCTAGATAAAAAATAATACAAAGATCATTATTAGTTTATGATGATTGAAAATTAAAATATTGAAATGTTGGCTCACCGAGTTGCATTTCGGTCTCTAATTTGATTGCAAGGGGGTTTCCAAAACTTTCTAGTTGATCACAAAAAAGTCTAACTTCCATCATTGCTTCTTTTGGTTTGATACATACTTCCTTGTTTTCAATCAATTCGATCAACCCTTGCATCACTTCTGACTTTTAACAATTGTTATTTCTATCATATTGAAATGTTGGATACAAAAAATATGCAGCAGAGTGTATCCCTTGTCGAAACTGACTATCTCATCTACTCTTGATAATATTTGTGTATGGCTTATACAATCTTTTGTTATCTTTGAATAAATTTTTGATTGCTTTGCATACCCTGTATAATCTATCGTAAACATATCCAAGTGATGACTTTTCATCAGCACCAACAATACGTAGTAACCTTATGAAAAGACCCAATATTTTTGTCATTATCAAGAAAGTTCAAAGTTTGTTATCCAAAATAATTAAAGTTGCTTCTTTTTCTTTCACTGTCTTAGCTAGCTTGAAATCAGAGTTGTGTTTGCTTGTCATCAAAGCTTGTAAATCATGCTTATGATCATGCACACTTTTTAATGTAATAAAAGTAGTTGCAAATCTAGTTCCTCTAGGATGCACAATCTCCTTCCATCCTCCTCTTTTTCTTAGACAAGATAATAAGAAGATATGATTATATACAAGTATGGTTAATTTGGAAGCTATAGTTGCAAGATCTATGACATGACTTAGTGAACAAATTTCATTTAAAATAAGATTTAAGCAATGCGCGGCACAAAGGGACCAATAAATATTAGCAAACTTTCCATGCAGCAAAGCCCTCGCCTTTTTTTATAATTAGTTGCATTATCAGTCTTGATTTGAACAATGTTGGTAACCCCAACACATTTAACTACTTCTAAAAATAGCTCACACAATGTGTCTGCATCTTTCTTGATATCAGAAGCATCAACAGACTTCAAAAATGATAAACCACGAGGGAAATAAACTAAAAAATTTATTAATATTCTGCTCTGTACATCAGTCCAACCATCAACTATGATTGTGCACACAATCTCCTTCCAACTATTCTTGCGAGGTTCTACTAATAGTTTGCATTTCTCCCTACAATCTCTTAATAGATTGACTCTCATTATTTAATATGTAGGCAATTTATATGCAGAGTCAATTGCAGCGATTGCATCGATAGACTTTTATGCATAAATTGAGTTTAAGACATTCATTGGTATGCAACTATCATAAAACCATCTAGCCACAACCATATCAGCACGATGTACCACTTGCTTTGATATCAAAACACTTTTAATAGATGGTTGTGATCCTGATGATGTTCTAGGAGCAAAATAATTATTAATTTCATATATATTCCTTTTTCCTTTATCTTGTGCAAAAAAAAAAATTGAGTTATAGAAGTAATAGATCTCTTCTCTTCATCAATTATATGATTATGATATATACTTATATTTTTTTCTTGACTCTTGAATCTCTTGTTTTTTCTAAAATTCTTGTGAGATTTTTTTGCATTTGATGCGAATATCATGTGAAACTTTTTTACAAGCCCCAATATTTTCTTTAACCTCAGCTAAATGTTGTTTCATTCTATTTATTCTTCTCTCACTATAAATAGTCTCACAATGTAAACACTTGTATTTTTTTCCACTAGCATCTTGTACTAAACTGAAGTGTTCCCACCCCGGATCATTTTTTCACGAACTTGTGCACTAATATTTGTCGATTCTACTCCTTCTATATTACCATATCTATTAAAAAATGCATAGATAACACAATATTAATTAATATTAAAAACGCTTACACACAATTTTGTGTAACAAGCTAGATACAATATCAGTGAATATAAAAAAATATTATACATGTGAAAAAAATATACCTCTCTTGATCCAAGAACAAAATTACTTAAACTTCAAACTTCAAGCGGAATCTCTTGAAACAAAAAGAAGAAATCTTGTGAAAAATGAATTTCATATTAAATATACTATATTAATATCAATGATAGGGATAACAATGTAACATTTGCTAAGCTTCTAAAAAATAAAGATAATCGAACGACACATGCAACCATGTATGAGCATAATTTTATCACATATTTATACTAAGTTCCACGGCATTGCCTCCGACGAGCGTGATGACTAAGCTGATACTTATAATGGTGTAGTGAAAGCTTATCCGCAATCCAAACACCTACACAAGCCTCATTGGCGTCATCTGTTCGAACACGAAGCTCTCGACAAGGGTCGGCCACAAGCGACCCCACCCAAACTCAGATCAAGAGCGGCGGCCTCCTTGTGGTTCCAGCAAAATAGAGAAGGGGCGACAGTTTGCTACGGCTCCAGCAAAATAAGGAACGGGGCGGCCGGATCTCCTTCGGCTCCAGCAAACAAAGAAGAAGGCGGTCGGATCTTCTTGGGCTCTAGCAAACACGAGGAAGGCGGCCGGATCTGGCGGTTCCAGCAAACCAGGAACGGGCGGACCTCCTCCTCTTCGGTTCAAGAAAAACAGAGAAAAGGGGCGGCTGGCTTCCTACGACGGCTCCAGCAAACACGAACGGGCGGCGGCGCCTATTGCGGTTCCAGCAGACCACGAACGGGCGGCGGTGGATTCTTCAGTTCTAGAAAACCGCGAAAAAGGGAGAGCTTTGCGGTTTTCGCGAACTGAAGAAATGGGAGAGGGGGCAGTATATAGAATATCTATATATATATATATATATATCATATATATATATATATATATATATATATATATGAAAGTGTAAAAACAAGACCAAATCACGAGCCGCAACTAGCGCGCCCGGTGGTTTTTACCGATTCGAATGAGAACCACACCCAACAAATCTCCTCCTTCACATCGAGGCGGAAGAAACCGCCATCCCGGCGATTCTAACGCAATGCTTGAACTTCCCCCTTGACACGGTCTTGGTCAGCATGTCTGCCCCATTATCATCTGTGTGCACCTTCTGAAGATCAAGCTCCTTCTGCTCCAGGACATCTCGTATCCAATGATACCGAGTGTCGATGTGCTTCGACCTCGAGTGAAACATGGGGTTCTTTCCCAGGTGAATAGCGCTCTGACTGTCACACAGGAGTGTGTATCGGTCCTGAGTGAATCCAAGCTCTTTGATGAACCTCTTCATCCAAAGCAACTCCTTCCCAGCCTCAGTAACCGCAATAAACTCAGCCTCCATGGTGGATAGTGCAATGCACTTCTGCAGTCTTGACGCCCACGAGATAGCTCCCCCTGCAAATAGAATCATGTACCCTGACGTCGACCTCTTGGAATCCACATCTCCAGCAATATCAACATCAGTGTAGCCCAACAACTCAGGCTCACTGTCCCCAAATCTCAACGTCAAATCTGAAGTCCCCTGCAGGTATCTCAGTATCCACTTCACTGCGCTCCAATGCTCTCTCCTAGGATAGGAGAGAAATCTACTGACTGTCCCAACGACATGCGCAATATCTGGTCGTGTACACACCATCGCATACATAAGGCTTCCAACTGCAGATGCAAACGGAACCTTTTGCATTGCCTTGATCTCCTCGGGTGTGCTGGGGCACTGATCAGCGGTAAGCCTGAAGTGAGCCGCAAGAGGCGTGCTCACCTTCTTCGCCTGATCCATATCAAATCTCTACAAAACCATAGGTGACTCCGCAGCAGTACGAGAGTCAACCTCCAACTCAACAGTCCCCTCAGGATCACCAACAGTCTGATCCTCACAGAAAATAGCATCACGACTACGTACAAGCTTCTTCTCAACTGGATCAAAGAACCTGTACCCAAACTCTCCACTGTAGTCGTACCCCAAGAAAATACACTGTCGGGTCTTCAGATCCAACTTCGATCTCTCATCCCCGGGGACGTGCACAAAGGCTTTGCAGCCAAATACCCGTAAGTGACTGTAAGAGGGGTCTTTCCCATACCAGACACTATCTGGAACATCCTCCTGCAAGGCTGAACTCGGCGAGAGGTTGATGACATGCGCGGCAGTAAGAAGAGCCTCGCCCCAAAACATCCCTGACAGCTTTGACTCAGATAGCATGCACTGAATCCTCTCCAACAGTGTCTGATTCATCCTCTCAGCTATGCCATTCAGCTGCGGCGTCTTCGGCGGGGTCTTCTCATGTCGGACGTCATGGTCCCTGCAATACTCGTCAAACAGACCAATGTACTCTCCCCCGTTGTCGAACCTGATGCATCTCAGCCTCTTCCCAGACTGTCTCTCCACCTCAGCATAGAATCTCCTGAAAGTATCGAGGACCTGATCCTTGGTATTGATAGCATAGAACCAAAGCTTGCTCGAATGATCGTCGATGAAAGTAACGAAGTACAAAGCTCCTCCTCTAGTATGGACCTTCAGAGGTCTGCAAACATCAGTGTGAACTAGCTCCAATGGCTCCGATCTCCTGGTGGACGTGTGGCTGTGAAATGAAATCATGTTCTGTTTCCCAGCCATGCAGTGGTCACACCTCTCCAAATGATCAACCAGAAATGTCACTAATCAGCTTTTTCTTCGCCAGACATCCCAAACCCTTCTAGCTAATGTGTGTCAGCCTCCTGTGTCATAAGGAAGTGGATGCCTCATCCCTGATGGAGTTGGCATGAGCGGCTTCAGGTATCCCCTCCATGTAGTACAGTCCAGAATCTCTATAACCCCTGGCCATCACAAGTGATCCCCTGATCAGCTTCCAGAAATCTCCTCCAAAGACACTCAGGTGTCCTTCATCTCCAAGTCTCCCAATAGATATCAGATTGAAGCGGATGTTTGGCACATGTCGTACATCCCTCAGAACAAGTAAGGCTTCAGTGCTCGTCTTCAAATGCATGTCTCCACGCCCATGTACCTTGGACGTATCCCTATTGCCCATCCTCAACACCCCACAATCATGAGTGGTGTAAGTGGCAAATAGCTCCCTATTGTGGGAGACATGCGCGGAGGCTCCAGAATCAACGATCCAACATCGGTCATCACACGCGAGTGCAGTAGTGACGTCGTCACCAACAATAATGACGTCGTCCTCCTAAGTCGAAACGGTGGCTGCCGTGTGACCATCTTTGCCCTCAGTGGCAATCCCCTTCTTCTTCTGATCATTCTTCCATGAATAACAGAATTTCTTGATGTGACCCTTCTTATGACAGTAGTAGCATTCCACGTTCTGATAACATGACTTTGACTTGCCCCTACTCTGACTCCTGTCATCCTTCCTTCCTCGGCTCTTACTCCTTCCTCTCCCCTGGACTTAGTAAAGAGAACGTCAGCTCGTGAAGAAGAGACTGAAGTCCCCTGAGACTTTCGTCTCACCTCCTCATTCAAGATCCCACTCTTGGTGATCTCCATGAAAACAATCCCCCGGGGGGAAGAATTGATCAGAGAAACTCTGACCATCTCCCAAGAGTCTGGAAGTGACTTGAGTAGCCACAAAGCATTCACCTCATCTTCAAATGTCACCTTCATGGCAGTCAGACGATCAATAATCCCCTGGAACTCATTGACATGATCCAGTATAGGAGAGCTCTCCCGGTATCTAAACTCTCCAAGCTTCTTCAGCAAATATAACTTGTTGATGCTCGTGCTCTTGGCATACAAGGTCTCGAGAGTCTTCCATAGATCATTTGCATCATTGATGCTAACCACATGGTTGTAGACGTTCGGCTCCACGAACCGTTTGATAAACCCGCACAGCTTCTGATGTTCCACCTTCCATTTTCCGGATCCGTGTCCTTTGACATCTCCTCAAAGATAGGAGCATGCCAACCCTTCACAAATATCAGATCCTCCATCAGTAGATGTCACTGGTGATAATTGTCACTATTCAACTTTACCATCTGCTCCGAACCTGATGAGGACTCCATTCTGCTCTTCCAACTGGCCGGACCGACCACTGATCTTTGAGTCGACTATCTCAAAGCATGCAACTGAAGAGGATAGCCAGCGGGCCAATGGTCGTAAACTACCACTCCCAATTGCACACCTGAGATCTCGATCGACTCGTCCTGAAACCCCAAAGGTCAGCCCGGTATCTGCTCTATCACTGAACGGCTCTGTTATTGAACGACTCTGTCACTTAATGGCTCTGTCACTGAAC
The DNA here is from genome assembly GCA_039583875.1 of Platanthera guangdongensis. Lineage (NCBI taxonomy): Eukaryota > Viridiplantae > Streptophyta > Magnoliopsida > Asparagales > Orchidaceae > Platanthera > Platanthera guangdongensis. The sequence goes on from CM077147.1 coordinate 29,323,265, forward strand.
CTGGCTCTGATAGCCACTTGTTGGGAAAGTGAGCGAACAATCCCGACCAAAGCACCTGTTGCAAATTTGAGCGAGCACCTGTGCGGCCGCGTCAGCGGTATGCAAGCGGAAACAATCAATACAATACGAAAATAAAAGCAACAAAAGCACAGAAAAGCACACAGGGAATTTTAACGTGGAAAACCCAAATCTGGTGAAAAACCACGGGACGATCGGAGTCCAACCCGGAAAGCCTCCACTAAAAGTGTGTGAAAAACACACGCACGGATTACAGGCTTTCCCTCCACCGATCCACAAAGGATCTCCACTCCTCCACCACAAATACAATCTACATAGGATACACAACCTTCCTTCCTCCAATCCACACACACAAAGTACAAGATTGAAAAGAAATACAAGAGAGGTGAGAAGTGTTACCCGGACGGATCGAAACGATGAAAAATCCGTGGCCAACGTCAAAGATGACGTTCTCCAAACAACCACGAAGAAGGAACGGCTATGCACAACCCCTTCTCGCTCTTCACCTCCAAGCCACGAACACGAAGGTCTCGACAGAGGGCCGGCCACAAGCGGCCCCCTCCAAACTCAGATCAAGAGCGGCGGCCTCCTTGCGGTTCCAGCAAAACAGAGAAGGGCGGCAGTTTGCTGCGGCTCCAGCAAAACAAGGAACGGGGCGGCCGGATCTCCTTCGACTCCAGCAAACAAAGAAGAAGGCGGCCGGATCTTCTTCGGCTCCAGCAAACACGAGGAAGGCGGCCGAATCTGGCGGTTCCAGCAAACCAGGAACGGGCGGATCTCCTCCTCTTCGGTTCCAGAAAAACAGAGAAAAGGGGCGGCCGGCTTCCTGCGACGGCGGCTCCAGCAAACACGAACGGGCGGCGACGCCTCTTCGGTTCCAGAAAATCGCGAAAAAGGGGGGTTCCAGCAGTTTTCAACGAACTGAAGAACGGTAGAGGGCTGCGGCGGCTTCTTCGGTTCCAGACCCTAAATCTATGCATATGAAACTTAAGGGGGAGTTTCATATCTTAGCAGTACATTAAAGAATTAATTTTGAATTTTAGAATCAGATCATGCGAACGACCGTTAAAAGAAACGAACATTTGGAGAGATCACAGCAACGAATCAGAACCGTCATAATTTTTCTTAGGTCTCCTAAACCTATATAGGACCCCTAAAATCTAGATATTTTTAAGGCACCTTACAACCCAAGCCCAAATATTATTTATACTAATATTTAAATAAATTTAAATATTATAAATATTATAAATTTAATCCCGCCTATGCTCATAGGCGGGATTTAATCCCGCCTGCTCTGCGGGATAATCCCGCCATAAGGTTCTTTTTTTAATATTAAATATTATAAATATTATAAATATTATTTACACTAATATTTAAATAAATTTAAATATTATAAATATATATATATCTATTAATAAAATACAAGTTTTTAAAATATTTTAAATATAGGTTGTGCCCTCCTCCAAGGGCGCAGCCCGCCGCGGTGCGGGCGCAGCCAGGTGCGGGCGAAGTCCGCCATATGGGCCGGGTTACTGTGGCGCGAAGCCATAGGGGGGAGCAAAATATTTAATATAGGTTGTGCCCTCCTCCAAAGGGCGTAGCCCGCCGCGGGGCGGACGCAGCCAGGTGCGAGCGATAGCCCGCCGTCACGGGTCGGGTACTAGGGCAATAGCCATAGGAGCGGAGCCCCATGTCTGGGGCACAGCCGGCCGCGGGGCGGGCGAAGCCCGCCGTCAGGGCGGGTATGTGGCGCGTAGCCATAGGCGGAGCCCCGTGTCGGGCAATAGTATATATATATATATATGTGGTGGTGTGGGGGGGGGGGGGGCGTGGGTGTAAAAACAAGACCAAATCACAAGCCGCAACTAGCGTGCCCGGTGGTTTTTACCGACTCGGATGGGAACCACACCCAACAATTCGTTAAAGATTACTTGGCTCTATTTGTTTGGGTGTTTCGCTGCTCCGTTTTGGGCAAACGCCGCCTGAAGGAGGGTAAACAAATGAACCTCCGACGGCGTTTGTTCCGTTTCCACCCGGCCCGCCCGCCTTGAGAAAAGCCCCAAAAAGCTCTGTTTGGAGCATCCCCCCCTCCGGTTCGAACACTCCGTTTCCACCCGCCGGATCGACCCGCCACCGCAGAACCAAATGGAGCCTAACAAACATCATCCATTTGAACATAAAAGTGGATGAAGGCTGCGTTTGGCGCTGCTTATTTGCTCCGGTGAGGCTGGACAAAAACGTCATTATCCTAAAATGTATGTTCGGTATGACATGTAACTACCATTACAAAAAAATTAGTTTGGGACATCAGATTTTGATATGACAATGACATTTTTGTTCAACCTCACCTGAGCAAATAAACTGTGATAAGTTGCGCCAAACACGCCCAAAGCTTCTCAGGTGAGTGTTAAAGAATGACAATTTAATCTCCAATGTTAATAACCACCATCATCGCAAATGAAGCCTGATTTTGATGCCCAAAAGAACAGAGAAGAAAGCAGCTGAAAAGTAATTGAAAATCTGATATAAAACTCTGAATTGTCTGTACAACAAAATTTGAATCACGTGACATAGTTTTTTTCTGTTGTGTTTTAACCTACAGTACTGCTGAAAAGTAGTTTCAAATTTAAAAACTTGTTAAACACTGCATATTTATAGTATGATGGAAAGCTTTTGATTCTTTTAATCTATTTTGGACGTGTCTCGGTATTGTTCTAAGATGTCTTTGGGTGTTCTGAGGCGTTCTTATTGGTCTTCTGAGTTGGCAAAAACTTTTTGCGGATTAATTTTTAATGTTCGGCAAATTTGAGTTTGTAGAGATGAGAATGCTTAGATGGATGTGTGGACGCACAGAGTAGATAAAGAAAGGAATGAATGTATCAGGGATAAGACAGGAGTAGCACCAATTGTTGAGAATATGAGAGAAGCTGGACTAAGATGATTTGGATAAGGGAGGAGTAGACCAATAAAGAATTGGAATGAAACTATAAGGAAAAACATGATGTACTTAAACATTAGTGAGATTATGACAAAAAATAGGGCACAGTGGCAACAATGGATCCATATAGTCGACCTCACTATAGTGGGATGAAGACTTGAGTGTTGTTTGTTGGCAAATTTGAGCTTGCACATGTAAAAAGACTTAGAACTGTGCGACAGTAACAATCGATGTTGTTGTTGCCCGATCTTTTCCCGGTCCGGAGAAATCGGACCGCCTTAGCTCGGAATCGGACCAGGTGCACAAACAGTTAGAATAAACTGCAACAAATGACAATAGACGTTTTTATGTGGAAAAACCGAAAAGGGTGAAAAAGCACATGATTGGAACTGGGTCAAGCCAAAATCACTAGCTTCTCGGAGTTTTGCAGAGTTTGATTTGATTTCGGAGGGCGACAACCCGCTACTCCGTTACAGGTGCGGAAAATGAGGGAAAACGACTATCCTCGGACCCTTGATAGAAGCCCTCTAACCTTGGAATGTTGTTGAGCTCGGGGAACCTGAGTGTGAGCATTCCAGCTAGAAAATTCTCTAAGTCCATTGAGCGTCTGGAGGGAGCGCTCTTTTTGATGCGGAGCCTTGATGAGAGTGTTCTCGCGGAGGCGGTTGCCGTCACTTGAACCGTGTTGAAACCTTGGCGCAAAGAGGAGAACAGAGAGAATTCTTAAGCGAAGAATCGGCCTAAGTGCACAATCCCGTCGGAAAATCTCAGAGTTCTCTCTTGTCTCTGTAGTTGCTTGTCTTCAAATAAAGACCTGAGGGCCTATTTATAGTTTTCTGGAGGGTCATAATGGTAATTGCGTCGGTGAGTGATTTGTGCTAGTGAATGATGTTCCTTCGTTTCGATTACCTGGATCACCATTTTTGCCGAAATGACGGGAGTGCCCCGTGGGCAATTCGGGCAGTCCAGGCAAGGTGCCCGAAGGCAGGGGTGGTCGGAGGCGGGGGAGGCGGCCGGGGACTGCGAGGGCCGCCGCCGATGGACGACCGCCGCCAACCCGTACGCGCGGGGGCGCGCCATGCGCGCGGCGCACGCCATATGCGGGGCCCGACCGCGCGGCTTGTGGCCATACGGGGGCGTGACGCTGCAACCGCGCGGGGTGCGGCCGACGGCGGCGGCGCGACCACCGCCAACCCGCACGCGCGGGCTCGCCATGCGTGCGGCGCGCGCGGGCGCGCCATACGCAGGGCTCGACACTGCGCGGCTTGCGGCCGTACACGGGCGCGCCATACGCAAGGGCCCCGCGCGCCTGCACACAGGTCGCACTACGGCTTGGATGCATGTGATCGGTCCGGTCGAGCCCATGCGTACTTGATCCGCGTCTTACCGATTTGACTTAGAAATTTCAGGAAGGACCCATAAGATGTGAAGGTAGAAAATATAAGAATAAATGTGATAATCAGCATGAAGAAAAAAAACAAATGATTTGATAGGAATTTTTTTGGGTTCCGGCATCTAAACCCTTCGAGATCAGTTTTGTAATCTTGGGATCATCATATGGCTTCTTTTGGAGCAGTATTTGGAGAGTTCCCTTTGGGGTAAACGCCACTGGACCGTGGGTAATCAAATAGACGGTGACGGCGTTTGCTCCGTTCGGGTCATGAGAAAAGGAGAAAAATATAGAGATTCCAACAGCGACCTCCCCCTTTGATTCCAACAGCCCGCCTTCTCCTCATGCCGCCTGAGCAAAATGCCGAACCAAACGAAGTTTATGTAGACCACACGATGATATTATAAGGGCGCTGCTATTCGCACCACAGTTTTGGCTATTCGCACCGCATTTTTACCTAATTTTTCGTGTCTTTTGAAAATACGCTTTGTACATACATTTTTAGGAAAAGTGTTCAACACGAAAGTTGTAGATCTCGACGATATCTACAACTTTAGGGTTGAACATTTTTCCTAAAAATATATGTACAAAGTGTATTTCCAAAAGGCGCTAAATCTGGACGTATTTCCCAAGTACGCCTTGAACATGCATTTTTAGGAAAAGTGTACATCACGAGATCTACAACTTTCGTGTTGAATACTTTTCCTAAAAATATATGTAGACCAAAAAACACGATGATACTGTATAAACTTAGCAGCGCCCATCTGATCAAAGTTGGACTTTTTGCGAACCGTTTTATGACATCACGATCAGTTTATGGAAACCTTGGGATCAAATTATAAATTTACGTCACGTGGCAGCATCTCAATGATTACAGCTCTGTTTGAGATAGCTTATGCTGATGAATAATCTCTATTTAAAACGCAAACATAGTTTATAACTATTTGTTTGTGCAGCTTATCGAAAATCACTTATTTTAAAATTGACGATAAGTTAATTTTTCATAAGCTACTGAGATCCAGCTTATAGCTTCTCATAACGATCATATTTTTAAAGTCATTTGCGTGATTTTTTTTTCCAAGTGTGATTTTTTATCTGAACGTTATTTTTTCACCCAGGTGCGAATTTCTCACCTGAGCGCGATTTTTTCAACCTGTCAAAATTTTTTCGAAAGGGAGCGGTTTTTCGACCGGCGCAATTCTTTCGCCCCGGCACAATTTTTTTGACCAGCCGGGAATTTTTTTGTCAGGGCGCGATCATTTCGCCATAGCGCGTTCTTTTCGCCCGGACACAATATTTTAGTCATAACGTGTTGTTTTCGCCCGAGAGCGTTTTTTCACTCTGGGGCGATATTTTTGCCACGTGCGAGTTCGTGATATTTTCGCATGAACGCGTTTTTTCGTCGGGGAGCGATTTTGTTTTGCCCGACGTGAAACGCGTTTTTTTCAACTCTCCCGGGCGCATTTTTTTCGCCCGTGCTGGTTTTTTTGGCCCGGGCGCGATTTTTTCGCACGATCGCGATTTTTCTGCTCGGGCGTGATTTTTTTCGCTCGGGCACGATTATTTTTCCCCGGAAGTGATTTTTTTCCTAGATGCTGTTTTTTCTTCCGGGCGCAGCGGGGAGCGATTTTTTCGCCCGGACGCGTATTTTTTGTCTAGACGTGTTTTTTTTGCATAGGCATGATTTTTCACCAAATGCGTGAACAAAACGCGTCTGCGTCCTTTCAAAAAAACGCATGGGTGAAAAAAAGCTCTGGGGAGAAAAATCCCGGGCATGCGTCATGGCGAAAAAAAGTGACGGGCAAAAAATGTGACCGTGCGAAAAAAATCGTGACCGGGCGAAAAAAATCGCGACCAGACAAAAAAAAACGTTACCGGGCGAAAAAAAACACGTCAGGGCAAAAAAACCGCTCGGGTGAAAAAAACCGCGAACGGATGAAAAAATCGCGCCAGTGCAAAAAAATTTCCTGGGCGAAAAAATCGCAGCTAGGCGAAAAAATCGCGCCCGGTCAGAAAAAAAACGCTTCCAACCGAACAGACTATTATGAATGAATGGAATTTTAGATAAGCAATTTATCTAAAATATTCAAACAGTCGACTATTTATTGATCATTGATTTAATAAAATCTGTATGCAAGTATCAATTTTCAATTAGCGATTTATTTATCATAATAAGCTGTCCCAAACATAACCTACGTCTCTAAATTTGGAGTCTGGGCAAACCCAAAAGATTCTCTCGTGTTTTGCCTGATTGACAATCGTGTTTTGCTTTTCATTATAGGATTAATTAATTGTGTCCCGAATATTTCATGGAGATTTACTTTAACTTAATATATCTAGAAATCGAAGAAATTATTATATTGACTAAAGCATCATGAAAAATCTCTAGATATGTTATTAAAATAATATTAGGTGTTATGCATAGAAATATAGAATGTACAAAATTGTTTACGATTTATTATCAATTTCATATCATTTTTTAATTTCTTGTTAAATGGGAAAACAAAATGGATGAGTATATAAGTTTCGATATGCATACATACTGGTAGAATGATAATGTTTGGTGATTGTTAACCACGATCTGTTATTGTATAGTCGCACTCCAATCTCTCATAATTTTTCGCGCCTTTTTTAAATACGTATTGTACATGCAATATTAGGAAAAGTGCTCAACACGAAAGTTGTAGATTTCGACGAGATCTACAACTTTCTTGTTGAACACTTTTTCTGAAAATGCATGTAGGAGTACTTTGGAAATATGTCCAGATTTTACGTCTTTCATAAACATGTCTTGTACATGCAATTTCAGGAAAAGTATTCACCACGAAAGTTGTAGATCTAAGTTGTAGAGCTCGTCGAGATCTACAACTTTCGTGTTGAACATTTTTCCTGAAATTGCATGTACAAGACGTATTTTGAAAAGACGGGAAAAATTAAGAGATTTTGGGGTGCGACTAGCCAATAACGAGTTGTGGTTAACAATCACCTAATGTTTTAGTTGAAATTATGAAGTGCACACCCTATTGAAATGCCACCGAGAGAGGAAAGAAGAGTAAAAGATAGCATCTCGGCTAGTACTAGATGAATTGGCAGAATCTTAAAAAATAATTGATCAGTGTATGGTGGATTGGTAGAAAGCATCTCGGTAGAACCGGGGAAACTAGAATGTGGTATTCATCCTTAATACTTTATACTTATGGCTGAAAATGAATCTAATATTTATGCATAAATTTTATGCCATTTGATTTGTAAGTCATCTAGATTTGAAGTTTAGCATTGATATGGCTGCATTAAGACACGAGACGCACCCCCATGCGTGGGGTGCGGATATCGGAAAGCCCCCTACTACAGGATAACCGTCGATATATAGTGGGGCAGTGACAAAGACATAACGACTCCGACCCAACCACCTGAGGTGAGTGACCCCTCGGTTTTCGGGCCCTCAGGCCGTCCAAACCAGGCGGCCCTCTGGCTGTCCGAACCGGGCGCTCCCCTTGGCCACCCAGATTGGGCGGTGCCTTGGCCGCCCAGGTCTCCGGCGGCGCACAGAGGGCCGCACCGGCCTCTGGCTGTCCAGATCGGGCAGCACCATGGCCGTCCAGATCGGGCGACGCTTTGGCCGTCCGGCCCACTGCCGGCGCGCGGAGGGTCGCACCACCTTGCCGCCCAGATCGGGCGGCCCCTTAGCTGCCCGAATCGGACAACGTCTCGGTCGTTGTAACGCCCGTGAATTTTTTATAATTATTTTAATAATCATAGTGACGTAATAATGACGTAAAAGCGTTACGTTTGCACGGAGTTAACCGTGCGCCGTATTTCGTACGATTTTGTGTCCGTTCGGTCAAGTGGAGCGTATTTTGAAACTTGTTGGAATTGAAATTTTAGATTTTAGATAATTAAATTAATTAATTTTAAGTATGTCTGTCAAGTTCGATTGCAATCCGAGCTATATTTGAAGCCCAATGAATTTTCAAAGATTTAAAATATTACCATTTGCAGTAAATATTGGAAAATCATAACTCGAAAACGACAACATCTGATTTCCGCCTCGCTTAAAAATATGAAGATACATATACATATATAAATTCACTTGAATGCATGAAAATATTGGACATGCAAACCCGACGAACACATCTTCGTTTGGGTCTTTCTCAAATTTCAATATTTTGAACCTATAATATGATATATTTACATCTATCTCACTTCTTAGTTTCACTGACATATGAAGGAATTCTACTTTTGTTACTCTATTTTCTTATTTTGTTATTTAAGTTTAGACTTCTACTTTTGTTGACTATGAAGGAGTTCGTGTTGAGTTGTTTACGTTCATAGTTTATACTCTTATGTATTAGCCTACTTGATTACTGTTTTTACTGCTACTTTTCTGCAAATATTACAAAATGTTCTTTGAGAATGATTTATGTTAGGTAGGACGTGAAAGTGTCGCTCGAAGCATCCAAGTGGGGATCTAGGTGGAATCCCCTAGCTACCCGTTGTCCCTAGGTGGGTATAAGTAGGTAAACCCTTAGTAGTTACTACGGGTATCGGATATCCGAGTACCTGAACCCACCCGTTAAGCCTCCAAACCCGATATTTGTTCAAATATATATTAATAATCTCCTCCTATATTTGTGACAAATAACGTGTACGTCTCAGAGTGCATAAAGTAGAGAGTGCTAAAAGAAAAATATTTTTGACTTTACATATTTTCATAAGAGTTAGCACAGTTAAACATAAGTAGGAGTTTACCAAAACAATAACAAAAAAACATCCAAACAAACAGTGCTACTCATGAATAAATAAGTCTGAAAACAAAATAACAATGGATAAAAAACATATAACAATTCTACTCAGAGTGTAGATCATCATCATCTATGTCAAAGTCTACTTCCTCTCCTTCATCTTCACCGGTATCTACAAGGAATTTCATGAGTTAGACTCTATGAATTCATAAACATATGCAGTGACGTATCAAAGTAAGCTAACTCTACCTAAATGAGCTTAGTACTTATAGCAGTAGTGAAGTAACACTGTCAGCATCTCTATCTAGTCTCAGAAAGACCAGTCAAGTTATAATTTTAATAAATCTCACATTGCTATTTTACTCATTAGTAACCACTATATACCTTATCGTATGATTTGACACACCGTCATTTGCAACATTATCAAATGTGGAATAATGTGCTATGATCATTATTGTTAGATTAACTCGTATAACGACTTTCTATTCCCAGTTGAATAATTCTCAAATCAACTTACAATGAGAAAGATGTTAAGTCATCAAATGTGGAATGGCTAGCATCCAACTATCTTGGATTTTCATTAAAAATTTATTTGAGGTTTTCAGTGTGTTATTACATGTTTGAATGTTGCAGCTATAAACTCTTACCATTAAAACATAAACATAAGCAGAGAGTTTCATATTTCTATGAACTTTAATCTCATCTCTCCCGATGTTTTGATTGTGAGAGCTCTATTTAATCCTTTTGTCAAGGCGTCTGCAACATTATCAGAAGATATGATTAGATGATACATTTTAGATTATGGTGGAGCTTGAGACAAATGTCTTGGACTTATAAAGTTTACTTATAATAATAATTATCAAGAGGGTTTGAAGATAGAATCATTTGAAGCTTTATGTGGAAGGCGTTGTCGCACCCCCTATATTAGGATGAAATTGGTGAGAAACCATTATTAGGTGCTGAAGCCTTGGAAGAAATGAACATTGTTGTTTTGCATATTCGTGATAGACTGCAACACATGAACACTATGAGAAGTATGTGAATCTGTGAAGGGTTGATCTTGAGTTTGCAGCTGGGGACATAATTTTCTTGAAGGTATCTCTGATGCCTGGAGTGAAAAGATTCTGGAATAACTGTAAGTTGGATCCTAGGTATGTGGGGTTTTTCCATATTATTGAACGTATTGGAGTGTCTGCTTATAGGATGATAGTACAATCTCGTATCCGGCGAGTGGGGTCGCCATGAACCAGACTGGCTGACCCCTCTTTTTTCTGAGACCCGGGCGAGCACCAAGGGGGACGGAGCTTGGCAGCCACTAGCTCGCCCAAGCGAGCCTGACACATGTCACGCGAGAAAGGCCAGCCGGGCCTGTACTCGCCAGGGAGAAATAAAAGCGGCAAGTACCGCCTAGTACACTCAGGTCATCACACGGAGCTCGGCGTTCGACGAACTGAGCCCGACGTTCATCGAACGGAACTCGGTGATCGTCATCATCTGGACCTTTCGTCGACATCCAGGTCGCTTGCCGAGTTCCAACTATCGAGCGAACTCGCAGCGGGCGGGCAGGGCAACCCAAACCCGTACTCGCCTCCCTTGTCGAGCAGAGGTTGCGGAGGGCTACTCGTCTATTGATCTGTGAGGTACTTTTTACCATTTTGCTCATGTTGGCCTGCACATAGCCTCTCAGAACAGCAGAGTTACGTTGTTGGCAGGCCAACATGGACTGCACATAATGATTTAGAATATCAGAGGTTGGCTATTTGCAGGCCGATTTCAGAAATCTATAAATAGGACCTAAGGGGTACCTCAGAAAGGATGCTTATTGTGCTCACTTGCTCCCCAATCTTCAGCGATTTCTGAGGTAACCTTAGCTCGGTTTTTGGCTAAGGAGGGGAAGCACTCTAAGATCTTTCGGGTGTGTGGTGGGACCTACACGCCGAGCCCTTGGGTCAGTTTTGTTTTCCTTTGTCTTTTGCCTTGCAGGAGAGAAGTAGGTGTGCGATCAGCCCTTCCCCAAGGGTGAACTCTACAGGAGACTGAGTTTTTGGTTACAACATTTTGGTGCGGTGAGCGTGGAGAGTGGTCAACACAGAAAATCTCCAGCAGGCTCGATGATAGGAGGACAAGGCTCAGACAGGTCGGACTCGCCACCCCCCCCCCCCCACCTCTGGCCACGGTGGGGATGTTTAAAGACTTCAGGCACGAGGTGCTTAGCCTCGTGAAGTTCGCACTCAACGCGCGGGCCGAGTGGTCGACTCCAGCTGCCCAGATCATTGCCGCCCCATCTCTAGGCGAGGACATCCCTGGTAGGCGAGCTGGGAAGGAGGTCGCCGAGGAAGGAAGGGGATGTGAGCTCCCTGGGCGCGAACTCTTCCCCGGCTCGGCAAGCGGAGGCCGGATCAGCGAGATGGGGTCGCGAGATGCTCCAGCTCTCCCGGTGGGGGAAGGCAGCCCCTTTAGAGAGTTGGTTTCTTCTGCCCCAGTTCCAGAGGGGTTCAGGGAGCCCGAGATGTCTTACTATACCGGGAAGTGGGACCCGATCTAGCACGTCCAATGGTTCGAAGACGTGGTTTCGATCTGGCAGATGTCAAATGGCTTCAAGTGTAGGCTCTTCGCCATCACCCTCAAGGAAAAGGCGAGGGATTGGTTTCACTAGCTGCCAGCCACCTCCATTTACTACTTCGAGGACCTACGTCGGGTGTTCATGTTAAGGTTCACCACCTCCAAGAGGAGGAAGAAGGAGTTGGAGTCCCTGTTCCACATCAAACAGGGGGTGAACGAGACCTTGAGGAGTTATGTTGACCGGTTCCAGGAGGAGGTCACCCAGGTCCAGGAGATGTCAGGCCATAGCCGGATGATGGTTTTCACCCTAGGGCTGTAACAGGGTTTCTTCAGGATGGAGCTGAAGAGAGTGACCCCATCTCCTGCGAGGAGCTAATGGAGAGGGCGTTAAGAGAAGTCGATGGGAAAGCGTCGAATCCGGAGTTTGCCCGGAAATTGGCCAGGTGGGCCATAGAGGAAGGGAAGGAGCCGAGAGGCGGCAGGGGACAGGAGGAGAGGAGAGCCGAACCTCGGCAGAGGGAGCAGAGACAGTTTTAGGGGCAGTAGCAGCCCAGGTGGGGGCGATAGGATTCGGACCGTCGATTGGGCTGGAGGCCCGATTGGCAGGACCAGGGGCCACAGAGAGAATATCAGGGAAGGGACCACCATAAGGGGGTCCAGGATCAATTCCACTCCCCATGTTGGAGGCAGGCACAAAGACCTCCACTCCCCAATCAAGATCAGGCTATGGCTATATCCATGGAGGAGAGGAGGAGAGCGGCGCGGAGGAGGAGAAGAGAAGTCAGGGCGGAGTTGCCTTACTGCGACTTCCACCAAGAGGAAGGGCACGCCACAGACAAGTGCCTGGAGTTCCTTGAGATGAGGGGAAAAAAGGAGCAACATCAGCAATGGGGGCGCTAGGAGGTGAGGATTGAGGAGGTCCTTCCTTAGGCAGAGGAGGGATGATGTGAGGACCGGGCAGATGTCGGGACTCGGGGAGGGATCAGAGTGATCCATGGGGGGTGAGAGTTGAGGCCTCTCGAAATGCAAGACTCCACACTATGCACCGTGTAACACCTCTCATGTAATGACCGTATAATATGGGTCCGGCCGGGGCCCCACAACATACAGACGCCACAGCTTTAGTATTATAAGATGATATAACTACCCAATCTCAAAACTCATAATCAAACCACAACGGAAACATCAACCAAGACTAGAAGTTATCCACGTACACAAGAGTATCGAAATAGCCTTATTGCCTTACAACAAAAGAGAGTCCAAAACTCTATTGATACACAACACATCAATGTGCAAAGGCATTCCTAAACTACCTCGGCATGCAAGCCGAAAAACCAAAAGCATCAAGCATACAGAGCCACCAGAAACATAGCTAGTACAAAGCTGGAAACACTTCATGAGGCTTAGGCCCTTTTGGTCGGCGAGCTAGCTCCTGCTTGCAATCCATGCACTGTAAAAATTTGGTGGTAACGTGGGTCAGCAAAGGCTGACCTCAAACTGTGTAACAAACACATCTCCTCCCGGCCGCCGCTAACGGACCCCGGGGTACCCCTCCAACCTGCAAGTCAGCACTTCGTATACAATATACATAAACAAGTAAAGCACTAAAGAACATGTTTGGATGTCTCAAAAAACATGCACGTTCTCTACTGTTGAACATATAAAGAAAAGGGGCCTACTATGGAACATGTATGCAAAACTCGGGCTTCACCAAAGGCACCCTATCGCGTATGCATCTAGCACATCATCACATCATCTGGGTATTCATCATTTCCCCGTTGGCATTAAGCCGGAAACAAAAGGGGGTACTGCAATTCCCCCAATGACATACAAGCTGCCACATGGAACTCTTGCCAAGGCCCCACCCGCTCATGGTCTTAAACCTGGGCTTGCTTGTAAGCTCTGACTTCTCATGTCAGGATTCCGTCTAACACACTGACCGATTCTAAGAAGCCTTGCTGGACCCCACCCGCTCATGGCCTCATTGCCCGGGATTGCCCCATGCTTGACATTCTCGTCAGTCTCACAGAAGGGGACTAGTCTCGCCGGGACACTCTCCACACATAACTTGCACATCACGGGAAAGCCAGTCGACCACGGAGATAAAGGCCACGCCTTAGCACATCACAATCCAAAATCATTTCCACCCCAATGCCTCATTTGTACTGCAATGTCCCCGCGCACCAAGGAAACCATCTACCGCCAATGCGGAGCTAAACTTGTTCACCAAGGAAACCATCTACCGCCATTGCGGAGCTAACCTTGTCCAGCTCTGGCTACACGTACTCACTCGAGAAAAGGGGAAAAACACAAACATCACAAACGACATCTTGCCGCAATGGATTTCTACAAAATCCCTAAAGCTCGTATACAACATCACCGAGTCGGACTAACGGTCGTGACCACGGCTTCACCCACCATGCCTAATCCACTAACGAAGCGGATCTCTAATGCAAAAACATGTCGGGGACGGACTCAATTGACCCGTAGGTTCCTCTTGAACCATGGAGACTCAAACCCCTCTCATTTGAGAGTTTGATGCCCAAAACTAGAATGTAAAAGATGTCAAACACGCATCATAAAACCAAGAGGAGAAGTGTTGTTACCTTCCGACCACTCTTCCTAGCCATGGAAACTTAGCCGAATGAAAACCTTCGCAACGATCTTGCCTCCACGGATCTGGACTCGGCTCACGGTTTGGAGCACCGAAGCTTCTCCGGCAGCCGGATCTCTCCTTCGCCTCCTTCCTTGTTCTCCCTTCACTTTAGATCTTAGAAAGAGAGTACTCAATGAAGAATGAGGGTTCCACCCTATTCCCGGACTTACCTCAGCAAGGACAGCCCTGTACCATCAGATCCCCTTAGAAGGAAACGAACGGCCACGATCCAAACTTAAAACCAAAACACCTGGGCCGAACACAGCTTGCGACACCCTCGTGTCCAAGGCCGTGTGCCTCAATCGACGCCGAAACCGTCGCACCCAGAATAGGACACGGGCACTGGACACGCCAATGTCACTCAGTACACGCCCGTGTTGCTGGACGTGTTCCTCCATCGACACAGGATCAAAAAACCACCCGAGAAGGACACGGGTAATCGACACGCCCGTGTCGAAAATGACACGCCCGTGTCAGGACAAACACGCCTGTGCTCCAGGTCATGTTCAATCCCCTTACACGGCCCGACTCACAACCCGAGCAGGACAAGACCTAGGACACTCCCGTGTCTCAGGCCGTGTTCGAAGTCTCGACGATCGTCGACTGCCTTTTCGTTGACTTTGCGGAAAATTCGTCAAACACGCGCGCAACACGGCTTTGGACACGCCCGTGCCCCAAGCCGTGTTCACTGCCTCGACATTTCGTCGAGCGCAGTTCGTCGACCACCCGAGTTCTCCATCGAACCCGAGCACGACACGGCCATCGACACGCCTGTGTCCTAGGCCGTGTTCCCTGTCTCTACACTTCGTCGAGCGAAAATCGTCGACTTCTCAGGCTCTCAACGAACCCGAGCACGACACGACCATGGACACGCCCGTGTCCCAGACAGTGTGACCTTTACCAAGACCTAAACTTGGCTTTCGACGATGTTCATCCCTCTTTCGAATTTTGGGTCATTACAACTCTCTCCTCTTAAAAGAATTTCGTCCCGAAATTACAAAAAGCAAAAAGGGGTACACAAAACTTAAATGATACCTGAACGGAAAAGCTCTGGATACTCCTCCAGCATGGTATGTTCTCGCTCCTAAGAGAGCTCCTCATGACCGCAGTTGTCCCATCAGACTTTTACGAGTTTGACATCTTTGTTCCGCAACTGCCGAATTTCTGAATCCTCGATAGCAATTGGACGAACTCGTGTCCTCAAGTCTTCCTCTATCGACACTGATGCCGATTCGATCACCACACTGGCCTCTACCAAGGCTTTCCTCAAGATGGATACATGGAAGACGTCGCGTAATCCACTCAGCTCTGCGGACAATGCCAATCGGTACGCTGCTTATCCCACCCGTTCAACAACCTCGAAAGGTCCCAAAAACCTTGGACTCAACTTCTTGAGTCGGCGAATCCGTGAAACGCCTTTGAACGGCTTGATCTTTAAATAAACTCAATCGCCTTCCACGAACTCCAGCTTCCTGTAGCGAGCATTAAAATATTTTGCTTGCCGATCTTGAGCCACCTTCATGCGCTCTTGAATGGTCTGCACCAACTCACCAGCATTAGTTACCACTTCTTTTCCCAATAGTATTATACAAAGCATTGTATGGCGCCATCTTTATACTTTCTTGGTAACTATTATTATACGCGAACTCCACCATGAAGAGGTGATCCTCCCACTTCTTGCCGAAGTCAAGAATGCACATTCTCAGTATATCCTCCATAGTATGGTTCTTTCTTTCGGTTTGCCTATTAGTTTGAGGATGGAAAGCCGTATTGAACTTTAGCTTCGTGCCCAAATTCTTCTGAACCAACCTCCAGTCCTTGTACGTGAAACGTCCGTCACGATCGCTGACTATACTTTTAGGAATCTCATGTAGTCGCACAATGTTGTGAACATACAACTCCACCAGCTTTTCCACGCTGTCCTCCTTCCGATTTGGGATGAAGTGAGCCATTTTGGTTAAGCGATCCACAATCACCCAAATCGCGTCGTTACCCTGCTGCGATTTAGGTAACCCATGCACAAAATCCATGGAGATGTCATCAAATTTCCACTCGGGAATAGGAAGAGGCTTCATGAACCCGCCCGGCTTCTGACACTCGGCCTTCACCAAGGCACAAGTTTGGCATTAATTCACGTACAAAGGTACGTCCTGCTTCAGTCCAGGCCACCAAAAGGATTTCTTCATATCCAAGTACATCTTTGTACTGCCCGGGTGAATGGAGTACTTTGTAAAGTGAGCCTCAAACATCAACTCCTCACGGATCTTGCCGAACTGCGGTACACAAATCCTTCTGTCCTTCCTTAGAATCTCATCAATTATCTCCCAGGCGCTACTATCTCCCTTTTGAGCTTCCACCACGTATGGTTGAAACTCCATATCCAAACGAGTCGCTTCCCAAATACGATCGGAC
Source organism: Platanthera guangdongensis (assembly GCA_039583875.1). Lineage (NCBI taxonomy): Eukaryota > Viridiplantae > Streptophyta > Magnoliopsida > Asparagales > Orchidaceae > Platanthera > Platanthera guangdongensis. The sequence goes on from CM077147.1 coordinate 29,339,983, forward strand.
AATTCGTTCTTCATTTCAATCCAGTTCAACCGAGCCACGCTAGACTCACTTGCTATGCACTCCAAGCCGAGGGACTCCCAGTCCAGCACCAACCGCTCATCATGAGCTTCGATCCAATTCCCTTATCCCGAGTATTTTCTACTCAAGACATCTGCCACCACATTGGCTTTGCCTGGCGTATACTGAATCGTCATCTCGTAGTCTCCAAGGAACTCGACCCACCTACGCTGCCGCATATTCAAGTCATTTTGATCTAGGAGATACTTCAGACTTTTATGATCTGTGAAGATCTTCACCTTCGCACCGTAAACATAGTGTCGTCATATTTTCAATGCAAAAATTACCGCCTCCAATTCCAAGTCATGGACGGGGTAATTCCTCTCATGAAGCTTCAGCTGCCTATACCCAAAGGCTATCACACTGCAATGTTGCACCAAAACGCAACCCAAACTGCATCCTGATGCATCACTGAAAATTTGGAATCATTCAGTCCCTTTCGATAGACTTAGGATTGGAGCCGTCATCAGTCTTTCCTTCATTGTCTCGAATGCCTGACTACACTCCTGAGTCCACACAAACTTCTGATCCTTACGAGTTAGTGAGGTGAGGGGTAGAGCTATTCATGAAAAGTTTTATACGAATCTCCTATAATGCCCGGCTAGTCCAAGAAAACTTCGGACTTCCGCCACGGTTCTCAAAACCGTTCAATCTCTGATGGTCTCCACTCTTGTTGGATCTACCTCCGCCCCATCCCCACTAATCACATGACCTAAAAATGCCACCTTCTCTAGCCAGAACTCGCATTTCGTTCAAGAACTTTCCATAAAATTGGTTCTCTCTCAACACTTGCAAGACTACTCTCAAGTGAGTCGCATGCTCCACCTCAGATTTGGAATACATCAAGATGTTGTCAATAAAGACAACTACAAAAGAGTCCAAGTATTTTTGAAATACTCGATTCATCAAATCCATGAATACGGATGGTGCGTTCGTGAGCCCGAACGACATCACCGAGAACTCAAAATGACCATACCTCATACCAAACGCTGTCTTGGGTATGTCCTCGTCTAGAATTCGCAACTGATAGTATCCTGACTTCAAGTCCAACTTCGAATACACCACCGACCCCACCAACTGGTCGAACATGTCGTCAATCCGAGGAATCAAATACTTATTCTTGACAGTCAATTTATTCAACTCTCGGTAGTCTATGCATAACCACATACTACCATCTTTCTTATTTACGAACAACACCGGCGCGCTCTATGGTGAAGAATTGGGTCTGATATACCCCTGCTCCAACAGTTCCTACAACTGCACCTTGAGCTCAGCCAACTCTTTCGGTGCCATCCTAAACGGAGGACGTGACACCGGTCGTGCCTTTGACAAAACTCAATTGAGAAATCAATCTCCCACCGAGGAGGTGCTCTAGGAAAATCTTTAGGAAACACATCCTCGAACTCTGCCACCACTAGCACTTCCCCAAGTGATAACTTGGAAAGGCGAACCTCCAATAATGCTACAAGCGCTACTCCACCCTGGTTAACTGCCTGCGCCAACTGCAAGGCCGAAATCAGGGAACAGGCCACTCCATTATGGCCCTTAAACTTGATTTCCGTCTGCCCTTCGCTTCTTAGGGTCACCACCTTGGATAGGCAATCAATACTAGCACGCTGCTCCGCTAGCCAGTCCATTCCCAAAATCACATCAAACTCGACTAACAGTAGGACCGCTGCTACAAACACGAAGTCAACTCGGCTTAGCTCCCAACAAATGTGTCCTTTCTTCCCGGTGGTCATGGATGACCCATTGGACATGCACACCTTCAGCTCCGCGTCTGCCGAAAATGACTCAACTCCAATCCTCCGGATGAAGCTTTCCGCAAGAAGGGAGTGTGACGCTCCCATATCAAACAATACCCTAGCGGGGTATCCAGAAACTAACATAAAGCCTAAAACATAGACATCAATCATAACGGTCTAAAAGTATGGAGAACAAGGTTAAACTTAAACTTTCTCATACCTGTCACCACATCGGGTTGGCGGATCACTTCATGCTGTCCAAGGTTGTAAGCCCTTGGTTGTACCGGTTGGAACCGAGAAGTGCTAGACTCTGCCATCTTCCCTTTTTCTGCGGCACTGGGGCCGGAGTGCACAGTATGCTCCTGCCTTGCCTCCTGCTCCGCACCTCCTTGGTTATAAAAATGAGCAATGTGCCCCCACCTTACCACAGTTGAAGCACGTCGGTGGCCTCTTAGAGTGAGACCCTCTAAATGTCCACTTGCTTTTCTCACCGGACTTGTATGGGTGAGGCTTCCTCCTCCATCTATTCCCTTCAGAATTTCCTTGGGATTGAGAAGGCTTCCCTTCTCCTTGCTTGGGCGCAAAACCCTTACGACGTTGCCTTCGCTCTAGATCACTCTCCAACGTCCCGGTAGCCTAAACTAGCTCATTGAAACCAGCTCTCTTCATGGCAATGAGGGGTTGTCTTAGATTCTCCCTCAGCCCCTGGTAGAAGAGGTTATCTCTCTCTTCATCATCTGCCATTGTCGTTCCTGCATAACGACCCAAACAAGTGAACTCCTGAACATACTCGTCCACCGTCTTATCTCGTTGCACCAAGTGCAAAAACTGCCTATGCAGGGCCAACCTCGTTGAAATAGGAATGTACTTATTCAGAAAAGCATTCCCAAACTCTTCCATGGACGGGGTGCGTCCAGGAAACTGGCGGCCGCTATGGCTCACCCATCACAACTTTGCGTCTCCCTCCAACATGAAGGCCGCAAACTCAGATTTTTTCTCCTATGGTGTCTCTGCCACCCTCAAAAGCTCTTGAATCCGTGCCCAACAATCCTCCGCATCAGTCAGAGTACCGACTCCCTTGAACGTCGGGGGATGGAAGCTCAGAAAGCACTTCATCTGCCGGTCGCCATGCCCGACCACCACTCTTTCTGCCAAAGGCTCTGCTCGCCTGGCTTCTCCACCCGGCACGGTCGTCGCCGTATCCGGTGTAGCAGGGGTTGCTACCTGAGCTGTCGCTGCAGCTTGGGCTGACACCATTGCCTCTGCAAGCATGCGACAGAAGTTGGTCGGGTTTACACTCATGCCCAACGGACCTTGAGTAGTGGCACTGCTCGACGAAATCTCTACTCTTGGTCTCGACGTACCCGCCTCGTTTCTTGCACTCTTAAGAAAATCAAGAAAACAAGGAATCAATCTCTAATCGCAAGACTCAAACATAAGGAAACCCACAGTCCCGCATTACTCTTATGTGGATAACTTCTATACGCACTGACCTTGAATCTAACCTCGCTCTGATACCAAATTGTAACACCTCCCATGTAATGACCGTATAATATGGGTCCGGCCGGGGCCCCACAACATACAGACGCTACTGCATTAGTATTATAAGATGATATAACTACTCAATCTCAAAACTCATAATCAAACCACAACGTAAACATCAACCAAGGCTAGAAGTTATCTACATACACAAGAGTATCAAAACGGCCTTATGGCCTTATAACAAAAGAGAGTCCAAAACTCTATTGATACACAACACATCAATGTGCAAAGACATTCCTAAACTACCTCGACATGCAAGCTGGAAAACCAAAAGCATCAGGCATACAGAGCCACTAGAAACATAGCTAGTACAAAGCTGGAAACACTTCATGAGGCTTAGGCCCTTTTGGCCGGCGAGCTAGCTCCTGCTTGCGATCCTTGCCTTGTAAAAATATGATGGTAACATGGGTCAGCAAAGGCTGGCCTCAAACTGTGTAACAAACACATCTCCTCCCGGCCGCCCCTAACGGACCCCGGGGTACCCCTCCAACCTGCAAGTCAGCACTTCGTATACAATATACATAAACAAGTAAAGCACTAAAGAACAGGCTTGGATGTCTCATACAACATGCACGTTCTCTACTGTTGAGTATATAAAGAAAAAGGGTCTACTATGCAACATGTATGTAAAACCCGGGCTTCACCCAAGGCACCCTATCGCGTATGCATCTAGCACATCATCACATCATCTGGGTACTCATCATTTCCCCATTGGCATTAAGCCGTAAACAAAAGGGGGTACTGCAATTCCCCCAACGACATACAAGCCACCACACGGAACTCTTGCCAAGGCTCCACCCGCTCATGGTCTTAGACTTGGGGTTGCCTGCAAGCTCTGACTTCTCATGTCAGGATTCTGTCTAACACACTGACCGATTCTAAGAAGCCTTGCTGGACCCCACCCGCTCATGGCCTCATTGTCTGGGCTTACCCCATGCTTGACGTTCTCGTCAGTTTCACAGAAGGAGACTAGTCTCGCCGGGACACTCTCCACACATGACTTGCACGTCACGGGATAGCCAGTCGACCACGGAGACAAAGCCATGACTTAGCACATCACAATCCAAAATCATTTCCACTCTAATCCCTCATTTGTACTGCAACGTCCCCGCGCACCAAGGAAACCATCTACCGCCAATACATAGCTAACCTTGTCCACTAAGGAAACCATCTACCGCCATTACAGAGCTAACCTTGTCCGGTTCTGGCTACACGTACTCACTCGAGAAAAGGGAAAAAACACAAACATCACAAACGACATCTTGCCGCAACGGATTTCTACAAAATCCCTAAAGCTCGTATGCAACATCACCGAGTCGGACTAACGGTCGCGACCACGACTTCACCCACCATGCCTAATCCACTAACGAAGCGGATCTCTAATACAAAAACATGTCGGGGACGGACTCAATCGACCCGGAGGTTCCTCTTGAACCATGGCGACCCAAACCCCTCTCATTTGAGAGTTTGGTGCTCAAAAACTAGAAAGTCAAAGATGTTAAACACGCATCCTAAAACCAAGAGGAGAAGTGTCGTTACCTTCCGACCCCTCTTCCTAGCCATGGAAACTTAGCCGGATGAAAACCTCCGCAATGGTCTTGCCTCCACGGATCAGGACTCGACTCACGATTTGGAGCACCGAAGCTTCTCTGGCAGCCGGATCTCTCCTTCACCTTCTTCCTTGCTCTCCCTTCTCTCTAGATCTTAGAAAGAGAGTACTTGATGAAGAATGAGAGTTCCCAAACCCTATTCTCGGACTTAACTCAGCAAGGACAGCCCTGGACCATCAGATCCTCTTAGAAGGAAACGAACAACCACGATCCGAACTTAAAACCAAAACACCTAGGCCGAACACGGCTTGCGACACGCCCGTGTCCAAGGCCATGTGCCTCAATCGACGCTGAAACTGTCGCACCCAGAACAGGACACGGGCACTGGACACGCCCGTGTCGAACATGACACGCCCGTGTCACTCAGTACACGCCCGTATTGCTGGGCGTGTTCCTCCATCAACACATGATCAAAAAACCACCCGAGAAGGACATGGGTAATCGACACGCCCATGTCGAAAATGACACTCCCGTGTCAGGCCGAGCACGCCTGGGCTCCAGTCCGTGTTCAATCCCCTTACACGACCTAGCTCACAACCCGAGCAGGACACAGCCTGGGATATGCCCGTGTCTCAGACCGTGTTTGAAGTCTCGACGATCGTCGACTGCCTTTTCGTCGACTTCACGGAAAATTCGTCGAACACGCGCGCAACCCGGCCTTGGACATGCCCGTGTCCCAAGCCGTGTTCACTGCCTCGATATTTCGTCGAGCGCAGTTCGTCGACCACCCGAGTTCTCCATCGAACCCGACCACGACACGGCCATGGACACGCCCGTGTCCTAGGCCGTCTTCCTTGTCTCGACACTTCGTCGAGCAAAAATCGTCGACTTTCCGGGCTCTCGATGAACCCGAGCACGATACGGCCATGGACACGCCCGTGTCCCAGGCCGTATGACCCTTACCAAGACCCAAACTTGGCTCTCGACGCTGTTCATCCTTCTTTCGAATTTTGGGGCGTTACATACCGTCAGAGCGTTAGCTCCACATACCAGACCCCACCCCCAGAAGAGAAGATTACCTTCTCAAAGAGTGATATGCCGGATCATGAGGATCCCTTCTGCGATGCGCAGGTCATCCAGACAGCCATCAAGAACTTCATCGTCTCTCGGATCCTCATCGACAATGGAAGCTCCATCAACGTCATCTTCAAGAAGGCATTCGAAGCAATGAAGGTGGAGATGAAGAGGGTGCTGGCCTCGGATTGGCCCTTGTTTGGATTCTCGGGGGAGAGGAAGGAGGTAGAAGGAGGAGTGGGGCTCCATGTCTCCCTGGGGGGGAGGGAAGCCCAGGAACTGCAGGTTTGTCATCATGGATGCCCCCAACATCTACAATGCTATCTTTGGAAGGCCCCTCATCAGCGTCTTCTACTCCGTCCCCTCGTCGTTCCACCAATGCTTGAAGTTTAATGCCGAGGGGATAAAGATCTGGGTCCGGGGTGACCCCAAAGTGGCGCAGGAGTGCTACGCCACCGTCGTGAACTCCATCTCTTGGCAGGAGGGAGCCTAGGAGATGGTGCGGAGGATGGAGGAGGAAGAGCAAGAGGCTGGCAGGGAGGAGATGGAGGTGGAGAGCTGCACCGAGGAAGAGGTGGCAGGAGAAGACCGGGAGGAGTTGGCTGAGGCAATAGCCGTGGAGGAAGAGGCGGAGGCGGAGGTCCTTGTCCTAGAGGAGAGGGGCATCAGAGAATGATGGGAGCAGTCCAGGCTGGAGGTTGCGGAAGAGGTGGTGGAGATGGAGGTTCTCACCCTTAGAGGCAAGGTGGAGAAGGTTCGCATCAGCGTGCGGCTGACCCCAGAGGCTCAAGTCAGGATGTTGGCATGCATCAAAAAGAATGTAGACATCTTCGCATGGAGCGCCGCAGAGATGTTGGGGGTTGACGCGGACATGGCTTGCCACTGTCTCAACTTATATCTGGGAGCACGCCCCGTCCAGCAGAAGAAGAGGTCCACCGCGGACAAGCTGGCCGAGCCCATCAGAGAGGAGGTGACCAAACTTCTCAAAGCCGACTTTGTATCCAAAATACAATACCCAGGCTGGGTCTCCAATGTAGTTATGGTTAAAAAAAGGAGACGGTCGGTGGCATATGTGTGTTGACTTTTTTTGCTTAATAAATTATGCCCTAAGGATTGTTATCCCTTGCCTCGGATCGACGCGCTGGTTGACTCAGCCGTCGGTTTTTCTGTAATGAGTTTCTTAGATGCATTTTCAGGTTACCACCAGATCAGGATGCACCCCCCGGACATCAAGGATGTCTCATTCATCACAGGGGATGGGTGCTACTGCTACAAAATGATGCCTTTTGGGCTGAAGAATGCAGGAGCGACGTACCAAAAGATGATGGACATGGTCTTCCGGGAACAGAAGGGGAGGAACCTGGAGGTGTACGTGGACGACCTCATGATCAAGAGTCAGGACGTGGACTCTCACCTCCAGGACTAGGAAGAAACCTTCGCCACCTTACGCAAGTATAAGATGCAGCTGAACCCCTTAAAGTGCGTCTTCTGGGCCAGCAGGGGGAAGTTCTTAAGGCATCTCCTCACCCCCGCGAGGGTCAAGCCAAATCCTGATAAGGTCAATACTATCATGGAGCTGGGGTCACCGCGGAATGTTAAGGTGGTGCAACGACTGACAGGGAGGCTAGCAGGATTAAGCAGGTTCCTCTCCCGGGTCGGGGAGAAGTGCTCCCTCTTCTTCAAAACACTAGGGGGGGTCAAAACTTTGAGTGGACCAAAGAGTGCGAGGAGGGATTCCAAGCCCTAAAAATGCAGTTAACACAGGCCCCGCTGCTCCAAGGGCCAAAGGAGGGGGAAGACCTGTACTTGTATCTCGGTGTCGGGGCAGAGACCTTGAGCTATGTCCTAGTGCGTGAAGAGGGGAAGAAACAACTCCCCATATACTATGTGAGTCGGGTCCTGAGGAAGGCCGAGATTCGGTATCCAATTTTGGAAAAGCTGGCCTTCGCTCTGATCATCTCGGCCCAAAGGCTCCGGCCTTACTTTCAAGCACACTCCATCCGAGTGGTGACTGACCATCCACTCCGTAATATCTTTGAGGGGGTGAAGCATTCAGGAAGATTGGCCAAGTGGTCGGTAGAGTTGAGCGAGTTCGACATCTCCTTCATCACCCGCCTCTCGATCAAGGCTCAAGCGATGGCCGACTTTTTGGCCGATTACGTAATCGAGATGGCAGATGAAGAGCTCACTCGTCCGACTCTGTGGGAGATGAAGGTAGATGGTGCTTTAGGGAGGCATTCCCTGGGGGTGGGGGTGATGTTGGAGAGCCCCCCATGGAACTTGAATTGAGCAAACGGTGGTGGTGCACTTCCCCATCACTAACAACCAGGCCTAGTACGAGGCCGTAATAGCAGGGCTGCGCCTGGCCAGGGAACTGGGGGTGTTGGACGTGGAGGTCCCCACTGACTTCATGGTGGTAGCTTCCCAAATCAACGAGGAGTTTGAGGCAAGAGAGCCTACCCTATGATTATACTTAGCCCAAGTGAAGGGGGTCATCAGAGCGTTCCAGACATTCTCCATCCGACACGTGCCCAGAGAAGAAAACGAGTAAGTCGATCAGTTAACAAAACACGGCCCACGGGTGGGGGGAACCATCACTGATATATTCTGCCCTTCCAACGAAGAGGGAGAGCTGAAGAAAGTAGATCAACGCCTCTCGTGGATGCATCTGATCACGACTTCCTCTCCACAGGAGAGTATCTGGAGGGGATGAACAAGAAGAGGCTCAAGTATAAATCGACATATTATCTCCTCTAGGACGGGCATCTGTATAGGAAGACTCTCCCAGGGATGCTGACTCGTTGCATGACCGAAAGGGAAGTACAAATAATCTTGGAAGAAGTTCACTCCGGGGAGTGTGGGAGTCATTCCAGGAGTTGGACCCTAGAAGGGAGGATCGTCAGACAAGGATACTTCTAGCCAACCCTGGGTCACAACATTGTAGAGTTCATGAAGAGGTGCCACAAATACTAGTTGTTCGCCCCCATTCAGCTCCAGCCGGCCCAACGCCTCAAGAGCATCACGGCCCTCTGGCCCTTCGCGATTTGGGGAATGGATTTGGTCGGACCATTCCCCCATGCCAGTGGGCAGAGGAGGTTCCTGTTGGTAATGATAGATTATTTCTCTAAGTGGTTGGAGGTAAAGGCACTGGACAAGGTGACCTCCCAAGTCATCAGGAATTTTGTTTGGGGAGAGATAATCTGCCATCATGGTCTACCCCAGGCCATCGTCACGGACAACGGGCCTCAGTTTGCCAGTGCAGAATTCACTAGCTTCTGCGAACAGCTCGGGATTGACCTCAGGTTTGCCTCGGTCCACCACCCCAGGAGCAACGGGCAGGTAAAGGCCGCGAATAAGATCATTGTGAACCTCCTGAAGAAGATGGTAGAGAACCTGAAAGGGAGCTGGGTGGAGCAGCTTCCTTCGGTTCTCTGGGCCCTGTGGACCACCCCCAACATAGCCACAAGGGAGACACCTTTCAAGCTCTCCCATGGTTGTGAGGCAGTACTCCCTGTGGAATTTAAAGTTCAAATGCCTCGGGTTGTCACGACAGAGGAGGGCAGGGAAAAATGGCAGGACGAGAACGAGGAAGTGATGTGGCTCTCCCTGGACATGGTGGAGGAGCTGCGTGATCTTTTGGCCATCCGACAAGAAGAGGTGAAGAGGAGGATGACTAAGTGCCTTGACAAGCACGTTAGGGTCAAGCAATTTGTGGAGGGTGACTTGGTCCTGAAAAAGGTGGATGCAGCAGGAAGGTCGGCAACCGTGGGGAAGCTCCATGTAACGCCCCGAAAATTGTGTGTGAGTCGGTCGCGAAAAAGGGTTTTTGGTGCCTGTAGAGGGGTACACGACCTAGGACACGGCCGTGTCCAAGGCCGTGTCTGGCTGGTGATTTTTTTGGTCGTTTTCATCCCGAGAAGGACACGGCCAGGAACACGGCCGGATGACACGGGCGTGTCATCCGACACGGGCGTGTGCCAACCCGTGTCCCTACCCGTGTGCAGTTGGGTCGTGTCCGTTGTCGTGGCGGTTATGCGTGACACGCCCCCGAACACGGGCGTATCGAGGAACCCGACACGGGCGTATCAGGTGAGACACGGGCGTGTCTTGGCCCGTGTGCGTCTCTCAGTTCGACGATCGTGCCTGGATCGAGGCACACGGCCTGGGACACGGCCGTGTGCCAAGCCGTGTTCGGCCTAGGTCTGGAGAATTTTGTGCAGATCTGAGCTGTTCGTTTTCTTTAATTAAGATCCGACGGCCCAGATGAGATCCTGCTCTGTTAAGGCCGGGAATAGGAGGTTAATCCCTCATTTTCTCTCCAAAGCTTTCTCTTTCCAAGGTGAGAGAGAAGAGGAAGAAGAAGGAGGTTTCCGGCCGCCAGCGGAGCATCGGAGCACCGTTTCGAAATCGGAGAGCGGATCCGTGGAGGGAAGGTCGTTGCGAAGGGTTCTGTCCGCGTAGTTTTTCCATGGCGCCAAAACGGACTACAAGGGTAACGATTCTCAACTTGAGCGTTTGAAGCTCTTTCTTTCTGCATAAGGAATCCCGCTCCCGCGAGTGTGCGGTGAGTGTGTGGTGTTCCATGGGGTTGATGTGAATAGTCCCCCTTGTGTTGCATATAGAGCCCGGAATCGTAAGTACGGGCATAGACATTGTGTGTGAAGCCTACCCGGACGTGTTTTGTCTGGATCGATGAAGTTGCATTTGTTATGTTTTGCCGGAGAAGACTCCGTGCTTTGGGTTTTTTGGGTTTCTACGCGGTAGATTGCAGCAGGGATCCTTGGAGGCTAGCTTCAAGGCGCACCCGAAAAACTGAGCGGAAACGTGTTCTGCTAACTTGGCGGTCTGAGAACCGGCCTTGATCATAACTGGGTTATGAGATTGTTTTGGAAAATTTGGGATCCGAGAGAAGCTTGGCCCGCGCGTATGACTTAAATTGTATATGCGGCGTGAGCAACAGACAAGTGGAATTGGACCTAGGCTATGTGGTACGGTGCGAGAAATCCGAAGACGGGCACTGTCCGTAGGCATAGTCGGAGCCTTAGACGGTGGTCATATAGGCTAAATGCTCACTTGGTTGCCATCTTTGGGATGGTGGTGAAGCCACGGTATTGACCGGATTCACTGTTAATGTGCCCTGAGTGCACGGGGTGTTTGGCCGTGCGAGCCTACACCTGTGGCAAAATATAATTGTGCTATATTATTTTATTGGACTAATGCTATGCAGGGAAAGAGCACCGCCATCCCGAGTAAGGGGCGGGGTCGTTATAATTTGGTCGGCTTTTAGCTGACCGTTGCTTTGTTTGCCACCGTGCGGTGGAATTGTGCTTGCAGGTGCTGCAGAGCCGAGTACCAAGTAGCGGGCTGGAGCTCATGTTGCTGTGCTGGCCCTAGAAGGCCGTAGAATAGCTGTAACGCCCCGAAACTCAAAGGAGCAAAGGGGGACGTTTTGGGCCAGTTTGAGTTCTGACAGCAGGCACACGGCCTGGGACACGGGCGTGTCCCAGGGCGTGTCAAGCCTGTGTCGACACTAAGATGCGAAGTTGACACTTTGGTCTCGACATTGTGTCGAGACTGGGCACACGGCCTGCGACACGGGCGTGTCGCAGGGCGTGTCGACCCGTGTCGACACTTAGCCGCTAAGTCGACACTCTGCGTTCGACGAGGTCTCGAGACATGGCACACGGCCTGCGATACGGGCGTGTCGCAGGGCGTGTCGACCCGTGTCGACACTCGTCCCGGGAGTCGACACTTTGGTCTCGACATTGTGTTGAGACAAGGCACACGGCCTAGGACACGGGCGTGTCCAAGGCCGTGTCATCAGGTCGACGATCTTCGCTCGACGAAGTGTCGAGTGTCGAGACCGTGTACACGGCCTGGGGTCCAGGCGTGTTGAGGTGACACGGGTAAGGACACGGGCGTGTCCTAGAACCCGTGCAGTGCTCGGGTTGATTTTGGGGAAAAATGATGGGGTACACGGCCGGCCACACGGCCGTATCAGGTGGAACACGGGCGTGTCAGCTCGAACACGGGCGTGTTCGATACCCGTGTGAGGTTCCAGGTGATTCGATTTTGACGGTGAATGAGGCACACGGCCCTAGACACGGGCGTGTGCCAGGCCGTGTTCGGTCCAGATTAGGCATTTCAGTCCCGAATCAAAGCCGTTCGTTTCCTTATTTTGAGATCCAACGGCTGGGGGTTGTTCCTGAAGGGATATACCAGGGATTGGACTTAGAAACCCTCACTTTTTCTTAAGTGTTATCTTTCTAAAACCTTAGAGAGAGAGGAGAGCCAAGAGAGGAAGAAAGAGCTAGATCCCGCCATTGGAGGAGCTTCGAAGCTCCGAATCGCGAGCCGACTCCGGATCCACGGAGGCAAAGCTAGTGCGGTGCTTTTCATCCGATTATTTTTCAATGGCGCCAAAGAGGAACGCTAGGGTAACGATCCTCATCCCGAGCATGAGTAGCTCTCTTTCTTTGCATAGGAAGCCCGCTCTCGCGAGTTTGCGGAGAGTTGGAGGCGTTCCTTCGGGTAGATATGTGAAGTCCCCGTTGTTTAGAGTCCGTAAGCGAGAACGGACATAGACATGATGTGTGAAGCCTACCCGGACATGTTGGTCTGGATCGGTGATGTTGCATTGCATAAAGCCGGAGAAGACTCCGTGCTATTGGTTGTTTTTCGGGTTTTCTACGCGGTAGATTGCAGCAGGGAGCCTTGGGGACTAACCCAAAGGTGCACCCGGAAAACTGGGCAGATACGAGATCTTGCCAACTTGGTGGCTTGAGAGCCAACTTGAACATAACCGGGTTATGTGACTTGTGATGGAAATGGGACACGGTGGAAGTTTGACCCGCGCAAATGACTTAAATTGTCGTTGCGATGTGAGCACGGGTTAGATGGAACCGTACCCGTTCTATGTCGTTCGGTTAAAGAGACCTAAAGGCACGTGACACTTACCGTTGGCATAGATTAGGGTCTTCGGCGGTCAATGGCTTAAATTATCTTGACCCAAGCCAGGAAGATAAATTGCTCATAGGTTTGGCCGTCCAAGTGGCGGTGGTGAGTCCGGAATGTCTATGGCTTTAATTGACGTGACATCGACCGGTTCACCGAGAATGTGCCCCGAGAGCACGGGGCGTGTGGCCGTGCGAGCCAACGTCTATGATGAAATGGCTAGTTATATATTGCTCGCTTATGCTAATGAAATGCAGGGAAGGAGCATCGCCGCCCCGAGTTGGGGGCGGGATCGTTATAATTTGGTCAGCATTGCTGACAGTTGCCTTGTTTTGCCACCGTGCGGTGGTTTGTTGCTTGCAGGTGCAGCTGGACCAAACGGTCAATAGCGGGCTAAAGCCCTTTTTGCGAAGCCGGCCCTCGAAGGCCCAAATGGAAGTGTTTACTATTTTATTCATGTATGACCGGCCTGCGTGCCGTGGTTTGTAAAACATGTAGTTGGAAGTGAAATATTTTGTAAGGCCTTAAGGCTTATTTTGGGTATTTTGTATAACATTCCTATTCTATACTAGTGAACATTCATGCTCTAATGCTGGGTTTTTTATTGCAACTTTTATAAACTTCTTCCGCTAGAATGTTCTGTGTAGGACGTTGAGATTGGTTGGATGGTTTCCATAAGTAATCATCCGGTCTGTCTGTGGCATACGACGTCGGGCCCCGGCCGGACCTACTGCTATATGCTATGTGACGGATAGGGGGTGTTACAATTTGGTATCAGACTACTGGTTTTGGTCGGGCTTAAAGTGAATTCGTGGGCGAATTCTTTTTAAGGGGTGGTGAGCACGTTGTGTGCGTCATCGTAATAATAGTAAAGAGAGCCCATGAATGTCCACTTAGGAATGAAAATACTCGTGTTTGAGGAACCTGCGTGTTCCTATAATTGTTGTTTGCAATTTATTTGGTCGCTTAACGGTGTTTTGTACCACTATAGGTGACCAGAAGTGGTGTTGGGCCGTCAGAACGCCGAGTTTCTGAGGCTAGTAGTGCACCGGATGTTGCTCCTGCAACACCTCTGTCTGCTGAAAATATTCGATTGGTGGCTGAAGCAGTGTTGGCCGTGATAAATGCGCAGCCTGCAAGGCAAACGCAGCAGCCCCCTTTTGTGATGGAGCAAGAACCTCTTCAAGAGGCTGAGCCGAGGAGAGTGGAGCAAGTGGTTGTGGAACCGGTGGTGCCGAGGAGGGCAACTGAGAGGCAGCTTAAGCATGTAATGAGCTTTAACCCTCCGTTATTCTCGGGGTTTGGAACCCCATCTCAGGCTGAAGACTGGCTCTCCAGGGTGAAGAGAGTCATGACGACAACGGAGACGGAGGAGTGGCAAATGACCACCATCGCTACGTTCCTTTTGGACGGTGAAGCGAGGATGTGGTGGGAAGGATTGGAGCTGCACTTATTGAGAGGTAGGCAACTTGGTGATGTCTCGATGGAAGAGTTCTCGAGATTATTCTTGGCTAGATACCTCCCTTCGACGCAGAAGATAGCGTTGGAAAACGAATTTCTGAAGTTGGTTCAGGGTGAGAAGAGCGTGGACGAATATCTCCATGAGTTCACTCGTTTAAGTCGATATTCTAGCTCCACCATCGTGGATGAGGAGCGCAAGACTAATCGCTTCTATGAAGGCTTGAGGGATGAGTTGAGACTACTACTTTCGGGGCCGATGACGCAGGGTTTCTTAACCTTGGTCAATACTGTCCGGTCCTTGGAGAAGGACATGAAGAATGTACAAGCAAAGAAAAGCTTGGGTGAGAAGAAATCTGAATTTAAAGTGCCGACTACTTCAAAGACCGGCTATCGGAGGTCTTTCAAGAAGCATAGGACTTCGGGTCCAGCTCCTTCTGGTGCTTCTGGGGCGACTACGAGTTGGACCCCGGGCGCGTGTTTTACATGTGGAAAGACGGGGCACTTTGCCCGCGACTGTTGGAGCGGACGTCCTAAGTCCGAGAGAAAGCCGGGAGCTACTTATGAAGAGAAGGGAAAGGCAGTGGAGTCGACCGCATCCCATTATGCTCCGGCCCAACCAAGGGTCTACAATCTTGGCCAACAGGAGGCCATTAAACAGGCTGATGTGGTGACATGTACGGTTTAATTTATAGCAAGTCGATTTCTTTCAATACTTGTTATGCACATGTTACCTTACCACTGCTTGTTTAGGATTTGTATTGATTTGCGAAAATCCGGCACGAGCACTCTTCGATACGGGAGCTTCACACTCCTTGTCCGAAGGATTTATATCACGCATCGGAGTCCCTTCTTCGATGGCGAAGGATAGGTTGGATGTGTTGTTGCCCAACGGGTGTTCGATGCGAGCGGATAGGATCTGCGATGTTAAGATTCGTATTGGGGAGCAGGAGTTCGACATGCGGGCGTCTTTACTTCCGTTGGTGGAATTCGACGTCATATTTGGTATGGACTGGCTCTCGGAGCAGTAGGCCCATATAGATTGCGGTAGCAAGGAAGTTAAGCTGGGAGCAAGTCGTGAGACGACTTTTACGGGCTTAAAGGGGTCGAGCAAGACGTTGATGTCTGCTCTTCAGGTGGTGAAGGTGGTTCGTGCCGGAGCAGAACTGTTCTTTACACTAGTGGAGGTTGCAAAGCCGAAACCCGCGTTGGATTGTATTTCAGTGGTATCGGAATACCCTGATGTGTTCCCCGCAGATCTTCCTGGAGCCCCGCCTCAGCGGGAGATAGATTTTACAATCGAGCTAGTGCCAGGTGCAAAGCCTGTGTCACGATCTCCTTATCGGCTAGCGCCTAAGGAAATGGCGAAGCTGAAAGTTCAACTGCAAGAGTTGTTGGAGCAAGGGTATGTGCGCCCGAGTTCTTCGCCTTGGAGCGCACCGGTCCTCTTTGTTAAGAAGAAGGACGGAAGCTTGAGGCTATGTATTGATTATCGGGAGCTAAACAAGTTGACGGAGAAGAACAAGTACCCGATCCCCCGGATTGATGATCTTTTTGATCAGTTAGTCGGGT
The DNA here is from genome assembly GCA_039583875.1 of Platanthera guangdongensis. NCBI lineage: Eukaryota > Viridiplantae > Streptophyta > Magnoliopsida > Asparagales > Orchidaceae > Platanthera > Platanthera guangdongensis. The sequence goes on from CM077147.1 coordinate 29,355,935, forward strand.
CGACGGTGTACTCGAAGTTGGATCTCAAGGCTGGGTACTATCAGCTGCGAATAAGGGAGAGTGATATCCTGAAGACAGCGTTTAGTACGAGATACGGGCATTATGAGTTTACGGTCATGCCGTTTGGGCTGACTAATGCGTCGTCAGTGTTCATGGATTTGATGAACAGGACTTTCAGGGAGTACTTGGATCATTTCGTGATCGTCTTCATCGACGATATTTTGGTGTACTTGCAAAGTGAGGAAGATCACTTCAAGCATCTTCATTTGGTGTTGGAGACGCTAAGGAGAAATCAGTTGTATGCCAAGTTCTCGAAGTGCGAGTTTTGGCTATCCTCAGTGGTGTTCCTCGGGCATATAGTAAGTGGAGAGGGTATTGCTGTGGATCCGACAAAGATTGTTGCGATACGGGAGTGGCCTGAGCTTGTTACGGTAGCGGAAGTCCGGAGTTTTCTGGGGCTTGCCGGCTATTATAGGCGCTTCGTAGAGAACCTCTCGCGGATAGCATTACCTCTCACTACATTGACGAGGAAGGAGCATAAGTTCGTTTGGACGCCGGAGTGCGCACGAGCTTTTGAGGAGTTGAAGTGTTGGTTGACCACGACGCCTATGCTGAGTTCGTCATGTGGGACCGAAGGCTATGAGATTTATAGCGATGCTTCAGGCAGCGGTTTGAGTTGCGTGCTACTGCAACACGGAAGTGTAATAGCTTATGGCTCAAGACAGCAAAAAGTGCATGAAATGAACTATCCGGTCCATGACTTGGAGTTAGCGGCCGTGATTTTTGCCTTGAAGCTGTGGAGACACTACTTGTACGGTGTGAAGATTGATATCTACACCGATCACAGGAGTCTGAAGTATCTTATTGATCAGAAGGATATGAATATGCGGCATCGTAGATGGATGGAGTTCCTGGGGGACTATACGTTCAAGATCCATTACGTGCCTGGTAAAGGGAATGCGGTTGCGGACGCATTGAGTCGCCGAGCCCCAGCTCAAGCCAATTGGCTATCGGTGCGTGATGAGCGGTTGGTGCGAGAGTTGGAGGCGTTGGAAATTTTTTGTGTGGACAGGCAATCGAGTGCTGAAGCAGTTCTGAATTAGACTAAAGTCCAATATGACCTGGCTGATCGCATTCGGCAGGCTTTGGATATGGATGCTCATATGAAGCAGTTCATGGTAGAGGCTCTGGATGGGTCAAATTCCCAATTCGGCGTGGAGGATGGATTGCTTTGGAAAGACGATCGTCTGTGCGTCCCAAGTGTGGGCAATTTGTGGGTGGAGTTGTTGTACGAGGCACACCATACCAAGTACTCGATTCACCCGGGGAGCACGAATATGTACCGTGATGTGAAGAAACTGTTTTGGTGGCCGGGTTTGAAAAAGGATGTGGCGTTATACGTAGCGAAGTGCCAAACTTGCGCCTTGGTAAAGGCGGAGTGCCAAAAGCCGGGAGGATTTCTTAAGTCCTTGCCTATTCCGGAGTAGAAATTTGACGACATCTCTATGGACTTTGTGCACGGTTTGCCAAGGTCGCAGAAGGGAAACGACGCCATTTGGGTGGTTGTTGATCGATTAACGAAGGTGTCGCATTTTATTCCGCACAGGAAGAATGATCCGGTGGAGAAGTTGACAAAGCTTTATGTGGATAACATAGTACGACTTCATGGTATGCCCCGCAGCATCGTGAATGACCGAGATGGGCGGTTCACGTCCAATGAGTGGAGGCTGGTGCAGCAAATGTTGGGAACAAAGCTGAAATTCAGCACAGCCTTCCATCCGCAAACGGATGGGCAGACCGAGAGGGTCAATAGAACCATGGAAGACATGCTTCGCATGTGTGTCTTGGATTTTGGAAAGCAATGGGAAGACCACCTTTATTTGGTGGAGTTCGCATACAACAATAGCTACCAAGCGAGTATTCAGATGGCGCCTTTCGAGGCCCTATATGGTAGAAAATGTCGCACGCTGTTGTCTTGGTTAGAAACGGGTGAGTCAAGGTTGTATAAGCGATCGAAAGTGGAGGGTGCTACTTCTTTGGTGCGAACCATTCGGGAGAGGTTGCTTATCGCTCAGGACCGGCAAACAAAGTACTATAATGCCAAGCACAGGAACGTGTAGTTCGCTGTGGGCGATTATGTATACTTAAAGATCAAGCCGTTCAAGGGTGTCTCGCGGGTGCGGCGATTGAAAAAGCTAAGCCCGAGGTACCTTGGACCGTTTGAGGTTCTTGAGCGAGTTGGTGAAGCGGCCTATCGGTTGAAGCTTTCAGTGGAGCTTAGTGGTTTACATGATGTATTCCATATTTCGGTACTTCGGAAGGCGGTGCAAGAGCCTACGCAAGTGATCGCGGTTGATCAAGTGCCGGTGGATAGTGGGCTGACGACAAAGGTCAAGCCCGTGCGGATTGAGCACTCGGAGGTCAAGCGGCTACGCAATAAAGAGATCAGGATGGTCAAGGTCCGGTGGGATAATTGCGGTCGTGAGGAGCTCTCTTGGGAGCGAGAGCAGACTATGCTTGACGAGTATCCGGAGTTGTTCCGCTCAGGTACAAATTTTGGTTTTGTACATGTCTTTCCTTTATATAATTTCGTGGACGAAATTCTTTTAAGAGGGGGAGAGTTGTAACGCCCCGAAACTCAAAGGAGCAAAGGGGGACGTTTTGGGCCAGTTTGGGTTCTGGCAGCAGGCACACGGCCTGGGACACGGGCGTGTCCCCGGGCGTGTCAAGCCTGTGTCGACACTAAGACGCGAAGTCGACACTTTGGTCTCGACATTGTGTCGAGACTGGGCACACGGCCTGCGACACGGGCGTGTCGCAGGGCGTGTCGACCCGTGTCGACACTTAGCCGCTAAGTCGACACTCTGCATTCGACGAGGTGTCGAGACATGGCACACGGCCTACGACACGGGCGTGTCGCAGGGCGTGTCGACCCGTGTTGACACTCGTCCCGGGAGTCGACACTTTGGTCTCGACATTGTGTGGAGATAAGGCACACAGCCTAGGACACGGGCGTGTCCAAGGCCGTGTCATCAGGTCGACGATCTTCGCTCGACGAAGTGTCGAGTGTCGAGACCGTGTACACGGCCTGGGGTCCAGGCGTGTTGAGGTGACACGGGTAAGGACACGGGCGTGTCCTAGAACCCGTGCAGTGCTCGGGTTGATTTTGGGGAAAAATAATGGGGTACACGGCCGACCACACGGACGTGTCAGGTGGAACACGGGCGTGTCAGCTCGAACACGGGCGTGTTCGATACCCGTGTGAGGTTCCAGGTGATTCGATTTTGACGGTGAATGAGGCACACGGCCCTGGACACGGGCGTGTGCCAGGCTGTGTTCGGTCCAGATTGGACATTTCAGTCTCGAATCAAAGCCGTTCGTTTCCTTATTTTGAGATCCAACAGCTGGGGGTTGTTCCTGAAGGGATATACCCGAGATTGGACTTAGAAACCCTCACTTTTTCTTAAGTGTTATCTTTCTAAAACCTTAGAGAGAGAGGAGAGCCAAGGGAGGAAGAAGGAGCTAGATCCCGCCATTGGAGGAGGTTCGAAGCTCCGAATCGCGAGCCGACTCCGGATCCACGGAGACAAAGCTAGTGCGGTGCTTTTCATCCGATTACTTTTCAATGGCGCCAAAGAGTAACGCTAGGGTAACGATCCTCATCTTGAGCATGAGTAGCTCTCTTTCTTTACATAGGAAGCCCGCTCCCGCGAGTTTGCAGAGAGTTGGAGGCGTTCCTTCGGGTAGATATGTGAAGTCCCCGTTGTTTAGAGTCCGTAAGCGAGAACGGACATAGGCATGATGTGTGAAGCCTACCCGGACATGTTGGTCTGGATCGGTGATGTTGCATTGCATAAAGCCGGAGAAGACTCCGTGCTATTGGTTGTTTTTCGGGTTTTCTACGCGGTAGATTGCAGCAGGGAGCCTTGGGGACTAACCCAAAGGTGCACCCGGAAAACTGGGCGGATATGAGATCTTGCCAACTTGGTGGCTTGAGAGCCAACTTGAACATAACCGGGTTATGCGACTTGTGATGGAAATGAGACTCGGTGGAAGTTTGACCCGTGCAAATGACTTAAATTATCGTTGCAATGTGAGCACGGGTTAGATGGAACCATACCCGTTCTATGTCGTTCGGTTAAAGAGACCTAAAGGCACGTGACACTTATCGTTGGCATAGATTAGGGTCTTCGGCGGTCAATGGCTTAAATTGTCGTGACCCAGGTCAGGAAGACAAATTGCTCATAGGTTTGGCCCTCCAAGTGGCGGTGGTGAGTCCGGAATGTCTATGGCTTTAATTGACGTGACATCGACCGGTTCACCGAGAATGTGCCCTGAGAGCACGGGGCGTGTGGCCGTGCGAGCCAACGTCTGTGATGAAATGGCTAGTTATATATTGCTCGCTTATGCTAATGAAATGCAGGGAAGGAGCATCGCCGCCCCGAGTTGGGGGCGGGATCGTTATAATTTGGTCAGCATTGCTGACCGTTGCCTTGTTTTGCCACCGTGCGGTGGTTTGTTGCTTGAAGGTGCAGTTGGACCAAGCGGTCAATAGCGGGCTAAAGCCCGAATGCGAAGCCGGCCCTTGAAGGCCTAATTGGAAGTGTTTACTGCTTTATTCATGTGTGACCGGCCTGCGTGCCGTGGTTTGTAAAACATGTAGTTGGAAGTGAAACATTTTGTAAGGCCTTAAGGCTTATTTTGGGTATTTTGTATAACATTCCTATTCTGTACTAGTGGACATTCATGCTCTAATGCTGGGTTCTTTATTGCAACTTTTATAAACTGCTTCCGCTAGAATACTCTGTGTAGGACGTTGAGATTGGTTGGATGGTTTCCATAAGTAACCACCCGGTCTGTCTGTGGCATACGGCGTCGGGCCCCGGCCGGACCTACTGCTATATGTTATGTGACGGATAGGGGGTGTTACAATAGCTGTTTTTACTCTTATCATGTGTGCTCGGCCTACGAGCCGATGTATGTAAGACATGTTTTATTAAGTGAATATTTGTAAGGCCATAAGGCCATGTACCTCTTCAGTGTTCTTAGGTGTCATTCATGTTTTGTAGTTGTGGACATTCATATTTATTGGATTCAAGTTTTGAGTTCTTTCAACTTTTAAAAACTTCCGCTAGAATGCTCTGTGTAGGACGAGTAGTCTTAATTGGATGGTTTGAATATTCATTTGGTAACCCTTCCGACTGTCTGTGGTATATGACGTCGGGTTCCAGCTGGACCTTCTGTTATATGTCATGTGACGGATGGGGGTGTTGCACTCCACCCCAACTGGGAAGGTCCTTATGTTGTAAAAGAAACATTGAGATCAGGAGGGTATCGTCTCCAAAATGTGGAGGGCGAGACCCTGAGTCTCACCTGGAGAGGTGATGACTTAAAACACTTTTATCCTTGAGATATGTAAGTGATGATTTGTTATTAATAAAGCTTCTTGATGTGCTAATCCTGCTATAGTAACTCGTACGAGAGGGCGAAGTGTTCATTTGATAGACCCCAAGCAGATCTAGCTGCCAGGCTCTCACCTAGCTGGCAGTAATGGATGTCACTCGATGGTGTCTACCTGGACCCCGAGCAGGTCCCGCTGTCAGACTCTCACCTAGCTGGCAGTGCTGGATGTCACTCGATGGTGTCTACCCGGATCCCAAACAGATCCCGCTGTCAGGCTCTCACCGTACTAGCAGGGCTAGATATTACTCGATGGTGTCTACCCAGACCCCGAGTAGATCTCACTACCGGTCTCTCACCTAGCTGGCAGGGCTAGATGTCACTCGATGGTGTCTACCCGGAACCCGAGCAGATCCCGCTGCCAGGCTCTCACCTAGATGGCAGGGCTTGATGTCACTCGATGGTGTCTACCAAGACCCCGAGCGGATCCCACTGTCAGGCTCTCACCTAGCTGGCAGGCTAGATGTCACTCAATGGTGTCTATCGGGACCCCGAGCAGATTCCGCTGTCAGGCTCTCACCTAGCTGACAGGGTTGGATGTCACTAGATGGTGTCTACTTGGACACCGAGCAGATCCCACTGTCAGGCTCTCACCTAGCTAGTAGGGCTGGATGTCACTCGATGGTGTCTACCCGGACCCCGAGCAGATTCCACTGTCAGGCCCTCACCTAGCTGGCAGGGCTGGATGTCACTCGATGGTGTCTACCCGGACCCCGAGCAGATCCCGCTGTCAGGCTCTCACTTAGTTGTCAGGGCTGGATGTCACTTAGGGAAGTCCTATACTCTTTAGATATTACCTAAGAATGACATTTTTCCTAAAAACAGAAAGGACTTTGTGCGAACAGGAAAAAGTAGACCGAAAATTTGAAGTAACAAAATCTTTATTATCTAAAAGGTATATATTACAAAGGTATAGCCTCCCTTTTATAGAATGGAGGAGATGAGAGAGATTACAAATAAGCAATGTGAGACTAAAAAATTATAAGAATATGCAGCTTTACAAATAGACAAACCGGACAAGTCGCACGGTTAGACAAGCCGGCTAACCGCCCGACAATCAATAGTAGGAGAGAACAAGCGCCAAAGAGAACAAGATGCCACATGAGACCGCTAGTCCGCCCGGTCTCCAAGTCGTCTGAGACAAACCGCCAGACTGCTGGGATACCAGACATCAACAACCCGGCAGACAAGCCGGCTAGGATAAACTGCCAGACCGCCCGGCCTCCGAATAAAAACAGACCACCCGACCTCCATACTGCAACACTCCCCCTCAAGCTGGAGCATAGATATCAATCATGCCCAGCTTATCGCAAATGTGGAAAAAGGAAGCAGACACCGGCTTGGTAAAGATGTCTGTCAACTCGTTGTCGGAAGTGACGAAGGGAGTACAAATCTGTTTCTTCAAGATCTCTTCCCGAATAAAATGACAGTCGACATCTATTTGTTTTGTTCTCTCATGAAAGACCGGATTTTTGGAGATGTATATCGCGGCCTTGTTGTCACAGGACATAGGAAGAGGATAGTTGTAGACCTCTCCTAAGTCAAACATGAGAGCTCATAACCAATTCAACTCACATGTGGTCGATGTCATACTGTGATATTCCGCTTCTGTTCTAGACCTGAAGAACACAGACTGTTTCTTGCTCTTCCAGCTCACAAGATTTCCTCCAACAAACGTGCAGAAACCTGATGTTGACTTGCGACCACCTTTGTCATCAGCATAGCTCGAATCTGAGTACACTTCAACCCTTAGGTGACTTTCTTCTGAAAAAGGAGTCCTTTTGTTAGATACATTGGAAAATGTGTACCAGATTTGGAGAAGTCTCACATAACTCAATGATATGCATCAAGTTGTATTTGATATTGTGCTGAGTTATTATGTGTAGATTAAGAAAATGGAAAGGAAAATTTTCTAAGTACAAGTGTCGACACTTGAGAATGGCTGTGTCGACACCAAGGACCAGATTGTGTCTACATCTAGAATTTGTGTCGACACACAGTAAATCTGTCGACAACATTGTGTCGACACCAAGGGTCAGATTGTGTCGACATCCAGAATTTGTGTCGACACACAGAAAATCTGTCGACAACGATGTGTCGACACTAAGGGCTAGACTTGTTCGACATTATCAGAAGTTGTGTCGACACACATAGAAGCTGTCGACACATTCCAGAATTCTGTCGACATACAGAACTTGTGTCGACACACACCAGAATTCTGTCGACACCAACTTTGTCAAGACAAGGAGTGTTTGTGTCGACACACAGAACTTGTGTCGACACATTCCACATAAGCTGTGTCGACAATAACAAGACTTGTGTCGACACATGGACTATGTGTGTCGACACATATGAAGAAATCAGTCGACATTCTCTGTTGCTGAGTCAAAGTTCAATGAAGGCTGAAGTAATACTAGTGAAGACTTGACAGCTGCCATTACTAACATTATTGTCACATCTGTCAGAGGTGTCAGAAGTCAGTTTAAAACCGGAACAGCCGGTTATCATGAATGAAGCCTATAAATAGATATGCTTTCTCAACAATCAGTGAAGAAGAAAAAGGGAAGTGAACAACAACTTCAAGAACAACACTTACAGAACAGAGAGAAGTTAATCAAGCTAATCAATTATAATCTCTGAAGGATTGAGAATCCAGAAGAAAAGAAAGAAATAGTCAACAGATTGTAGAGAGAGAAAAACAAAAGGAGAGAAGTTCTCATCCAGTGAAGGCAGATTCTGAACAGTCTGCCTGAAGAATTCAGATTAATTTCTGAAGGAAGCTGATTGAAGATCAACTCCAACATCAAGAAGATCAACCATACTGTGTTTAGATTCAAGAAGTTTTGAAGAAAGCTAAGTCAGGTTGATCCTTAAGAAATCAGTTCTATCAAGAACTGATCAAGAAGCCTTTAACCAATTTTCTCTCAATCTGGTTGAAGATATCAACAACTTTTCATCATTAATTCTTATAGGATCTGTAATAGATCTGAGTGTATGAGTGAGGTGTCACTCTGAGTTGTAAGCCTAAATTATAAAGGCTGAGGTAGGGCTGAGTGCTTGAGATAGGAATCTGTTTCCTGAGTTATAGGCCTGTAAAAGAGGCTGAGGTAGGGCTGTTGCCTGAGTTGTAAGAGTGGGGTGTCACTCTGAGTTGTAGGCCTGTGGAAGAGGCTGAGGTAGGGCTTGTGCCTGAGTTGTAGGAGTGTGGATTAACTCTGAGTTGTAGGAACCATTCTTGGTTCTGAGCTGTAAGATTTGTGGATCTGAGAAGAAGGAAGGAAGTTAGGCCGAATCGAGTACACTACTAGATAGGCGAGGGGGGAAAGTGGATGTACCCATCATTTGGGGAACTACTATAAAACTGGTGTGCAATCTGTGAATATTGTGTATGTGAAAGTTGTGTTATACTTTCTGCTGAATACATTGCTGCACTAGATAGAATTATCTGCCTAAGTAAGAAAAAGAATTGAACCTATTCACCCCCCCTCTAGGTATTTAGAACATCTTGAAACCAATTCTTTCAAGTGGTATCAAAGCGAGGTTGCTCAAAGATTAGACCTAACAGTCTGAGTAGATCCCCAAGACAGAAATCTATTAGACAAAATGAGTTCCATAGAGAATCATAAAGAGTTTGGTTCCATAAAGTTACCCATATGCAGGAAAGAGATTTTTGGCATATGGAAAGAAAGAGTTAGTTTGTTTATGGAAGCTTCAGATCCTAGAATCTACATGACAGTCAAAGAAGGGTCATTCATTCTAATGAAAGTCTTAGTTTTTGATGCAAATCTCAGGACACCAAAGAAATATTCTGAAATGACAAAGGATGAGATCATCTTGGCTATAATTGATAAGAGAGCACAAAATATAATAGTCAGTGCCATAAATGATTCCACATTCCAAAATTTGATTCACTGCAAGACCTCCAAAGAAATGTGGGATACCCTTATTATCTACATGGAGGGTTTAGAAGAGGTGAGAGAAGATAGAAAGTCTATGCTGAATCAGCAGTATGAAAGTTTTAGACAATCTAAAACAGACAGTATAACTGAATGTTATAAGAAATTCTTCAAGATAGTTAATGAACTGATGTCATATAGAAGAGTATTCAGCACATATGAGTTAAATGACAAGTTTCTGAGATCATTGACAAAAGACTGAGACACAAAGATATGTGTCATTAGGGAAGTGGCCAGACTAGCAGAAATTTCTCCTCCAATACTATTTGGCAAATTGCTTTCATATGAAATGCAGCTGATGGTCAGAAAAGAGGAGGAGAAAAGTAATAAAATTGATTACAGAGATAAGTCGGTGACTTTCAAGACTGAAGCCATGAGAAAGGATAGGAGGATGTCTCCATCACCTCCTAGGAAAACTATAGAAGTTGTTTCAAAAAGTTCTGACAGTCACACATCAAATAATACAAATTCGGATGAAGACTTAACAGCTTTTTTAAGACAATTTCAAAGGTTTTTGAAGAAGAAACAGTGGAAATCCAAGCCATCATCCTCAAAATCCAAGGATGATTACTATCAGGAAAAGAAATCTTCTAGGAAGGACAGGTATAGCTGTAAACCTAGTAAATTATCTTCAACTAAGATTATTTGTTATTGCTGCAACAGGCCAGGACATGTGGTAGATGATTGTCCTGACAAAAGGAAAGAATCTAATGATAAGAAGAAACTAAAAAAACAAGGGCAAGAAGGAGAAATCTCTTGTTGCAAAGAAGCAAAAAAGTTGGTCAGATTCTTCATCATCAGATTCTGAGGCTGAAGCTGAAGCATATATAAGACTGTTGGCAACTGAAGAGGATGTAGAAGAGACTGAATTCTTGAAGTGGCTGGATTCAGTAAATGAAATTGAAGAACATTATTGTAAAGGGCTGATGGCCTTGACAGAAGAAGATCTGTGCCAGGATCAGCCTGGACCTAGTAAGGTAAACAATTCTTCAATAGATTCTGATTACTATACTGGTTCAGAATCAGATGCATCTGCATCAAGAGATGTAGATGAATCTGAATCCGAAGGAGATGTTCATCAACTTATTGATGAATATGGTGACCTGCTGCAAGTACTTAAGAAAAGCAAAATCCTTAATAAAGCACAAGCCAATGAAATTGCTGATCTTAAGCTGGCTGCATTAGATTTAGAAAAATTGCTGGATCTAAAGATGAATGAAGTAGCCAAACTGAAAAACATAACTGTTATTCAGATGGGTACTATTACATTCAAGAATGATCAAATCAAAAGTTTGGAAGTCAAACTTCAGAAGGAAAAGGATCTGGTGGTTAAGTTCTCTAAGCCAAAATCAGTTTTACCTTTAATTGATGACTTTATTCCTAAAAAGGGTAAGACTAGATTGGGCTTTGAGGGAAATGCAAGGGCTGCCAATTCCAAAAGAAAAGGCAAAGCCCCAGTACAGTCTCTAGCCTTCAAACCCCCAATTTCCTTCAGAAAAGTATGACAGCCAACTAATAGATATGATCATGATATTATACATGGTTCTGGTAAGCCTGAAATTCTGAATGAGGTGTAGCTTCAGCACTCAAGCAAAGAACTACTGTACCAACAATGTTAAGAACAGCTGACAACAATGATGTTAAAACTGTACCTAAAAAGAGGTACAATAGATATAATTATTGGTGCTGTGGTAAGATAAGACATTATGCCATGGAATTGCTGGCACAACACCAGTGTCAGGAAGAATGTCAGCTTACCTGTGAGGAAGGCTGCTGGTAAGAATATTAAGTTTCAATCTACTGACTTTCATAACTTTGTTAAGTAAATTCAGAATGAATTTAACAATTCAGTGGTCAAAATTAGAAGTGACCATGGAAACTGAATTTTAGTTCTGAGTGTATGACAAGGTTTTGTGAAGAACTAGGGATTCATCAGGAATACTCCTCACCTAGAACACCTCAGCAAAATGGAATTGCTGAAAGAAAGAATAGAACTCTCATTGAGGACTGGACAGAACTCTACTCAGTGACACTTCACTACGCAGAATATTTCTGGGTTGAGCGGGAACCCTTCCGCTTCAAGGGACTAGGGCGTTGAGTGGAGAATCATCACTCAACGCCAACTATGAAGGTTAAGACGTTGAGTGGAGAAGCATCACTCAACGCCAAGACCTAAGGCGTTGAGTGGAAAAATATCACTCTGCGCCAACTCTGCGAGCTAAGGCGTTGTGTAGAGAAGCATCACTCAACGTCAAGAACTAAGAAAAACATCACTCAACCACGTGCGGGCTGAGAGGAAAAACATCACGTTAAGTGGAGAAGCAACCACAGCTCTGCGTTGAGTGGAGGGCTCAACGCCAAAGACGTTGAGTGGAGAAGTATCACTCAACGCCAAGGACTAAGTGGAGAAACATCACTCAACGTCAGCAAGAACTAATGGCTATTACGTTAAGTGGAGAAGCATGACCACTTAACACCAAGGACTAAGGGCTAAAGCGTTGAGTGGAGAAGCGTCACTCAACGCCAACTGAGCTATCACGTTGAGTGGAGAAGTATCACTCAACGCCAAGTACTAAGGAGTTGAGTGAAGAAACATCACTCAATGCCAACCCTGAGGGTCTCCCGCCGACCCGGGAGCAAACCCTCCCGAAGGCCTTGGGCGGGAACTATAGGGTTGTACACTCAGCGAATATAGGGCTGTACACTCCAGTGATGTTACTTGTATTTTTTAAAAAAATTTGAATTAAAAAAAATTACATAATTAACTGAGCAAAATTTTGATTAACTTGTCAAAATTTTGAATTAAAAAAAATTCTAGTTCCTCCTAACAGCTAAGCATGCTAATTTATAATATTTCGTTTTTGAAGTTCAAGGGTAGAAATGTAAATATTAGTAAAAATGAGGGTGTTTGCAAAAATTTCAAATATATAAAAAAACCAAGACCCCGATTTCCTACCATTTCGGAACGCTGACCGTGAGACCAAAGGCAGGAATCGTTGGCGGCGAGCTTTCCTTTCCCTCTTCACCTTTTCCTGCTATAAATATCTCCTGCACGCTTCCTCTTCCTTTCCGATCCGCGCCCACAAGCCATCGTCTCCCTTCGTCTTCTCGGCAAACCCTAGCGATCGGAGAAATCTGCGCGAGAAGCAAGCTGTGATGGCTCTTCCAGAGAGGTCTCGTCAGTCGCTACTCCCGAGTTTCATCTACACGCCTTCATTCAGTCCTGCGAGGCTCCTTAATCGGATCCCCAGCTGTCCCGCGGTGATGTCTCCTGCGGCGCCTTCTTCTTCCCCCTCGTCGTTCATGATCCAGGCCCCTAGCGAGCCGGGGAAGATCCAGATGTATTCGCCCGCGTTTTACGCTGCCTGCACCGCCGGAGGTATCCTCAGCTGCGGACTCACGCACATGGCCGTTACTCCTCTAGATCTCGTCAAATGCAATATGCAGGTAAATAAAATCAACCCTGCGTCTTCATGACCGCCAATGTTACGTTATTTATGCTTGAGTTTCTTTCTTTCTTTTTGTTTGCATACTGTTTTTTTCCTCAAAAGCTGTCCCCAAGTACTTGAGATAAGACTATTCATGACGATGATACTTGTGGTTCCTCGATCTATTTCGTTTTGTATATAGTAGTTGTAGATGTGTTGTGTTAGTCGCAGATTATTCTTGATATTGGAGCATATAATTCAACAATTTGGCTGAAGAGAACCTGAAAATCTAGTGATTGCTAGTGTCTGTTTATAAGTTTTGCGGGAAATATCTTCATTTGAGTTAGTTTTTCTTGGTCGAGAACCCCAAAAGGTCTCCAGTGAAAGCACCCCTTTTACATGGGAGTTAGATTGCGATGGTCAGTGGCGGAGCCAGGAATATTGGAGCGTGGGGGCACAAGACACTTAGAATATGAAAAAAATAACAAATAAAAATTCTCAAATGAAAAATACATTAAAATAACATTAATGCATCTTTTCTTAAAAAAGTTCATTATAGAATAAAAACTAACATTAATACATGAAAAATACATTAAAATACATTAAACATTCTATTCTTTTTTTTTTGACGGAAGGATACATCTTTTAAATTTCATTTTTTGAAATTCTTGTAAAATATCTTCATCATCAATGACCTTCTAGTTTCACGATGCTAAGAAGATGAAGATGAAGGCCTGGCGGCCCTGGCCTGCCGCCTGCCCCCTTTTATTTCGCCGGCGATGGAGATCGGGAAGCAGAAAAAATAGTTCAAAATCCAGAGAAAAAAGAGCGGCAAAAATTAAATTACCCAATTTCTAAAACTACTTCAATCAACTATTATATTAGAACATAAATAACGGCAGATAAAAACCCTAATCCAGGAAATGATATCTGAATCGAAGAAAAATTAGGAACCCTGTACTCGCAAGATCAAAAAAAGAGGGTAATCGGAAACACTCACATGAATTTCTGCAGAACACCGATGTCGTTGGATTACTGTGAATCGATGGATGAATTGCGGATTTGCGGACGCCTTGCAAACGGCGGCAGAGAGTACAGAGACTGAGAGAGAGAAGCCGGAAGCGGGAGGGAGGGAGGGAGAGAGAGAGAGGGTATATAGAAACCCTAGAAGTCTAGAACTGAGGGATGGGCAACTGGGCAAGCCCCGACGTTTCCAAGCGAGGTGTGCACAAATTACTATATATGGTCCATATGGAGCGGAGCTGCGGAAACCAAATTTAACTCCGTTAATTTATGGAGCGGACTGCGGAGGTTAATTTATTATTTTTTTGCGCACAGATACAAATAATTTTTAAATAACAGGGCGGCGTTTTCGTACAGCAGGCAGCTCTACCTCGGTCCGAAAATCACGTGGGGGCACGGGCCCCCACAGGCCCCTATATACCTCCGCCCCTGGCGATGGTCATGCCTTATTTCAAGCTCATGTCTATTTCAACACAAATATTGTAATTTTTTTTATTGTTTAGAAAAATAAATCTGCCCCCAAATAATTGATATAAGGGATTGATGATGAAAAGACAAAAGATAAGGTTCATGTCAATTATATCTTAAATCCGCCTCTTTCTCATTTACATACATAGTTTTTTTGTACACAAATCTGAAGTGTCATAAGTACAAAGTACCTTTTCTAGTTCCCACAATATCTCAAACAAGGTTAACATTTATTCAGCATTCCTGATGAAGTAGATAAATTGTTTTCTTTCAATTTTAAAAAGTTAAATTAAAAATGAATGTTTGATTATGAAACATGCTTAAATTTTATACCTATGCATTGATGTCTAGCCATCCCAGCTACCTGAGAATTAATAATGGAATCCCATGATCACATATAAATCATATTTTTGCTGAATTATATGTTGTTAATTTAGTTGGTGTTTGTCCCCAATGCATCCATCAAAAAGGAGAACGGTAAAGATGAATGCGGTAAAATTAGGGGGAACATTATGTTTAATAATTATTTTGAAGTAAAGTTGGGAGTAAATCCTTGGAACGGTACTTTTATAAAAGATAAGTTGTGTTGTTTGTACATACATATGCATCTGAATGCACCAGTAAAAAAGGGATATAATTTGTAAGGAATACAAAGGAGAGTGAATAATGCAAAAAGATAGCTTTGCTGAAAGTTTTGTGAAAAAAAGTCTAAGTTTTAACCCCATATAAAACACTTGATATAAATGACCCATTAGGAAGTCTTTACAAAAACTGACACAAAGAATTAGATTAAGTTTACAGAAGATTATGGTATGCTGGCAGTAAAATTCAATGTAAACGATGATGGAACCTGGAGTTGAAGTAAATGAGGGTGAAATAACATAGATGGTTTGATCTACAATAATTGTTCTGTTTCTCCCAATTGGATAACTATTATTATGGTCAACACCATGTAATATGATTTATGAAATCTTATTGTTTTATTGCAGATTGATCCAGCAAAATACAAAAGCATCAAGTCAGGGTTTGCTGTCCTGCTTAAAGAGCAGGGTGTGAGAGGTTTCTTCAGGGGTTGGGTACCAACTCTTCTCGGTTACAGTGCTCAGGGTGCAGGCAAGTTTGGGTTTTATGAGTTCTTCAAGAAATACTACTCTGATATCGCTGGGCCTGAGTATGCCACAAAGTACAAGACCTTGATATATCTTGCTGGTTCTGCTTCTGCTGAATTTATTGCTGATGTTGCTCTTTGCCCGATCGAGGTTGTCAAGGTTCGTGTCCAGACTCAACCGGGCTTTGCAAGGGGATTGAGTGATGGATTACCTAAGTTTATCAAAGCAGAGGGTACCCTTGGGTTTGATGCATGCTTGAAACACTTACTAATTTTATGTTTTCTTCTATGTTATCTCTGTACTATTTTTTTGCAACTACAGGTTGTACAAGGGACTAGTTCCACTATGGGGTTGCCAAATTTCTTGCAAGAAAAATCTGCTCCATTCCTTTTCCTAATTTTTTGTTATAGTTTCGAGCTACACTTACTGTTTTATTTGTTGATCAGTAGTTTACCATATCTTTATCAACTAAGTGAATTCTTGATTGAATGATATTTCTCCTCACTTGTATATTTCACATCTAGATCCTCCATTTGTTATTTTTCCCCTATAGCTTCTTCAGTTTTCTGCCATTTAATTAAATGTACTGCTTTAACTTAACTAGTAGAGTTTTTAGCAATTTGACTAATTTCTTATAGTATATCCCATCAAATTTTTATTGTTCAAACATTTTATTCATGCATCTCATTATCACTTTTTATTTTTACTATGCAAAATAGTTGAAATAGTCTTTCATCTACATGTTTGACGAGTGGCTTCCATGTATATCTAGATATTGGAGTTGACATGATTGCGTTTTGTTTCAGACAAAACATGGTTTGGACCGAACTAAACCAAAATTTTAAGGTGAAAACTAAAATTCTAACCGGAAAAAACGAGCTGAGCTATGCCAATGCAAATCCTCTGTTCTTTGCAATTTTCCATCCTTTTTTCTTTAGGGTTATAAATTGAAAAATATATGATTTTCATTGATCTGGTTTGATCAATTTATTGTTTTGATTTTACATTTATCAATGAGAAAGAATGATTACCATTTTTTTCTGTAACATTGTTTAAGACTTTAAGGTATCAATGCATGATGTCTTAGGGTCTATGTTTCCTTGATGCAAATTTTATATGATTTGATGCTCAAAATCCATAATCAAATGAATTCACAAATTGCAAACCTTTACCCCAAAATATTTCCTTCTTTAGATGCTAAAACACAAAGTATCACAAGGTAGGCTTTGAAAGTGGACTAACACTAATGAGAACTATACGTGGTGACAGGTTGACTCACACAACCAAACCAAACCTATATGATGTGTGTATGATTCAAATTAATTGGAATATATTTAGCGCTTGTAATCAAATAAAGCGAGTAATGTTACACGGCCTTCACAACAATTGGAATATATTTACGTCTTCTTCGCACGAAGGGATTTGAACTAAAACTTGCACAAATGAGTTTTATTGGATAATGAAACAATAACACACACATGTCACGGTTTTCGAACAAGTATGCAATGTTCATCCATATATTCAATAACAAAAGATGAAAACACAATATGATATAGTCATGAATAGGAAGGTACAACAACGGGAAGTGATGGAGGGATTCTATTGTGTGTAGGAGGCAACTTTTGTGGTAGGAAACATGGGAACAAAGGCGTTGGTGCTAAGCTGGGTGGGGCGGCAACGCTAGTTAAGAATTGGGATGGGTGGTGATTTGTTGGTGGGTGCAGATTGTAGGTTGCGTCTTGTAGTAGGAGTTGAAGACGAAGGTTGCAGCGGAGCAGTGAGTCGGAGATGGAGGTTCCGGCTTGCAGCAGGAGTCGGAGATGGACGTTTATGATTTGCATCAAGAGCGGGTGATGGAGGCTTGTGGCTTGCAACAAGAGATGACAATGGATTTTGTGGCTCGGGTGGGAGAATGCGTCGTGAGATGCGACATCAGTGGAAAAAGGCTTGTGCATTTAGCGGTAGGAGCGAAAGAAGAGGCGTGCATGAGTTTTTTGGATTACTAGAGGGGAAATGCGGTGGAAAGGGGAAATAACCGGGACGTCGCACCCTGAGATCTCGTGGCGTCCCAGCACAATTTGATTGCAGACTCTAGATTTTTCACAAGGCTAACAATGCCTCTCAATAGCTTCCACTGCCCCTTATTTATAGCAAAAGAGGACTAGGCCCCCTTGAGTGAACGACTATGGTTGACCGTTATGCCCGATGTCCTATTACTAATAAATAATGTTTAAAAAAACAAGAAAATGCATAAAGCAGGAAAACGGTGCATTAGACGCTCTTGTGGTCTCGAATCACCGATTCGATCAATGCCTTTTGCATGAGTACACATAAGCGGATCCTGCTAACTGCTACATGGTGGTCTTATCTCCACTGTCAATCATGCGTCTGATACGCATCACAAAGGCACCTGTAATAAGGATTGTTTCTTTAGATATAAATTGGAAAACACAATGACATTTGTCATAAGATAGTTTAATAGCTGCCTAATTTAGAAATATGGAGCACAAAAAATTACACTTTAAGTGAAAATCATGTCCTATGAAACTCTTCTTGATTATATGGAACTTCACAAATTTCAAATTTTCATATAATCCAAAACTATAATTTAGAGAACAAGATAAAAAGTTTGCAACTTCTGGTAACAAAACATGCTTACACATGTATAAAAAAGAGGCAACCCGGTGCACAAAGCATCCCCACGCAGTGAGGGTCCGTGTTAGGGTCCCACCACAAGGGTGAAATGTAGGCAAACCTTACCCTGCATTTTTGCATGAGGCTGCTTTGTA
The DNA here is from genome assembly GCA_039583875.1 of Platanthera guangdongensis. NCBI lineage: Eukaryota > Viridiplantae > Streptophyta > Magnoliopsida > Asparagales > Orchidaceae > Platanthera > Platanthera guangdongensis. The sequence goes on from CM077147.1 coordinate 29,374,168, forward strand.
GGGCTCGAACTGTGTCCTCATGATCACACGACAACACCTCAACCGGTGCGCTAAGGCTCCCCTTCCATGCCTACGCACGTATATGTTAAATAATTTTCACTTCACTTTAAACATTCAAACCTACATTTACAATGCAAACAATATTCACTTCATCCAAAAAGCGTAAATATTGCATTCAAAGCACGAAGATTTCAACCAAATATGAAAAATATTTTCTTACATTCCATGTCATATTTATAAAAAACAATTTCTTAGGAATTCAATTAAGCTGAGATGATGTTGATATTGCCTCGAATTTTGTTTAAATTGAAATGATTCATCTCACTTGAATTCACATGAAATCATGTGGTCACGTTCCCTAGGCTTTTTAGGTCTTTCATTGTCCATAGTCCGTGCGTGTGTGAGGAAGATCTTACAAGATTTGCTCATATATAACAATGTATGTTTGACAGAAGATTTGCTCGACATGTGCGTGGCGTCAGCCTGAGAGTTGATAGCCCGTTGTTGATTGGATTGCATACAAATGTGGGATTTGACCAATGAACTACATGGAAACTTTGCATGCTGAGCTAGAAGAAAAACACACAACAAAATGCCAAACCAAACATTAATCTTGAAATTAATTAAGGGCTTGTTCGGCGTACTATAATTGAGGGTTAGAAATTGGAGTTGGACACCCCAATTCCATTTCTAATGATCAATACATAGAGAAACAAAGACATGCTTCAAATTAGGGTAATTCTGACGAAATTCATACATATGCTCTTTTACTCCTCCCCATTTACGACCTATTTTGGTCATAATCCCCAAAATCTTGCTCCAAATTCTGTACAAAAAGTCTTCTGATCATTGTTCCTTGCTTGAGCCGACCACTAACAACCTTAGCTCCCACCCCTTCTAGAAATTATTTTGAAGCCCCACTTCTCCACCCAAGCCCCACCTCTTCTTGACTTCAACATAGAAAGTATTTTTTGTCAGAAGTATGCAAAATCGAAGGTTTTCAGGACCAGACCAGACGTTGAACCGAAGATGGAGAGGTTTAAGGTTGAATCGAGGTTGAACCAGAGTTAACTACATATGCAGAGTTAGCCAGATATAGTTATGCAAAACTAATTAAGATAAGTAAATAATTGATATGATAATAAGATACATCATAAATGATTAACAAAAACTACTAAAGTTAAGCCCCGACATACTCTTGTTGAAGTTGGTAACCGGGCGGACTGGCGGTCTGGCTTGGCGGGTTGATGACCGTGCGGTTTTACTGTTACCTTTCAGCGATTTGGTTGCTGTGCGTTGCTGTCTGAGATCCAAGCGTTCTAGCGGTTTGTCTCTGGCGACTTGGAGACCGGGCGGTCTAGCGGTCTCCATGGCGATCTCTCTCTCTCAGGCAGTAGCCGAGCGGTTAGCCCTTCTGTCTAACCGCGCGGCTTGTGCGGTTTGTGTCTGTATAGTCCGCTCGTGTTCTGTAAATTTTTAGTCCCACATCTCTTATTTGTATTCTCTCTTCTCTCCTCCATTCCATATAAGGGAGGTCATACCTTTGTAATAGATATCTTTTTGAGATAATAAAGTTTCTATTAAACCACTTCCGGTTTGTTTTTGTTCGTTTTTAACATGGTATCAGAGGGCACGGTTTTTTCCTCCTGATCGTGTGCGCTCTCTGATTCTCGCGGCTTGTTTCTGCTTTCCGCTGCCCTGTCTTCGCGGCTTGCCTTCTCTGTTGACCGCTGCCCTGTTCGCGCGACTTGTTTCTCCTTGCTTCTCTTCTCTAGCTGCTCTTCTTTGCCGCGACCTGTCGTTAGGTCGCTGCGACCTGTTTCCTTCGAGCCGCTCCTGCTTCCTAGTCGTTGCGGCCTCTCTTTTGCCGTCCGCCCTGTTTTCTCCTAGCCGTGCGGCCTGCTTCTGTTCGCCCGGCTTGCGACTTGTTGTTGTCGCCACTGCTTTCTGTTCTCTCTTCGTCTCTCTTCAATGGATTCCACCTCCGCGCTGTCCGCCTTGGTGGTCACCTCTTCTGGTAGTGCCCACACTGTTACTCGTGGAAACTGGTTGATCGACTCTGGTGCTACAGCTCATATGACAGGCAATCCTCACTGTTTCTCTCATCTCGACACACATGATCGGTTGCCCCCTGTCATAGTTGCGGATGGTTCTTCCTCCCCAGTCAATGGGACGGGCATGGTTCGAGTCACTCCGTCTCTCTGTCTTACCGATACCCTCTATGTGCCACAGTTTAATTGCAATTTATTATCGGTTACATCTTTATGCAAGCAACTACGGTGCTCCGTCACATTCACTCCTACCTCTTGTTCTTTTCAGGATCCGGCCTCCCAACGGACGATTGCTACTGAGACTGAGAGCGGCGGCCTCTACTTCCTCGACAACGTCTCTGCTCTATCTGCCTTCTCCTCCTCTACGGATCTTCTCCAATGACATCTTCGCCTTGGTCATGCCCCCCCTCGCCTTCTTCGCCAACTTCTCCCCCACCTCCCTTCCCAACATCCTCCTCTTAATTCTGACGCATGTCAACTTGGCAAGCATCACCGCTCTTCCTTTCCACCTAAGTAAGATCGTGGATCTACCCGTCCGTTTGATCTTGTTCACTCTGACATCTGGGGTCCTGCTACTACCCTTACTGTTGGGCGTGGTAGTTCTTACTTTGTTACGTTCATTGATGATTTTTCTCGCTGTACTTGGGTCTATCTCTTACGCGACCGTTCTGAACTTTGTGATGTATGAACATCCTTTTATCATTCAATTCAAACTCAGTTTGGAGTTTCCATTAAAATCTTACGCTCGGATAACGCCAAAGAATATCTTAGTTAGGCCTTTTCCTCTTTCTGTACACAACATGGGATTATTCATCAAACCAGTTGCGTTTACTCTTCCCAACAAAATGGAGTGGCGGAACGCAAAAACCGTCACCTCCTTGATGTTGCTCGTACTCTGCTTACGCAAATGCATGTCCCTCGCTCCTACTGGGGCTATGCTGTTCTCATCTCTTGTTATCTCATCAATCGCATTCCCTCCACCGTTCTTCATGGTCAAACTCCTTTCTCCATTCTCTATCCGGGCAAAGAACCCTTTCCTCTTCCTCTACGTATCTTTGGCTGCACAGCCTTTGTGCATGCCCCCTCTACCACCCGCGACAAACTCTCCCCTCGGTCCACCAAATGTATCTTTCTGGGGTACTCTCCCACTCAGAAGGGTTATTGTTGCTTTGACCCTGTCACCCGCAAACAATTTGTCTCTGCGGATGTTACCTTCTTTGAAAATGCATCTTACTTCTCTTCCGCTTCTTCCTCTCCTCCTGCTAATCCTCAACACACCCCCGCTCCTTCTATCACCAACCCCCTATTCCCTCCACTCATGCTACTGTTCCGCCACCTCCACTATCTCCACCATCTTCCCCCGCTCCTTCTCCTCAACCTTCCTCCTCTTCGCTGCCGTCGCTCTCTTCTCCCGGGCCAGCTTTCTCCACCACGGATGCTCCGGATCCTGCGGTACCTGCTGACCTGGACCTTCCCATTGCCCTTCGCAAAGGGGTTCGGGCTTGTACCCAGCATCCTCTTGCTGCTGTTGTTTCCTATGATCGTCTGACGCCTGCTCGCAGGGACTTTGCTCTGGCTATCTCTTCTACTTCCACCCCCCGTTCCTATCAGGAAGCTCTTACCCTTCCACATTGGAAGACTGCCATGGATGATGAGATTGCTACTCTCACTGCACGGGGTACCTGGACTCTTGTTCCTCCTCCTGTTGGCACGGATGTTGTGGGCTATCGCTGGGTTTTTGTGGTGAAATTCCTCCCCGATGGCCGTGTGGATCGCTACAAAGCCCGCCTGGTGGCTAAAGGATTCACTCAGACCTATGATGTTGATTATTTCGATACCTTCTCTCCCGTTGCTCGTCTCAGCACCATACGGGTCCTTCTCTCTGTGGCTGTCAACCGAGATTGGCCGATTTCCCAGCTGGATGTAAAGAATGTCTTCCTTTATGGTGATCTTCAGGAGGCCGTCTACATGGAGCAACCTCCTGAGTATGTTGCTCAGGGGGAGACCCGAGTATGCCGGCTGAAGAAGGCCATCTATGGCCTCAAGCAGAGCCCTCGCGCTTGGTTTGACAAGTTCAGCGGCATCGTGGCGGCCGTTGGTTTTGCGCACAGCTCTGCTGATCACTCGCTATTTATTCGCAAAACCTCCTCGGGACTGGTGGTTCTTGCTGTGTACGTCGATGATATTCTTCTCATTGGCGATGATCAGGAAGGGATAGCCTTGACAAAGCGACATCTTCGTCAACATCTGGTCACGAAATATATGGGCTCTCCGAAGTACTTTTTGGGGATCAAAATCTCTCGGAAGCCCAACTCCATAGTCCTCTCCCAGCGTAAGTATGCCATTGATCTATTAAAAGAAGCAGGGTTGACTGGAGCCAAACCTGCCCGATGCCCCATGACAATTGGAGAAGACAAAACCTGGACAGATGATTCGCCCCTTCTTTCAGATACTACGCGGTACAGACGTCTAGTTGGTAAGCTCATATATCTCACAGTGACCAGACCCGACATTTCCTATGCTGTGGGCAAGGTGAGTCAATTCATGCAAGCACCTAGGGAGTGCCATCTACAGTCCGCCTTGCGGATCTTGGAGTATGTCAAAGCAGCGTCTGAGAAAGGATTACTCTTTCAGAAGAATGGTCATCTAAGGGTTGAAGCCTACTCGGATGTGAGTTACGCTGACGACAAAGGGGATCGCAAGTCTACCTCCGGTTTCTGCACCTTTGTTGGGGGAAATCTGGTAAGCTGGAAGAGCAAGAAGCAGTCTGTTGTTTCCAGGTCCAGTGCTGAAGCAGAGTATCGGAGTATGACATCGACCACTTGTGAGTTAAAATGGCTACGGGCTCTCATGCTGGATTTAGGAGAGGTCTACAACTATCCTCTACCTATGTTCTGTGATAACAAGGCTGCCATATACATCTCCAAAAATCCGGTCTTCCATGAAAGAACCAAGCACATTGAGGTCGACTGTCATTTCATTCGTGAAGAGATTTTAAAGGAACAAATTTGCACTCCCTTTGTCACTTCTGATAAAGAGCTGGCTGACATCTTCACCAAGCCAGTATCCGCCTCGTTTCTTCATATTTGTGACAAGCTGGGCATGATCGATATATATGCTCCAGCTTGAGGGGGAGTGTTGAAGTTGGTAACCGGGCGGACTGGCGGTCTGGCTTGGCGGGTTGATGACCGCGCGGTTTTACTGTTACCTTTCAGCGGTTTGGTTGCTGTGCGTTGCTGTCTGAGGTCCAAGCGGTCTAGCGGTTTGTCTCTGGCGACTTGGAGACCGGGCGGTCTAGCGGTCTCCATGGCGATCTCTCTCTCTCAGGCAGTAGCCGAGCGGTTAGCCCTTCTGTCTAACCGCGGCTTGTGCGGTTTGTGTCTGTATAGTCCGCTCGTGTCCTGTAAATTTTTAGTCCCACATCTCTTATTTGTATTCTCTCTTCTCTCCTCCATTCCATATAAGGGAGGTCATACCTTTGTAATGGATACCTTTTTGAGATAATAAAGTTTATATTAAACCACTTCCGGTTTGTTTTTGTTCGTTTTTAACAACTCTTTCAAAAATCTAAATCATATCTACCAATAGATTCTACTCCAAAGGCTTCAAGATCTTCATGTTCCAAAATATTGTCCGCATAGACATCGTTTGCATTATCAATTTTGAAATAAAACAATCATATTATTACATAGAAGATGAAAGATTTACAAATCAATTTAGCATATATAAAATATATATTAATAATTATATATACAAAAAATTTACCGTTAGTGAATTCATTTTGTCGATCACTAGCTTGTACTTCTCCATCAATTAGTATTGCATGTTCCTTATAGATTTCACTATCCAAATTATTATAATTAAGCTTTGGAGGCGGCTCTTTCTCAACCACTCAAAAATCCACTAAATCAATGCTTGTATAATCAAGAGGATCATAACTTTTTTTTTTAAAAGTATTCCCTACATGTTAGAAAAGCCCATGTAAAGAGCCCATTATTGGGCCCATTTTTATTATATTTCCTTCTTCTCTTCTTAGTCCCACATCTTGTATAAGATTTCTTCTCACCTTCTCCCTCCTATATATTTGTATTCTCTCATTGTATTTAGTTACACAAGCAATACATACAAGTTTTTGAGCTCTTACAACATGGTATCAGAGGCAGCGATCCCTCTGTGCGGTCTCTGAATTTCTAACCGCAACCATCTCTGCGGTTTTCCTATCCGGGAGGTCTCTCCTTTGTTAGCCGCCTCTTCTCCTCTCTAACCGCACCCCTTCCGGTTAATTTGTTCTCTATCTGCTTCCCTCCCTTCTTTCTCTCCATACTGCCCATCTCTTCCCTGTCTCACTCCCTTTATAGGGATTTCTGTAGGCCCCACGTCTCTTCAGACCGGTTCGGTCTCTTCCTTCCTGTGCTTCCCGCGGACTGAACTTTCTAGCCGTCACTTATGCGAACTGCTCTTTTTTTATCTGCCATTCTCTTTGACCGCCGTAGCCGCCTGGCTGCTGCGGACTGCTCCTTTTCTAACCGTTCTCTCTCCCCTCCGTGGTTCCACCTTCCTCCTCTCCGGGCTTCTTATAGCCTTGTCTCTGTCCCGTGGGGTCCACGGGCTCTTGCCTTCTCGCCGCGGTCTGCTTCAGGTCGCCGCGACCTGTTTTCCCCTGCTCTCTCTTCCCGCTGCAGGGTTTTTCACTTGCTCGTTGTGGTCTGTTTCAATCCGCTGCGGATAGCCTACCTGTCGCGGATTCTCTTCCCGTGCTCGCTGCGAGCTGCCTCAGAGCCGCAGATTGCCTTTCCGCCTAGCTCTTCTCGCTTGCGACCTACTGGTCAGCCTGCCGCGACCTGCTCCAAGCAGCTCGTCCTTCTTCTCGCCTAGCTCCTCTCGCTCGCGACCTACTGGTCAGCCCGTTGCGGACTGTTCCAAGCAGCTCGTCTCTCTTCTTCCTTGCGGCCTCTCTCTCCTTGGTCGCTGCTCTTGTCGCTGTGACTTCCCGCTGTGTATTCTGGTCCGGCGCGGCCTTGTCGTGCAAGAGTTCCCGGCCTGCCTGCTGAGCGGTCTCTTCACTAGTCGCTGCGACTTGCCTCCTTCTACCCGCAGCGGTCTCTTCCCTAGTCACTGCGACTTGCCTCCTGCTACTCGCTGCGACTTGCCTCCTGCTGAGCGGTCTCTTCCCTAGTCGCTGCGGCTTGCCTCCTGCCATAGTTGTCAAGGCGCGCGCCTAGGCGCGCCTGAGGCGCCGGGCGCACCAGGCGCAGCCCGTCGCGCCTCAGCACAGCTGAAGCGGGCGATGTGCCCCAGGCGCCCCTCAGGCGCGCCCAGGCGCACCTAGGCGCGCGCCTTACAGGCTCCCGGGCGCGCCAAAGGCGCGCCCGGGCCATTCAAGGTATTTTTTTTAAATTTTTTTGATATGGGCAAAAACATGATCTTAGACGCACCCGAGACACCCCGTAGGCGCACTTGGGCGCCCAATTCGCTGAAATTGAGCGACTTGGGCGCCCAATTCGCTGAAATTGAGCGACTTGGGCGCCCAATTCGCTGAAATTGAGCGACTTGGGCGCCCAATTCGCTGAAATTGTGCGACTTGGGCGCCCAATTCGCTGAAATTGTGCGACTTGGGCGCCCAATTCGCTGAAATTGTGCGACTTGGGCGCCCAATTCGCTGAAATTGAGCGAATTGGGCGCCCAATTCGCTCAATTTCCTTTTTCCCCTAATTTTGCGCCTCACGTTCCTCAGGCGCGCGCCTGCGCCTTGCGCCTAGGCTCCAGGGGCCCTTTGCGCCTCGGTGCGCCTTGCGCTTTTGATAACTTAGCCTCCTGCTTCTATGGGCTCTTCCGTTGACTCCACCGGCCAGGAGGCTACTCCGCCTGCAGACCGCCCTGCTTATCCGTCGGACATCCACGATGAGCTGCGGATCACCACCATTTCCCTCTCTGGGAAGAAGACTTTTATCCCTTCGGTACACTCTGCTCTTCCGTTGACTCCACGGCCAGGAGGCTACTCCACCTGCAAACCGCCCGGCTTATCCAGCGGACATCCGCGATGAGCTGCGGATCACCACCATTTCTCTCTCTGGGAAGAAGAATTTTATCCCTTGGGTACACTCTGTTCGATGGGTTCTTCAGGCCAAGGGCCTTTTGCTTCACCTCATTCAGACTCCTTCTCCTCCTACCCACGACTGGCTCAAAAATGATGGCCGTGTTCAGACATGGCTCCTCAATTCCCTGGATGACGAATCTTATCAGATGATCATGTATCACGAAACGGCCAAGACTATGTGGGATGAGCTGCATTCCTTGTACTCAGGCAAAGACAGTCTCCAACATCTCTATGACATCCTCACTGATCTTCTGGCTCTCGACACTGGGGGGCTTTGGACATGACCTCGTTTGTCGCTCGCGCCAAGACTCTTGCTAAGGCCTGGATCCAGCATCAGCCGTCCACCAATGATCATGCTACTCAGCGAGCTCAGAAGGAGGCCGTCTGCATTGCCATAATGATGGCTCGTGTTCCGCCTCACCTTCAGAGTATTCGAACTCAGGTTCTGGCTTCCTCCACCATACCGTCCTTGTCTGATGTGTGTTCCATGCTCCTCCATGTTTCACCTCCTTCAGATACTTCTGCGCCTTCCCCCTCGGACCTTCTTCAGCAGACCCCTCCCCCCTTACTTCCCCCACCTACCTCCGCTCGTGGTGGACGTTCGGGATCTAGGGGCCGGGGGCGCGGTGGTTGGGGTCGGCCAAAGGTTTCCTACTGCGAAAAGGACAGCCACTTTGAGGCGACCTGCTACAGGAAGAATGGTTATCCTCCTCGTCCGCCGGCCTCTGTTGCTACTGACACATCCTCTGCCGCCCCTCCTGACCTTGAGGCCTTTCATCTCCAGCTCCAGCAATTTCAAGGGCTGCTCAACCCGCCCTCTGCCTCCATCGCCTCCGTCTCCAACACAGGTACTGCTTGTTTATCCACCAGTCCGCGCTGGATCGTGGACTCGGGTGTCACTCATCATATTACCTCGCTACGGCCACCCCAGTACTCGGATTCTCCTCATCTGAAACGTATCACCGTGGCAAATAGGGAGACGGTTCCAGTCTCTGGCTCGGCTGACCTTTCTCTCAACCCATTAATCTTCCTTCGCTCAGCTCTTCATGTTCCGAGCTCCCCGTTCAATTTATTTTCTGTTGGTCGCCTTACTAATGATTTAGATTGCTCTGTCATAATCACATCCTCTTCATTTTTCATCCAGGATCGACGAACGCGGACGAACATTTGTAAAGGCACACTGCGGAACGGGCTCTACCTTCTCGATGACTATCCCACCGTCCTATTCTCTGTCTCCTCCAGTGAGTAACATCGACGTCTTGGGCATGCCCCTCTCCTGGTCCTCCAGCGGGCTCTTCCTGATATCTCTCTTCACCATTTTCAGTACGAGTCCTGTATCTTCGGCAAGCAGCCGCGCTCTTCTTTTCCTGCACATTATACCCGGAGCACTGCTCCTTTTGACTTAGTACAATCAGATGTTTGAGGTCCTTTTAAAATTACTAGTATTTCTGGTTATCGCTACTTTATTACGTTTATTGATGATTACTCTCGCACGACGCGACTCTACTTACTTCGTGATTGCACCGAGCTTCCCCGTGTTTTTCGGGCCTTTGTCCTTGAAACCCGTACACAATTCCACGCCACTCTCAAAACATTGCGCACCGATAATGCTAGCGAATACACTAGCCACGACTTTGTGGCTTTGTGCTCTGAATTCGTGATTTTTCATCAAACATCATGTGCTTAAACACCCCAGCAAAACGGCGTTGCCGAACGAAAGAACCGGCACTTGCTTGATGTCGCCCGCTCCATCATGCTACAAATGCATGTTCTCAAACCTTACTGGAACTTTGCGGTCTCCACTGCGTGCTTCCTTATCAACCGTATCCCTTCCTCCGTCCTCCACTATGCTACTCCGTTCAGCCTACTGTTTCCCTCTACTCCGGCCTTCCCTCTCCTGCCTCGCATTTTTGGCTGCACCTGCTACGTCCACCGACTGGGCCCGTCCTCGGACAAGTTGGATCCCCGGGCGGCTAAACATATATTCGTCGGCTATTCGCGTACGTAGAAAGGCTATGTGTGTTATTCTCCCGCTACCCGCAAGGTCTCCGTTTCTGCTGATGTTACATTCCGGGAGGATCAATTGTTCTTCTCTGCTCCTTTACCCACTCCTCTCACACCTACAACTCTCCCGCCACTCCTCCCACGACCTGTTATCCCCGTTACTACACCTCTGCCACCGGTCCCACCTGCTCCGGCTCCTGCACCCTCCAGGCCGCCTGTTATCCGTGTCTACACTCGTCGCCCTTCCGTTTCCGTTACCCCTCTGCAGTCGGCCTCGACCTCGGCTACTCCACGCCCTGCTTATCAGGTACCGGCCTCCACTGCTCATCCTCTGGCAAACTGTGTCTCCTTGCATCGCCTTTCTCCCCACCTTCACACATTTGCTACTTCTCTTTCCTCGGTTTCGGTCCCTAACTCTGTGCAGGAGGCGCTCCAACATCCTGGCTGGCGGGCCGCCATGGAGGAGGAAATGGCTGCTCTCTGGGCCAACCAGACATGGACTCTCGTACCCCTTCCTCCGGGTCAGAAACCGGTTGGGTGTAAATGGGTCTTTGTCATCAAACATGCTGCTGATGGGACGATTGACCGTCTGAAAGCTCGTCTGGTGGCTCGTGGCTTCACCCAACAACAAGGGCTTGATTATGAAGAAACTTTTTCTTTGGTGGCCAAACTCAACACCATTCGAGTCCTCATCTCCGTGGTTGTCCATCGTCGGTGACCCTTACTCCAACTGGATATTAAGAATGCCTTTCTGAATGGAGATCTCCAGGAAACAGTTTATATGCAACAATCTCTCGGGTTTGAGACCACGAGGGAGTCTCAGGTCTGTCGTCTTGTGAAGGCCTTGTATGGTCTCAAACAATACCCACGGGCATGGTTTGACAAGTTCAGTAAGGCCCTTCAGGAGGTTGGTTTTACTCGGAGCTCGGCAGATTTCTCGTTGTTCACTCGTCACCGAACAATGGGAACGATTCTTCTGCTAGTATACGTTGACGATTTCATAATTACAGGAGACGACTCGAAAAGAATACAGGAGGTCAAACTACATCTGAGCTCCGTATTTCAAACAAAAGATCTGGGGCGCCTTCGGTACTTCTTGGGTCTTGAGGTTGCCAGACGGCCAGATGGTCTTGTCCTCTCTCAGTGGAAGTACTGCCTCGACCTCCTTTATGATGCAGACTATTCAGGTTGTAAGCCGATTGACACCACAATGGATGTAAATCACAAGTTGTGTGCTCAGGAATCTGACTCAGATCTCCTACTCCAAAATCCAGAATAATATCGTCGTCTTGTTGGAAAATTGATCTACCTCATGGTAACCAGACCAGATATTTCCTTCGCTGTTGGTATTGTCAGTCGGTATATGCATTCCCCTCAAAGATCTCATCTTCAGGCCGTTGAACGCATTCTCAAATACCTTAAAACGGCTCCTGGTCAAGGACTGGTATACAAAACCTCATCTTCAGCTCCAACATTGGTGGCATATTCTGATGCTGATTATGCTGGTTCCTTTGATGATCGACGATCAACCGGTGTTTTTTGCACATATTTTGGGGGACATTTGATTACCTGGCGAAACAAGAAACAAGCGGTCGTTGCTCGATCATCAGCTGAGGCAGAATACCGGGCAATGACATCAGTGGTTTCAGAACTGACGTGGCTTGAAAGTCTCCTTACCGATCTGGGTGTAAAGCTCCCTTCCCCAGCTCTCCTCCTCTGTGACAGCCAAGCTTCTATACATATAACCAAGAACCCGGTCTTCCACGAGAGAATAAAACATATTGAAGTCGACTGTCATTTCATCCGGGAAAAGGTTCAAATGAAAAAGCTCGAACTGAAACATGTTCCGGGGACTGAACAAGTTGCGGATGTCCTCACAAAGGCTCTTTCCAGTACCCTCTTCTATCAGTGCTTGTACAAGCTTGGCGCATACGATTTGTACGCTCCAGCTTACGGGGGAGTGTTAGAAAAGCCCATGTAAAGAGCCCATTATTGGACCCATTTTTATTGTATTTCCTTCTTCTCTTCTTAGTCCCACATCTTGTATAGGATTTCTTCTCACCTTCTCCCTCCTATATATTTGTATTCTCTCATTGTATTTAGTTACACAAGCAATACATACAAGTTTTGAGCTATTTCAATACTACACAACATCACAATGCATAAGACATTAATTTAACATGTAAAACAATACGTTTAAACATGCAAAATGATTAATTTGGCATATGACATACCTATCCCCCATATTATGGTTGTAGCAAACATACACAAGATCATTAGGTCTTTGATGCTCGAGGTGATTTCTTCAATTTGTATGAATTTGCTCAAAGACACTCCAATTTTGTTCACAACTAGAGGAGGAAGAAGTTTGACTAAGTTATCAGTAACAAGTTGTACTACACTTGTTGGACTAATCCATTCAACAAATTCTGAAAATAATAAAATTGCCGTTTCCTTTGTGACATCAAAAGCATCAACAAATTTACAAAAAGAGATACCCTGAGGAGAATAAACTAAGAAATTAATTAATGTTCTATTTCTCTTACCAGTCCAATCATTTGTCATTAATGTGCATCCAATTACTCTCCAATTTTCTCTATATGAATCTATAAGAAGTCTGCCAAGACACTTTTCAAATATGACAGTGATCGTTCCGATGTTCTAGGACAAAAAACTATCAATGTGATCAATTTTTCTTTTACCTTTATCTTGAACAATAGAATTTTGAGATATAGGAAGAGAAGTTCTATTATCATCCATGTGATCACCATATGAATTTACACTATCTAAGGATTCTCGTGCTTCTTGTTTTTTGTCACTTATCCCTTTCAAAATTTCTTGCATCTGATGTCGAATATCAAGTGGAACTTTTTTGGGAGCACCAATATTTTCTTTTAATCTAACTAAATGTTTCTTCATTCTATTAATTCCCCCTGACTTATAGGTCACTCCACTATAAACATTTATAATGTTTTTTTTCCATCAGTATTTTGAATGAGACTAAAATGATTCACCGGGATCATTTTTTTCTCGAATAGCTTGTAAAGAAACGTTAGATGTCTCGGAAGGAGATTCCATTCTCTGATATGCAAATTACAACTATACAAAAATACAAACAATTTTCCGATATACAAAAATGAATTGGAAAAATTCAATGCCTGATGCTAGGAACATATTGGAATTATACATTGCACTTTCCTAACTGAAAAGTGAAAAACTACAATCTATTATCGAAAACATACAATGCTAAACCCACTAAAAATGAAGAGAGAGAATTATCATGTTTCAGATTTTCTAGAATTGATATAACCTTAACAGTTCATGACATCTAGAATTGATTATGAGACAGTTCGAGGGAGACAGACACACAAAAGATGTATGTTATACCTCTCCCAGAGCATCTCCACTAACTTCCTGGGAGATTCTCTTATCATAGAATGCTCAACTGTATATTGTGCCATACATTATATCAGAAATTACTGGTATTATTTATATATAAAAGTGCTCACAAACATTGACAAAAAAATTTAAGAATATAAACCCATGAGAACTTATTTTTACTTGAAAAGCAGAGCTATAAGAATCAACATTTTACTATTTTTTGAACCGATCACCATCATCATATTATCTCAACTATCTAGTAACAATCTTAAGAATCATCATCATTCGTTCTTTTCAATATGAAACACACCTATTACATGAACATAAGGAAGAGATAAAGAGGATTTGGGGACCATTACCCCACGGCCTCCTGTCGTTGAGAGGAGGAATAATAGAGAAATGACAGACGTTGTGCTCGCCTGTCGTCGTGAGGAAGAGAGGACTACCCGCCGGCTATCACCATTGTGAGGAAGAAGCTTCTCGTCGTCTGTCATCGGGAGATCGTTGAGAGGAAGTATCGGGAGATCGTCAGAGGAAGTAGCGGCAAATTTCTCGCCAATCGTGCTTATGGGAGATGCATGAGAGAATTGGGAATCAAAATCGAGGTTAAGAAGGATCCTCATCCATCCGATTAAAATCCTAGGGTTATTAATTGAACCGCCCGATTGCCTATTAACCGTCCCAGTTTCCAGTTAACCGGTTCTGGGCTGGTTTTCAGCGTGTCTATTTCAGGAACCTAATTGGACCGCCCAGGGAACTGGTCGGCGGTCCGACTGGTTCAACCGTTCGGTCCGGTTTTAAAAGCTTGGTAAAATCACCCGATATAAATTTTTTTATTGTATGAAGTTGAAAAAATATTAATTACATACAAAAATACGAATTGTATTTCAAAAACCAAAATAATGGAAATAATTTCAGTTAATGTTAACAAATTAGACTTCGTCTTGAAAACATGGTGTTATGGTTTGAAATGTCTAAGTTGGAAATATGGTGTTATGGGTTCATCTGGGTAGTGGCCGTAGGGTACAGTGGAGTCGGAATCGCGGTTGTCTATCCGGGGTGTGCTCGGGAGGAAAGAGCTATCAAGTTCTCATACACAAAAACAAGGGGAGACGCTAATTCTCGTTTGCTCTTTCATACCAACACATTTGCTTTTAAATAGGCTAACAAGACCCATAAACAATGACTTCTAATTTCTAACTTTCAACCACTAAATAAAGACAACACTAAGGCTTCATTTGTTTCGGCGGTGGCGGGTCGATCCGGCGGGTGGAAACGGAGTGTTCGAAACGAAGGGAGGAGGTGGCTGCTCCAAACAGAGCTTTTTGGAGCGTTTCTCAAGGCGGGCGGGTGGAAACGGAGCAAACGCCGCCGGAGATTCTTTTGTTTACCCGCCTTCCGGCGGCGTTTGCCCAAAACGGAGCACCGAAACGCCCAAACAAATAGAGCCTAAAAGACAAGTACAAATTCTACGACGTTAGTTATTTAGTATTAGAGTTTTTTTATATTGAAGTCATACGAGTCATGTTGATGCATTCCAAATTTCCTGAATTATATTTTAAATATTAAAAATGTGATTTTTAATTTTGCGGCTCAAGCGAGTATTTCACGAGTAATAACATGCAATATTTTACCTAGGGATCAAAAATGCACATAAATATTAGCATTCTCTTGCATTCAACAATACATAATTCATCCACGAGCATAATATGAAGCAAAGAGAATTATGAAATCAAACAAGAATTAAAATTAACGACAAAAAAGTAGAGGAAATATTTAAAGCAAGCTCTGAATTTATAAAAGATCAAACTTATGGATATCGTTATACTAACATTATACGAGCGAGATGAATACAAGATATGCCATAGTACCACTGAAACAATGAAGGGATGGTGGATCCCGACTTCTCTGTCTTGGGATACTGTCTGAAACAGAGACGGGGTAGCGCCTGGTAATCACGACCGTGCCGATAGGTTGTCAGGGAAGGATCACCGGGAGTTAGGATTGATTTCGGAGGCGACAATGGGCCGAGGGAGCTGAAGGTCGGGCGTCTGGGTGCTGGGGCGGAGCTGCGTTGGAAAGGAAACTAAATGAAGACAAAAAAGTCTTGTTCAGTTTCATTTTTCCAGGCTGCCCCCTATTTGATGTAGTTCGTATAATGACAGATAGTATGATGGGTGCTTATTAAGATGGATTTTCAAGCGGTGAATAAGGCTGGCTGTATTAAATAGGTTGGAATTTAAATAGGAGGCCAGACTTTCCAAAGTTGTTGGCACTTGGCAGTTACCAAAGGGGTGAGAATTTAGTGTCCAACAAAGAAAAAGAAATGTAGCATGACTTTTAATGGTTGGGATTTAATAAAGAATAGGATTTAATTGGAGGGGGAAATAACAAGGAGAATTTCAATGTGTCATTTCTTTTCATATTCCTCAATAAATTAAGATTTAATTTTAATTTCAGTAATTAAACATAAAATTATAATTTCTGAATTTTAAAATTAAAATAGACATTTTCAAAGATTGCCCTAAATATTACCTAGTCTAATTTGACGAACCAATTTATTGAGGGCTTTATTGGTCAGTCATGCCAATAAGTCGGTACAATGTGCGTGACACAAATATACACGATCCAAAACCAACATTCGCAAACCATATCTTGCTAATAAACATGCGCAAAAATAAAGAAAATAACAAGCGCGAAGACATGCGCGACACTAATAACATTACGAGAAATAAAAGTAAAATAAGATGCGATTCATGTTGCACCACATGTTGTATTGAGCCATAGTATTTTAGGTATTTTAAATATTTTACGCTTTCTTTTATGTGTTTACAATGTTGCCATTGAGGTTCTATAAATAGACTCTTAGAGTCATGTAAGGAGGGAAGAAATGAAATATCAAGTTCTTTTATTTCTCTAAAATTCCTCTCTCCCTCTTTGTGCCTGCTGTCTTCTCCTAGGGTTTCCTCTCATCCTCTTTCCCAGGCTTCTTCTTCCTTCCTCCACCCTCTTTTAAGGTTTCTTCTTCTTTCCTTTACCTCCATTTCTAAGGCAAACCCTTATATCTCCATCCCCGCTACCATCCGACAAACCACCCAAAAGAAGCCCATAACATATTTGGTATTAGAGGGAGGTTTCCTCCCTCCATCAGAACATTCCTCCATCAGAGCCACAATTTTTTCGTTAGGGCCACGATTCATCCTCTCTCCTTTGCGTCCACATCCCGTCACTGCTTTCCGCTTACCGCCAACAACCGCTCAACTCCTTCCAGTCGCTGCTATCCGCTTGTGTGTCATGTCTCTTAATCAACTCCAGTAAACCGCCTCCTGGCTTCTTCCCTGTCCACCGATCGCTCTTTTTAGACATCGACAACACCTCTTGGCTTCTTTTTGCACGTAATCACCTGTTCACAGTCAACGACGACGTCTAGCACCTGCACCTCCCCTGTCGACGACCGACTAGCAGCCTTTCGCTCGACATCGACAAGCCCTCTCTTTGTCGTTTGACAACAACCTCTCTATTTCTTCGACGACGAAGCCGACGCGCTATTCTGCTCCCGCATTCTCTCAATATGCAAAAGACCGCTCTTTTATCCTCAAGCCAGACCCCTGTATCTCCTCGAGCCCCTCAAGTGCTGTCTGATCCCATCGAGGCACATCCCGCAGTAGCCCCTATTCACGCCTAGGGCTATACTAATTTTTTAATTATTCTAATTTATCATTAATTGAACTAATTAAATACTCAATTAGTTATAATGACCAAAGATGACTTTTTCGCTCAATTGCAAGATCGGTTTGACCGTTTTGAAGCACGGATCCACCCGCAGGCGACTACTCCATCGCTCTACCACCTTGTCCTTAACCCGCCACAACCCCGTTGGTCTCTCTGCCGATTCTTCCATCGCCAGATTCGCCGGCCACTTATGTACTCTCTCTCCACGATGGTCGTCATTCTTTCGCGTATGACGGTCCTTGCTTCGCCGAACCCGATTCTGCTTCCTCCGACCACCTTGCCAATCTTCTGTCAGCTCTTGCCCCTTCGGCCCTCTCAGCCATATCGCCGCCCGCCCCTTCTGAAGGCCCTTGCTCCGCCTGCCGGCCTCTGCTTTGCCGATTCTGACGGACCCGTTCCTTCCGCCGAACGTTGTTTTCCATGATCTCCATGGAGATCCCGCATGATCTCCATGGAGATCCCGCATGATCTCCATGGAGATCCCGCATGATCTCCATGGAGATCCCGCATGATCTCCATGGAGATCCCGCATGATCTCCATTCTAATCCGAAGAAGTTATGATTTCATCGCCGCTAGATTCTATTCCCGTGCATCCTGTAAATTCTTTTCTCCTTCCTACTGATTTATTACCTATTTTATTTTCACTTGGAGTTTACCAGTACCCAAATTTGTTTACCATTACCAGATTCATATCTTTCGAAGTTTTTTTGGGTCCATAGTCATGATCTTCTTTTATTATCTATATCTATGAGAGGAAAGTAAATTCAGAGCTCGCCGATGCTTAAGGACAGTTGAGAAGAAATGGCAGCACTCGAAGAGCGCGCACTCGCGTTCAAAATTACTATGAGCCATGAGCGGCACATGCATCGTGGTTGTAATCGTTCAAGAAAACATGTGAAAACTTCGCAAGTCATTCCTAAGTTGCAGTCATCTTTCTTGACTGAGACATTGCTCATTCCGTCCTCTTTCGTGAACTCTGGCGGTGGTGGTGACAAGGTGTCTCCTGCACAAAAAGCTTCTGTGAGGATGAAGCTTTTGATCTCCATGGAGAAGACTCCTGATCTCTATGGAGAAGACTGGTTATATTCCTGAAGAAGGCTTGGTATCGTGAGCGATTTTTCTTGTTCTTTTCTGTGCCATGTGCTAACATCACATGGCTTCGGGAAACAAATTTGGAAACGTCATCCGTATTGAAAATTTTCGCGTTCGCAATAGCCTGGAATTTCTTTCATAAATCCGCGATCTCTGACATTAATCTCTAGACCTCTATTTATAGACTTACTAGATAGTACGCTACAACAATACACACAACATAAAAAAAATGCAATAAAAATACATAGAAATATCAGGTCGTCACTCTGAATGCGACCACAGTTTTGGATCGTCCATACGACGATCCTAACTCCGCCTTTTATACATGTAAACCGGTGTGGGTTCCAATAAAGGTCGCCCGTTGGCGTTTCGTCATCCCCATGAGATGACTAACCTATTGTCTTAGCTTGGAAAGCTCATAGGAATATGCGAGCAATTGAATATAGATGGAGAAAGTAAGACAGACATTGAGCACTTTAAAATTTTTGCTCCATGACGGGGTGCCATGAGGGCTCAGGTCACCTTGGATTCCTTGAGAAATGAGTTGGGAGCATGCAACCTGCTCTTGGATTTTGTGTGGTTAGAGATCCTGACAGAGAGAGAATCAAGTGAGACAGAATAGGTGATGGACTATTTTCAACAGAATTAGAGGTGATGGTTGGTTCTTTAACACAATAAATGACCTAAATCATGGCTTCCTTTTGTAGAACAAGAAGGCATGGTCAGACAATTGTACACTAAATAGGAAAGTAATTCTTTTGAAAAAATTATTTTTAAATAAAAAAAAAGTACATTAACTGTAATAAAAGGAAATCTAAATCCCTGCTCTGGATTCTGAAACCTGATCTTATAGATGACCTTCATCAAATGCAAGGTGGACTCATTCTGGCGCTTGAAGTTAAAAAATGTTTATTAGATTCAGTTATTTGGTTGCACGTGGTTAAAAGTCAATATGTGGTTTAATCGTGGTAGCTGTCGGATTTGGGACTTTAAAATGGAAGTTGCTGGATCTTATTCGACTGATTGCTGTTGCATCTTATCTTGAAGTAGTTGTGACTTGGCAGCTGCATCCTTGGCTATGAGTTGGTCCCACAATGCGATTTCCTTCTTTAATTGTTCGATGAAGTTGCCCCCAAATCATGGAGCCTCCGGTGGTGGCGAAATTGGGTTCCATGCCAGTTCTCACTGAGGAGGATAGTAATCATAATGTGTTATTGGTAATTGGGACGGGGGTGCACAAAATGTTGGGTTAGTAATTGTGCTGGAGCTTGGTGCTAATAATGTTGGTTGAGAAGGGAATCATGCGGGTCATTAAAAAAAATCGTGTATCCAGGGGTGCTCTCCCACAAAAGTAACGTTGGGTTTGATTCGGCTCATATTCGTTATGGCCATGATGTCGTGGATTTTTGTTCCCCAGAGTGGTTCGATATATTTTTAAAAAGTAATTACTGGATAATTAATCTGTTAATTAGTTCCTCTCATTTTTTGAATAATTAAGTGATTACACAATTAATTTAGCAATTGATGAAAGAAAGGTATGTTGGGCTCTATAAGAAGAGGCATGCATTAGATATAAAAACTAAAAGAGAAGGCGTGCCTTGCGGTTGTTGGCTTGAGGAGAAGACACTGAGCTTGAGGATGACAATGGGCGGCCTGCTTCTTAATTTGTTGACTCGAGGAGACAATGGAAGATCTTGCTCGAGGATGGAAGGTGCACGGTCGAGCAAAAGGCCTCTTGTTGATGCCGGCACGATGAGTGCTGCGACCAACATCTTAGAAAAATGTTACTGAGTGCCGGAACCTGGAGCAAAGCCGGCGAGGAGAGTGTCGGAGAGTGTCAGAGTGTCAGGATGTCAGAGTGTCAGAGTGTCGGACGAGTGTCAGAGAGTCCGACACCGACACGCTGGGCATTTTGAAGTGTCAGTGTTTCATAGCCGGCTGCTGCTGTACGGGGTTCGGCAGGAGACTGTAGGATTGTGGAGTCAGCAAGTGTGGTCTGGAATGTAATTTTAGCAGCTGGAGGAGATGTCGATTCCCAGGACAGAAATCCGACTGTATGAAGAAAAACAACTGCTATTATGAACTGGTGGTGGCTGTTTTGGGAGATAAAGATGAGCGGAGACCGTGGAGTGTGGTTGAAGGTGACTTGCAACCGGTAGAGGGTTGAATTGAGGCTGTAGTGAGTGGGGAGGAGTTCCAAGTGGCACTGACACACACACATAGACTACCAGGGACTGAAATGAAACTCTTGGTCAGCCACATGGAGTTTTCAGAGGGTTGGCAACAAATCTCTTCTTGTATAAGGTCGAATTCGAAGAAAGAGGGAACTTGGAGGGCTTGAGAATTCACCATAGGGTGAGGTAGTGGAGTCTCGGTTTGGGAAATGGCTCCACGTGAGGGTTGCTGGTCGGGGAAACAATGTGGCTGGTTGAATAAGTGGGACTCGGTTGAGATTTGAGGGGGTGGTTCTACCTGAGGAAGATTAGGATGATTTGGAGCGAAGAAAATGGGGATGAAGAGTAAATTTAGGAATGATGCCTAAATTTTAGGGAAGTAGGGGTGTTGGGGTTAGCAGGAAGATAGGTATGGTGGTTATATTGGTGGTGGGGGTGGTGGATGGCAGGAGATGATCGTCGTAGGTGGCGGCAACGACTGGAGGTGCTTTCCGGCGATTGACAAAAAATTGAAATCAAAGGGGCTTTTGAGGGGTGGCGGTGAAGGCTTGACAGAGGTGGTTAGAGGAGGTTTCCAGTGATCTTCAAAAGTTGAAAATGAAAGAAATTGTAGAAGGGGATTTTGATCGGTTTTGGAAGGGATATGAGGAGTTGGTAGGGGGGGGGGGTCTGTTGGTGGTTTGTGGGGATGATTGGGGGCTGTTGGAGGTGGGAGGGGGACAAGGGTGGTTGACGGCTGCAGGAGTGTGAGGAGGGGAGGCCGATTGTTGAGAGGGCTCACGACAATTGCGGGCGAACGTGATGTAGATCAAAATGATCAGATTATTTTTAAAATATAAATTTGAAAACCAATTAAATTAATTGATGCTTTCAAATTCTTGCGAGCTTTATCTAGCGATAATCGATCTAGGGTTCGCATACACTCATAAGGCTAAACATTTGCGCGTGGAGATACAACATCCACATACTTGCAATTTGAGAAATGAAAGTGTGGGAACAGACAGTTTTAAATTGATGACAATTAGGTAAGACAATAGCTAAGACAAGCTCTGAACTTTAAGATTTAATAATATTTAGCATAAATATTATTCTAACAGGTTATGAGCAAGAGAGGGAGAGTGGTATACCAAAAGCTCATGTGTACGAGCAATTTCTGAAAACAGTAGGCGACTGTGTCAGAGGGGGAGGGAAGCTGGGGTGAATGAGGACCGCCAACGTCAGCCTGTAGGTCTTCAGTAAGGACAACGGTTGGCGGAGGGGCTGCCAGAATCTTGTTGGTTTTCTGGTGGAGGCGAGCTTTAGCATAGTTGCTTCAACCGACTGGTTGGAGGGTAACACTTGGAACTCACACAATCTGCCATAGGGAGGTATAGGACAAGTAGACGAAGCCTTAGGGACTGTTGACCGGCAACAACGTTGGTTGGCGGAGCCACCAGGGAGGGAGAAAAAAACTGTCGACAAATCCGATAGGGCGTACAGGAGGAGGGACGCACGACTTAATCCCAACGACAGATGGAGGTCTAGATGTCGGCGCCTTGGGAGGAATCCAAAGGTGTAGTCATGGCTGGCTGGCAAGCGGTGGATGAGGAGTCGGGCAATGGGCGGCGTGGTAGAGTCGCACTGGAAGTGAACCGAACAAGACAAAAGTCTCATTCAGTTCTCTTTTACAGGCTGCTATGTCGTGGAAGGAGAATAATGATTAAATAGAGGAAATTTATTTGTTGTCTTTAATTGGTAATAAAATTTAGGAAGTTCAAGGGAGGAGACCTTTTCTTATAATTTATTCAGGGGGGGTGGTCAAAATTGGCAACCGACTATGAGGACAAATAATAATTTTAAATGATGAGGGAATATGCAAAAAGCGTGGACTTTTGACATTCTCACATAATGGTGATAATATAATTTTTGAAATTTGATAATTATAATTTTCAAAAATTTAATCATATTTAAAAAAAATATTTCAAAGTTTAATAAAATTGTATTTTCATTGCTTGCCCTAATTATCACTTGGCCTAATTTGATGGACCTTTTTATTCATGGTCTTAGTGGTCGGCCACACCATTAAGCCAAATAAATAAGTACAACGAGCATGAGTAACAAACACGATAGAAATGCATAAACACACATACACATAACATGCGCGAAGACGTGCACGACACTAAAAAATGATGGGAATATAATTAAAACATGATGTTGCATCAGAAGGGGGAGGGGGCAGACCGTTGTTTGGCTTTTATAGGGAGGGGAGTCCAAGCTTCACACCTCGAGTTTCAACTTCGACAACAGATGATTAAATGGAGGCTTCTTTGCTCTTCACTTTCAATAACCTTCAAACAAATTATTCATCTCTGTTTATAGACTAAGGGGCCATTATGTACGGTCACGATCTTCTTATTATGACGACCCTGAAATACAACAACAACAAAATTAGAAAATTAAAAAAACATCCAAAATTCTCGGACCGTCAATCCACACAAAATAGACGACTTCGATCATCGTGTAGGCCTATGAGTGTCGCGATCCCCATCAATTCCCACTTTCTTGAAAGCATTTATCTTTGCGAATGAATATGTGGGTGCTCTCGTCTGAAGGCGAGGTGAATCCCTCTAGTTCTTATGATGTCTTGAACTCGTGGGCTAGGCTCAAGGGAACCACTACTACGGAGGTTGCTGATAGTATCGCTGAAGCTGATGGAATTGAGGATGGTACTGCTGAAGTTGACGTCTGACCTGGAGTTCTTGTCACTGCTATATGAGATGATGCTGAAGATGTCAGAGTTGGAGTAGGGGAAGTGAATGCTAAAGACCATACTGATGATGGGATTGCTGCTACCATCGTCGACGCCAAGAATGGCGATGGTGTTGATGCTGAAAATCACGCTGCTGTAGATGTCATTGAAGGATAATGTTGACAATGGTACCCGTGTCGATGATGTCTATGCCGAACAATGTGGTATTGTTGTGGAAGTAGCCGAATGATCCATCGTCAATCGATGCTGAAGATTGGGACTGTAGTGTAGTAGTCGACAATGTTTGGGGCTGTAATGAAGTAGTAGGTGAATTAGTATGCAACGATTGGGGCTAAGGAGCTAAGTGGTTGGTGACAACATGTACATTTAGTCGTGTCGATCGAAGAATGGAGTCAAATCATCAATGTTGAGTACATATGCAAAATTTCCATACTCCGCGAAATGTCTCGTTCATAAGCATTTGTTCCAATCATTTTGATAACAACGCAAGATCTCAATCGCCTGGTATTTAATTTTCGAGCTGTTTACCAACATTTGTTCTTCTTTTTTGAAGCTTTGCAATCTCCTTTGGCTATCAATATAAGATTTATATATATCATTACCGTAAGTAATCCTACGTAGGACAGTCATGAATGATCACTCGAGGCGTCAACACTAATGGTGATGAAATCGATCCCCAGATTATCGAGAGAGTACTCTCACTATCAACTAACTCCTAAATAGTACACATTCCTAATTAGTGGTGTTTTATCTGACGGCTCTTTTGGCAATGTGTAGGAAAGTTCGTCGCGTAGGTTACACCTACTCAAACAAATGCCTAATGGTCCGATCAGCATGTAGGAATTGGCTCTGGCCTTTGGGTTTCAGAAAATCAATTCTCCTATTCGGCGCTTTATATTATAGCAGGTATTGGCTTTGAAACCAAAACCCGTCGATATTGGCGTAATCCTAATATTTAAATCTCTCAAAACTCACCTCCTCACAACGGTTTTGATTGATATTGCTCTAGACAGTCTTGTTCACGATATATTCCGTGTCGATGATACATTTCGTGCCGACAATACATTCTGTGACTGCCACTCCCGATTTTGCTCGAGATGGCCTCCATCTCCAGGTTGGGTTTCAGATTCTTTTTACTCTTCTTCTTCTTCTTCCTCCCGTTCTTATTTTTTTTTCTGATTTGTCTTCCTGCAGCGCTGTCCTAACTTTCCAGATCGATCTTTCTTGATTTTGGAAT
This sequence comes from Platanthera guangdongensis, assembly GCA_039583875.1. NCBI lineage: Eukaryota > Viridiplantae > Streptophyta > Magnoliopsida > Asparagales > Orchidaceae > Platanthera > Platanthera guangdongensis. Next base: position 29,398,686 of record CM077147.1, read on the forward strand.
GCCGATTGAATAGGGTTTATATGGAATATTGAGTTTTGATTTTGGAATGCCGAATGAGTAGGGTTTTGGAATGATTTTTGATTTCCAAGATCTGGACATATGAATCAAATTCATTAGTGCCAAAAAGTTGTTTTTGATTTTGGAATGCCATAGAGCTGATTTTGAAATGGCATATAGAGTTGGTTTTTGATTTTGACCATGACCTTCCTGGTTTAGCCTTATTTTTCTGGTGTTGTGCTATCATCATTTTCATTTGGCTCTCAGGACATTTGCAACCATTCACGTGAGTAACCATTCATTTGGCTCTTATTTTTCCGGTGTTGTAGCATATCTGGCTCTTGGTACGTCTACAACCATTCTTGTGAAAAACACAAAATTGACCTCTTCTTAACGTGTCATTTATTGGGCATATCCATTTGATTTCATTTCTAAACCTTAAACCCTCATATTATATCAGTATAGCTTTTGAAACCCTAGTCATTCATTTTATGCGTAGTTTTGCTGCAATGGATATTATCGAGCTGCAGACCAAGCGTAAAAGGGATGTCAATTATCATTACAAAATCGGCTGCCACAACGACTTTTGGTACAACTGTAGTAGTTATGAATTACGTTCCTAGACAGCCTCAGATGACGCAGACAATGACGAACACTTACATGCTAGACAAGAGGTTAATTGCTTCAACCAGTTACACACAGGTAAAGCACCTTTTAATTAGCTATGTGATATTTTACGTGCGAAAGGCTATGCCTGCGATACACAATCTGTGTTTACCAAAGAATTATCACTTTATTTCTATACATGTTGGTTGACACATAACAAAAAGTTTCATGATGTTGGTGGTACACATGAACTCAATTGAAACTATTAGCAGACACTTTAATATTGTGCTTCGAGGGATTTTAAAACTTTCAAAGGATTATATCAAATTGCCTGAATCCAGAGTAGAACAAAGATCTAGATGGTTTGCGGATTGTGTTGGTGCATTAGATGGAATACATGTTAAAGTGACTGTTAGTGCGATTGGTAGTCATGTTGCGACCGCAACAAAGACAATAAATGAGATTGATGCAGAGTCTATGACAGAAAAACTACTAATATACAAGAGCGAACTAGAGTGGAAGCAAGTAGTATAAGGAGGAAGACCGTGGTAGGAGTTGGCGAAGTGGCGGCGGCCATATAAAAATTGGCCGACTCAGTGCAAGGTTTGGTAAATGTAAAAATTGGCAGATACGAATTTTAAACTTGCAATTATAAAATTTTTTTATAAACCAAATAGTTATGTAAATGTAAACGTACAACGTTTCAAAACTCGGAAACAAATATTACAAACAAATATTCCTCAAGTAGGGCAGTAGCACACAATTCCACATAAAAATGACTTCAAACTTGAAAACTCACACAATTCGAAAGTGCAGGAGGGCTGAATTTTATATTTGGAGGACTTTGGGGAGCCGGAAGTTTGGCCCGGGGTTGATTTAGGCCTCTGTATATGTATCAAACTGCTGGCCAGCACACAATGATGCTGGAATAGACCTTTTTGAAAACTGGAAGAGGATCAGTATGGAGGTCGGCAGGAGACTGGAGGGCTGTGGTGGAAGTAAGTGTGGCATGGAATGTAATTCCAGCAACTAGAGGAGATGCCACCCCCCTGGACAGAAATCCGAGGACTGTATGAGGTAAAACAGCTGATGTTATGGGCTGGTGTTGGCTGTTTTGGGGGGCAGAGATGAGCAACCAGAGGTGATTTCTGGTTTGAGGGGTTGGTGGTGAAGGCCATCGTCCGATACTAAAAATGGAGGAAATTGGAGAAGGGGATTATGGTTGGTTTTGGAAGTGGTCCGATACTAAAAATGGAGGAAATTGGAGAAGGGGATTATGGTTGGTTTTGGAAGTGGTATGGGGAGTTGTGATGTAGACTCGCATAGGGTTTGAAAATTACTTATTTTAATCAAACAAATATTTTATTTTATTATAAAAATAAAATTGTGATTTTGAAAATACACGAATTTTTAATTTTAAAATTACTTATTTTAATCAAACTGATGTAATCCCATGTTAAGATTTTGGTAATTCAAATATTTTTAGCAAAATAATTTTTTTGTTGCAAATGAAAAATTAGGGTTTTAACTTTGAAGGAAAAAGAGGGCCGAGCGGCCAAATCAAATTTCGTGCGCACAATTCAAACTCGTCGCTCTGAACTTTGAGAAGTTCTCTAACCTCGCTCGAGTCGTTTTATGAATTGAACCCGCCAAGAAATTTTATGCGACCACAAGCTGAAGTTACACACAACAATTTATGAAAATACGGTAATAAAGTAGTTGAACGTTTGACGACAAGCTTAAGATTATCTAGAGGAGCACATAAAAATAAACTAAGTAGTTGGAGCAGAAGTAGCCAAAGAGACGCCAAGAAAGTTGGTCCAGACCAAGCCAGACGAGCAGGGGAGAAAAGACAGTCGGTCGGATGATTGCGTCCAGTCGGCAAATCGGGCGAACAACATGAGTTTTCGGACAGATGCCGAGGTCGACGGAAGTACCACACGACAGGAGTGATCGGCGCCAGAAATAGGAGGCGAGGCCGACGACGCCAGGCGACTCGATCGCGGCCTGGAGCAGTAGCGGCCAAGTCTTTGTCCGACGTTCTGGACGGCCGGCCTGTAGCGGGAGCGGCGGCGTGCGGCTGGAGCTTTCTGGGACAAGGGTCGGCACGGCAGAGGCAGGATTTACCGGCAATACAGGGAGAATGATTTTTCGTTCTCCTGTATCCTTGTCTGGGTTGCTTTCTTCTTGTACGGGGCCAATTGAATAACATAAGTGCCTCTTTTATTTTTGGCATGAAATTACACTTGTGCGTAATTGCTTGCCTATTTTTCTCATAAATGACAATGTTTGATTTCCTTTTCAATGACATAGAAGTTTGAGCCTGTTAATCCTCATATAATATTTTCTAATACAATTTGCTCCTAATTTAGATTTATGATTTCCCTAAAATAACCTAAGTTCGTCGTTAGCGTCCTAATTACTAAATTTCCGTACTTTTTTATTAAAAGTCTCATCGGACGGTCAACCTGACGAGCTGCAAATAGAAACAGTTACATGAAATAAGATTAAACAAATGCAAAATGAACGAAACAAAAAATGCAAAAAATAGATGAAGCTAAGATGCGTCGCAGGGCGCATCAAGTTGGTAGGGGGACAGGTGGTGGTTTGTTGGGATGATTGGGGGCTGCTGACTGTTGGTGGGTGGGAGGGGGGAAAGGGTGGTTACCAACTTTAGGAATGTGAGGAGGAGATGGGGAGGCCGGCTATTGAGGGGGCTCACGGCAACTGGAGGTGAGGGGGGGGGGGGGGGCATGGTGGCTGGCAGCTATGGTGTATGAGGGGAGTCCAAGCTTCACACACGGAGTTCTGACTTCAGCACTGGATGATCAAAAGGAGCCTTCTTCGCTCTTCACTTTCAATACCCTCAAAATGAACCTCTTATAGATTATTATCATGGGCGGTCATGATTATCCAACCATAACGGCCGTCAAATACAACAATAAAAACAGAAAAATACAAAAAAAAACAAGAAATAACATTCACAGATTGTTGAAACATAGAAACAAATTGCTCCGATTGTCGTGTAGGCCTATGAGTGACGTGATTCTCATCAGAGGTTTTTGTAATTTCAAAATGTAGATGGGTGAAACTAAAATTATTGTTGCCAATGCTTGCCGCACGGGGTTGGGGGGAGCCGGGGAGGGGTGGCGTTGAAATTAGTGTCACATCACCACATGTTAGTCTATGATCTATTTCAAACTTTGGCTTAAGTTTTGAGACCAATATGAAACAAAATACAATAGTAAGGACTTAATTCAAACTTTGGCTAAAATTGAGGGATTGATCATTGATTTAATTATTTGCCCATTTTATTTTATCTGACGAAAACATTGCTTGGAAATATATGTACTTTATCTTGTTTTTCGAAAACTAATTGTATCTCATGTAACATTGCTATTATGGTTTGTGGCCGTGCGCGCATGTGTACATATATATGCACTAGCTAGCTATTTATATATATTGATTCAAAGAAACAATTGAAAAGTATCATGATCACACACACACACACACACACTAGTGGCCGACAAGGGGCTCCGCCCCTACGACCAAGCGCGACAGTACGTGGCCGGCGACGGTGGGCTTCGCCCGGCCCCGACGGACTTCACCCGCCCCTGACAGGCTTTGCCCGTGCTCCATGCGTCGTTGTGGGCAACACCCGCATCAAGGCGGGCTGCACCCGCAACATATACATATGACTACTCAAAATGATCGTAAAAAAATATATATCAATATTAGTATTTTTATTTTGTAAAAAAATGTACGTATTGATGTACAAAATTGATTTCCAATCTCTCCTCCCTCTTTCTCTCTCTCCCCCTCTTTCTCTCTCTAATAAAAAATAAATGGCTTCTCTCTCGTGCAGCCCACTCTCTCTCCCTCTCTCCGGCCGCTCGCTCTCCCTCTCTCCTCTCACTCTCTCTCTCCCTTTCTTTCTCTCTTTGAACCGTGAGATTAGTGAAAGTGGTAAATACGGATGTTTAAAAAAAGATCGGGAATGAGGAGAGAGAGTGATTGACTTGGTGGTTGATAATGAATGTTCCTATTAATCAAATTATTATGAACGGTCAAGATTTTTTGAATGAATTTTTATTTTATTGATATTGACACCATGATATTTCTTTTTAATATAGTATATATATGTATATATCGTGATTGGCTGATTTATACAGAACCACCTGCTTATAAACAATAATAATTGCAATTACCTGTTATATGCAGATACCATGATGAAGTTTGCATCTTTTGAGACCATAGTTGAGTTGATGTACAAGCACGTCATTCCTACTCCGAAGGACCAATGCAGCAAACCTCTTCAGCTGGGAGTGAGCTTTGCAGGTGGTTATGTTGCAGGAATCTTTTGCGCAGTTGTTTCGCACCCGGCGGACAACTTGGTCTCTTTCCTTAACAATGCCAAGGGGGCTACAGTTGGTGACGTGAGTCCAACTATTTACATTTTCTGTTCTTTTTTTCTTACCAAATTTAGTTCTTGATGATTTGGATGCTAATTTTGCTGCTGTTATCATCAGGCTGTCAAGAATCTTGGTCTGTGGGGTCTCTTCACTCGTGGTCTTCCTCTACGTATAGTCATGATTGGGACCCTAACTGGAGCCCAGTGGGGTATCTATGATTCTTTCAAAGTGTTTGTTGGCCTGTAAGTAAAGCATCTTAATACTCCTTAGCTCTTTTTGTTTTCCTTTTAAAACAAAATAAAAACACTTTCTATAAACAAAAAAAAGGTTTAAAACGACACAATTTTACCGAATTAATTACTGTTTTATAAAATTTGCCTTCATTACTGTTTTATAAAATTTACCTTCATTACTGTTTTATAAAATTTACTTTCAGACCTATATGATATTCTCTACCAATTTCATTCCTCCCATCTTTTAAATAATAGCGTGCATCCATTTTCCAGCTCATATATCTAGGTGCGGATCCAAGAATTTTGACTGGGGGGTTGGGGCCAATCACCAAGCGAAGAATTTTTTTAAATAAAAATGATCATTGCATTCAAATATAGACAATTTTGGACAAAATATATTATATATATTCAATAAGCAAAAAAGATACAAATAATCACATACATATTACTTCAATTGTGCACGATGATTTTTCACTTCATAGAAGTCATGTATGATACAATTTTGTCAATTTTCTCTGTTATTTCTCGCTTAATGTATAAAGTCATGTAATTTGCAAGAAATTCGTCTTCCATCTTGTTGCGAAGTTTCTTTTTAACTAGTTTCATGACCGAAAATGACCTTTCTATAGTTGCTGTTGATACCAGAAGAGTCATAATGAGTTAAATCAATTTGTTAATAAGATAGGTCTTCGATTTTTTCATTTCCACCAATTGTTGATAATGCTCGGAAATTGTAGGCAAATTCTTGAAGTCCTTGTGAGAAAAATATCAAACTGATAATGCTGTAATTGAGTATTCAACACATAAATTTCATGGTTGCTGAAATCCTTATGATAGAAATTTTTTGTAAGGGAACATGTATCATCAATATGGAAAGATTTGTATTTATCACTTGAATCTAAAGCTATACTTAGATGAAATAGTTCCATAGAATTTTCACTGAACCTTGAGTTGAGCTATACTTCTGCAACACGCAATTTATTGTAGAATTGAAAATGTCCTCTCGAAAATGATGCTCTACTGTAATGATATCACATGAACTCTGAAACCGTCGATCACTAAATAAAGCATTCATGTAGGGAACTTCGACTTCATTTTTCTCACAAATATATTCACAATTTTTAAGAACTTTTCTCAGTCAGATTTCCACAATTTTTGAATAAAAGTTTTTGTTGTTGAAACTAAATTTATAGTATTTAATATATCTTGAGATTGATGTTGCAGTGATTTGTGAAAAACGTCACTGATTCTTAAAACTTTCTTCATCAAATGCATGATAAATATAAATTCGAATACTCTTATTTTTTTAACATGAGCATGATCTAAAAATCTTTCCTGCACTAAACCACAAACATCCACAAAGCCATAAACATAAACAAGATCTAAAAACATTTCCTGCACAAAACCACAAACATCCACAAATCGAATCACGATATCCATTTACTCTCCTTTTGACTCATTTCGGTATTCATCAACAATTATGCAATACTTATAATTGCCAATTTCCCTACGAAAAATATCTTGTACCGTTTTTGAGATAATAGAAAGAAGATCCTTCTGAGTAATTAGTGATAGGTACATAGCATTTCCTGAGTCATTTTCTAATATAACATAATCAATATCCTTGTTATAAGTTCTGAGTAATTTTATCATTTGGACAAAATTACCACGATTAATTGTTTCTTGACTTTCGTCATACCCTCAAAATACAATACAATGAAATGCACAATATCGTAAAATATCAATTGAAGTTCCGACCTGCAACCAATTCATTGCAATTTGCAGAGAAGATTGTCTTTCCATCACTGTATCTATATATTGAGATTGAGAACTTAATCTGCACAACTTTTGACTGTAATGTTGTGTGGAGAGCAACGATCTTTCTCAACATGAGTTAAAAAACAAATTCTTTCCATTGACTTTCTTTCAGTTTCTAAATCCTTCGATTGTGAACGAGCTTGTCCCAAACCGACCAGGGATCTGTTAATTGAAAATATAGCATGACGAACACTATGTAACATCTTTTGCAGGAGAATACTCTAACCATGAGAATCTCTCGAACTAGGAACTTTGAAATTTTCGATTATGTTCACATGAGGATGGATACTCTTGAAGCTTGTGTCGATAAGACCCAACTTTAACATGTGCTCGTTACATTTCATCTTTTGATTTCTAGAATATTCTCAAATTTGATGCCGTAATCCAGAATCACACTCGAAAGCAAGTGAACGATTTTCAACTAGGGAAGAATTAACATTAACTTAAGGAGAATCAACATTGACTGCCTCTGATGACGAAGTTGTGTCGACTTCAGTTGAGGATTTTTTAATGAAAAACGAGTTAATCGTTTTTTTGCTTCTTCATGAAAAACTAAGTGTATATTTTTAAAAGTCATTTTTTATACTATTGTGTGATGATCCAACTTTCTTAGATCAAAATCAACTATAAACAAATTAAGAATATTGGAGACAAAACTAGAATACACTCCATTTCATATCGTGCATGGAGAAACATTCGTATATGCATATATACCTAAAAACATAAACTAATAATCAATTCATAAGTAAAAATACCTTAAAATGTAGCGAATTTGTCATTCCCGGACTCATAGTGGAGACTGAAATGGAAATGGTGACTTGCAGAAACCTGATTGATTCAATCCAGTCTATTCATATCAATGTTGCAGATGTCGGATGTCGGGGACACGTCGGTTTGGGTTTTCATGTCGGTTTTTTATATATCGAGGGATATATCAGAGATATTTCATATATCAGATTTTAATATTTAATTAATTATATATTGCAATTAAATGTTATTTTTTATATATGTCACAGTACTATCTATTTTACAACATATTGAACTTTTAAATATTAAAAACTATATGTAACATTTAACATGCAACACTTTAAAGATGAAAATTTGTAAAACTAGTAATTTTAAGATCAAAATTTCAAAAATCAAATTTCAAACATACTTTATTCTCCATCACTTATCTATAGTTAGCAGAGTAGATAGAATATGATATTCATCTGATGAACCCTCTAGATCTCCCTCGTCCACCTCATATACTGTTCTCTTTCTCATTTTTTGATAACTAATTGTCACTTCTTTACTTGTAGCTAGTCTTTGAGGGCTCCTTTCATCATGATCAACGTTGACTATATTGCCAATTTGCGCCCATGTCAGCCTCTCTTCAGGAAAGACTTCATCATCGCCATCTTTATTTTCATCCTCATTAGGATCAACATTCACCATCCATTCTTGTACCATTCCAGAATCAACATTCTTAGCTATCAATGGATCTCGAGATGTCTCTGAATATTTCGACTTCAGCAAGACATTGAACTTTACAAATACTAAATCGTTCATTCTTTTGTTATCAAGTTCATTCCTCTTTTTAGAATGTATCTACAAAATTTTTTAAAAAAGTTAAATAATGCATGCAATCATATAATAAGATATTAATATTTAACTAAATAACTAAATTAATGCATACAATCTCGAAGGTGCTCCAGTTCCTTTCACAGCAAGAGGATGAAGTAGTCAGACTTCAAATTTTCATAGCCATTGTTTTAAGGTACATCGTATCAGCATCGGTAAGCCTCCACCAATGTACTGTGAAAATTAAAATGACAACACAATGTATTAATTATTATATATAAATACATCATTAAAATTAATAAATATATATATATTAAAATGTACCTGGATTTAAGTTGGAATTTTGTATCTGTCTCTTTGTCATCTCTTTACCAAATAACCCTTATTGGTATTGGTAAACATCAAGCTCAGCACTGATGTGATCATGTGTAGAAGAAGTTTTCCTATATATTCTTGAGACACTCAACAAAACCACTCATAAACCTTCCGTCAGCCTCAATCTCCACTCGACGAGAATTATAAAATTATGGGTTTAAGTAATAACTTGCAAAGTGCAGAGAGCTGTTCAATCTCCACTCGACAAAAGTAATAAAAATTTGGGTTTAAGTAATAACCTGCAAGGTGCAGAGGGCTGCTCATTTTCTTCTCCCATTTGCTATCAATCAACTTCCATATATGAAGCTATTTGTTTTCTTGGTGATTGAGAACAACAATCTCTTCACTAGCTTTTTTGATATCCCCATATAACCACCCAATTGATGGTGTATCCCCGTCGACTCTTCTCAAAACTTTCACAAATGGTGTGAATATACCAACAACAAGCTCGACATTCGCCCAAAATCTAGTGCTCATCATTATCATTGCAGCCTACTATATGCAAAATAAATTATTAAGAAAATACTATAAAGAACAACTTTCAAAATATATATTTTAAATGAAACGAATAAAGATGCAATAGTTTTACTTGCTTTCCCCCAGCATTACTGACCAATTTTGTTGCAGCCCACTTTGCAGATGTGAATAGACCCCTCAATTGATTCTTCTTCTCTAAGATGCTCTCTAAAGATAGTAACGCTGTAACGAATCTATTCACACTTGGTCGAATAACCTCATGAGAGTCCAAGTCCTTTGTTGACTCTCTAAACTTGTTGAGAAAGATGGTGTGATCATAGATGAAGATAGAAAGTTGGCGGCCCATGGAGAGAAAACTCTTTATTGGCTTCACTTTTCCTATATCTTGTAACAGTAGATTAATTGTGAGTTGTACAACAAGTACAAAAAATCTTAGGCATTTTCAAAGTCATAAGCTTTGCAACATCCATATTATTGGACACATTATCCGTCAGATCTGCAAGATACTGTCCTCTTCTGGTCTCTTAGGGCTATCAATTGTCTCATTCAAGAAGTCAAAGATGAACTTTCCATCGTGTGTGGAGGAGACATTCTTCGAAAGCCAGAATGCCACTCCAGAACTACAATTTATCATGATATTCATCACGCTCCTACCTTTCCGATCTGTCCACGCATCGGCCATGATAGTGCAACCATTCAATTTGCAGGTCTGCGTGAATGTGCCCAACATCTCCTTCATCCTCGCCACCTCCCCTCGCAAAATTTTGTCTCTCAACTCATAAAATGTTGGGATCTTCATCCCAGGTTTGCATAACCCAATGACATGAACCATCTGCTGGAAGGATGAATTACGTTTGACGTTAAACGGGATCCCGTTTTCATATGCCAATCTACCTATGTACACTGCAACATCTCTGACTTTATTTTTGTATTTACTCTTTATCGTGCTCTGTTGGGAATCTTTTCTTTTGGTAGATTCGACAGCTGAATGAACAAATTGGTCCATTGGACCTTTTGAACCTTTGCTCCTACGTATGCTAGTGTCCTCTTCTTGATCATCATGGACTCCTCCAACAACCACCTCATTCAAGATTGCTTGAAACTTATCACTTTTATCTCTCTTACTCTCTAAATTTGAGTTTTGGGCCGACTCCGCCTTAGCCTTAACGTCCGCGGGAACCTGTGGGCATGACTAAACATTATCCTTCCACCCAGCCAAATGATGCTTGAAACGTGTAATTCCACCATTCACTGTCTGCTTGCAGTAGTTGCATTTGATTCAGTTGCTGTCGTTAACAACCAACTTCTCACCAAATGCCCAAAACGGATCTCTACCGGTTGGTACCCGTGATAGGGAATCTCATTTGATCTAGCAAAAGAAGCCATTCTAATAGGGCGAGAAATGGAATTAATATTAGTTAGATAAAATGAAAAAATATTTTACATGACTACATCACGAAAAAAATTACTAGTTGAAAAAAACCAACATCAAAAAAGCCACATAACTTCATTAGATCGTTAAATCTTCAGATATCTTTTATATTATCTATGCAATATTTTATTTATCCAACAACATTTTGCATTCTCAGTAGTATACTAGTATATAAAGTTATAACTATCATTCAAACTTTCAAAGTATCCAACAAAATGAACAATGCAATCAAGTATCATTCAAACTTTCAAACCATCTCACATTTTATTTATCAAATGGCACAAAACAGCAAAACAACTAAAAAAGTGATTGGATATACATGTATCATTGATTGCAAAATAAAGTTGGATAAATAACTATTAATAGGGGTTTTTCAAATTATTTGTTGATTAATAAATTAGTCAAATAAAAATAAGGCAACAACTAATAAGGCAACATGACAGCCACCATGCTACAACCAACAAGTCAGCCACAAGGTAACCACCGTGCCTTGCTGAACTAATAAGGCAACAGAGCAACCACCAACAACTAAACGAGTCTTTGATTGCAACAACCCACAAGGCAGCCACCATGCTACAGTCGACAAATAAGGCAACAGGGAGCAAGGCAGTAGGGTAGCTGGCCAATAAGGCAGTAGAGCGCAAGGCAACAAGATAGCATAGCAGCAGCTAGCACAACAACCAACACAAAAAAAATAAAAAAAACAAAATGCAGGGCGATAGAATGAGAGGGGGAGGTAGGGAGAAAAATGCACCAGCCGAGAGAGTGCCGAGATCGAAAGCACCAGCAAGCTAGAGAGGGAGAGCACCAGAGAACCAGAGAGCTAGAGAGCATCAACGAGCAGAGAGAAGAAATAACCAGAGAACCAGCGAGCTAGAGAGGGAGAGCACCAGAGAACCCGAGAGCTAGAGAGCACCATCGAGTAAGGAGAAGAAAGAACCAGAGAGATAAAGTGCCGACAACGTGCGAGAGAGGGAGAGCACCAGCAAGCTAGAGAGCACCAGAGAACTAGAGAGAACGAACGAGCAGGGATAAGAAAGAACCAGAGAGATAGAGTGCCGACAGCGCGCAAGGGAGAGCTAGGGAAGGAGCGACGAGTAGAGATAGGGCAGGAGAGAGTGGGTGAAATGAAATCAGCGGGGTCGGGGGAGTTAAAACAACGGGTTTGGGAGTTAAATAAAATAATAAATAAAAAATTTAATTAAAAAACGGGCGATATGCCCGTTTTTTGGGGCCGGTATGTCGGCTCGTTTTTTTTCAAAACACCACGACCAGATTTTAAAACGGTTTCGTGGCGTTTTACCTCCCAAACCTTCATGTCGGCCGACATGTCGGACATGACATGTCCGCCGATACACACAACACTGATTCAGATAACAGTTGCTAATAAAAATTGGTGAGGATTTCTCAATATCGGTGAGAGTATTTCTCAATATGGACCATGAATACTCCAATGTTCAATAGTAGCGAGAGTATTTCTCAATAGTCAATTTTGGCGAGAGTATTCCTCAATATCGGCGAGAAATGCTTGAATTCCCGCTTGATATCCGCGTTAGCGACGACGGCCAGAGTATGCTCTTGAAAAAAATTACTAGATTTGTGCTGAAGAGAAAGCAGTCAAGCAGCCATTTTAAACTAAAATCAAATCAGAGACATTCACCGGAGTTTTGGGGAGATATTTTAAACCTGTGAACTCTCGAGTAGCACACAGAGTCACAGACGGACTTTGGAAGTTTCGGTTGGATTTCCAGAGGTGAGCGCCGCTGCACCGTGCGGTGCAGCCGGAGGTGAGCTAGACCCTCTGCCCTTTTGGACTAGAGTTCGCTATCGACGGGACGGCCGGACGGGTTCTACTTGAACTGATTCCGCCGCCGGTGGATTGGCCGAGTGGGAAGAGCCGAAGAGAAGACTATAGCGGATAGCGGTATGTGAGCGGATGCAGACAGTTAGATTAAGAGGGCCAGAAATGTCGAGGGGCATGCAGAAAACAAATTTTGTATGATCTATATTATAAATTATAACTGATTATTAATTTTTTTATTTTCTTTTGGGGGGGGGGGGGGGGGGGGGGCACCTCTCCATCTCTCACCCCATCCAAATCCTCCCTTGCATATATGATATATCAGATTAATAATCTTTAACTAGCATACTGTTTTTAGCATCCATAGTGTTTACTTAAATTCTATTACCAAATAGCCGCTTCTTGTGTTTAAATTCTAGTTAATTGTTTGTTTTTTCCCAGTTGCGCATGTGATTAATCACTAATGATTATTATCTTTTGAATATGCTCTCAGGCCAACGACAGGAGGAGCTGCCCCTGCGGCCATCCCGGCAAAGTGAGCTCTAACTCGAGCGCTTGGCGGTTGCCGCTGCTTTTTTGTTTGAGAAACAAAATTCTTTTGATAGATCCCCGATCCTATATATTTTTCGCACCTCTGGATTCGAAAGTGTGCCTGGTTGATCGACTCAACAAACAATTTCATTTTGATATTTAGCTGATGAATGTTCAATGCCCTCTGACCTGCAGGCATTATTTATGCTGATGTTATTAGTAGACATGGAAAATGGTGCCAAGTGCAGCCTATTTATTTAAGCAGATGAACAGCTTTTTTGTTGGCTTCAAATAAGAGATCTGTGCTTTTATCTGCTCTGTACTTTTTTTAAACAAAATATTCAGTTACTTTACAGTTTGGGTGTTTCTTGTGACTTGTCCCATATTTACAACGATGACGACATTCAAGCCTTTATCTCATTATAGTGGTGTCGGCTATACAAATTCTTGCGACTTCCCTCATATGTAGGCTCCGTTTGGCATGGTGGTGGCGGTCGTGAACATGGGGGTTAAATTGTCATTCATTAATGCCCACTTAAGCAACTTTATACATTTTTATGTTCAAACGGATGATGTTTGTAAGATGATTCTTAACGAATGACGGTTTGACCCGTGTGTTTACGACCAAACGGAGCCTTAATTTGAATAATTTATAACAAGCGGTTAAGGGCAAGCAGAATCGCATGAGTTGAGCCTCATGCCTTAAAATATGCATTTAGCTTTTACACCATGATGATTGTGATAAATAATATTATTTGAATTATATCATCATAATTGCCAACATTGTCGGATTTTTCATGAGTTTGAATGTTTGATTATGATTTTTAACTTAGTTTACAAATAGCTATGTATTTTGTTTGATATGAGTGCAACAATGTTTTTGAATTCCGTTGAAAAGCAATTTGGGAGAAAATAACTCTTAAAAGTTAATAAATTTTCATGAGCTACATACACATCTACATTTTTTCGCCTGAAAATTGAATCGGGCACATGTTTGCAAATGGTTCCTCTTCTGGCTATATGCATCATATACCCTTAAAAATTATGCGTGCTTTAATTACATATTAAAATATAGGTGTATTTTAATCATGGTGGGTACTTGGGCTTCATTTGGTTCGGCATTTTGTCGCTCCGTTTGGGGCAAACGTCGCCGGAAGGCGGGTAAACAAATGAACCTCCGGCGGCGTTTGCTCCGTTTCCACTCGCCCGACTTGAGAAATGCCCCAAAAAGCTTCGTTTGGAGAAACCACCTCCCCCCTCCGATTGAACACTCCGTTTCCATCCGTCGGATCGATCCGCCACCGCCGAATCAAACGAAGCCTTAGTCTGTGCCCGGATTAGCCAAATGAGTGAGGACTTGAAATATTGAAGGCAAACAATCAAGAAGAATGAAAAGAGCTTTGAAGATTTTTCGGCAAAGATTTGAAATTTTGAAGGTTTTCTGACAAAAACTTGGAACTCCATCTACTCTCTCGCTCAAGAGCTCAATTGCATTTTTAGCGCTCAAGTGCCTCTCCAACGCTCGATCGCTCAAGGGACTCTCTAACACTCAGCCTCTCAAGTGCCTCTTTAGCTCTCAATCATTTAAGAGCTCAAATATTCACTCCGTGCACTCCCTTGCTCTCTTACTCAAGGGATGACTTTTCTTTCCCACTGCATGCTCGAGTACCTGCCCTCGAAGCCGCTCCTGCGTGCGCTAGAAAATATTCTGCATCTTTTTTACTCTTAAGCACTTGTAATTAGAGCAGTGATTTATCACCCTCTCGAATATTCAGACACTTGTAACATCAAGCAAAATTGTGAAATTGATCGGCACTGAATCGATCTCGTGTTTTTTTCCTTTCCTTAATTTTTTACGTAAAAGTCTTGTCGTCTCTGCTGTTGATTGTCTTTTAATTATTTGCATGCTTGACTCACTCTCAAGCTAAGACGATTTGATTCTTTTGCCTGGAAGAGCCCTAAGCAACCTACCACATGATTAAATAAGGGCATTTTAGAAGCAAACCATTATAGGGCTAATAGCACCTCAAAAAAAACCGGTTTTTTTCCTCTTAAAATCCCTTCTCTCTTTATTTCGGATCCTCCGCGCAAACCATTTCTTGACCCTCCCCCCTATCGCGATTTTAGGGTTTCTATTTTCCGCACCGGCGATTCGCCGCGCCCGCAGACAAGCTCCAGCCGGCGACCGGCGACTAGCGGCGACCGGCGACTAGCGGCGTCCGGTGACTATCGTCCGACCTATTCGTCCTTCATCTTGTGGATCTCCTTCCAGAACGATCGGGCTAGGTATTGTTTCTCCGTTTAAGATTTCACTTTGACTCTCCATTTTCCAGGTTTTCGGTTTCAGGTTTTCCCTCTCCCCAAATCGCTATTTAGGGTTCGCCATTTTCCCGCACAAGCTTGTGGATCTCCTCCCCAAATTGCTAATTTAGGACTCTCCTGTCTTTGGCTTGTGGATCTCCTTCAGAACGATCAGTTCTAGGTTTGTTCTAGATCTATTTACACTCATTACATCATTTTCAGCCTTCCAGCTTTACGTGAGAAATTTGATCTTCCTCTGCCATTTGTGCTGCACACTGATTGTCCACATCTACTAGGTAACCATCAACCAACGGGTAAATATGTTTATCTTGCCTTAATGAGATTCAATTTGATCCACAGGTGAAACGGAGGAGGAATTTCAACCAGATTGGCCAATAGCTTGGAGAACCTCATTCTCAAGGAGATTCAATTTGATCTTCCTCTGCCATTTGTGCTGCACACTGATTGGCCAATAGCTTGAAGAGTTTGAAGATTTTGAACCAAAGGATGCATATGCACAATTTTAAATTGTTGTAATATTTTGGTAGCAAACCTCTTTTTTTGGTAGAATCTTTTTTTTATTTTTGGCCATGGTTTGCTAATAACAAAAATGTTTGCTAATAGCTATTATCAAAAAAGGTGATTTGCTAATAACCAAGATTTGCTAATAGCCAAACAAGGTTTGCTTATAACAATGCCCTTAAATAAATTCATTCTAAAAAAATATTTAATTTTGAACATAAAAAGGCAAAATTATCAAATTGGTCTATAAACTTTGGGATATTTTTCAATTCAGTCCCAAAACTTTCAAATGATTCAAATAAGTCCCTATACTATTAAAACCAGTTCAAAGTAATCTCAAATTGGTCCCTATGAGGCTAGACTCATTGTACTGATTTTAATAATTTAAAGATTTATTTGAATCATTTGAAAGTTTAGGAACTGCTTTGAAAAAGTTCCTAAAATTTAGGGACCAATTTGATAATTTTGCTAATTATTTTAATGAATGAAGTTAGTTGTTCACTACCGCCACCTGGTGAAAATAGAAGTCCAAGCCAGGTTGAAAACCAGTCCAGGTTCATCTTCCCTTCGCCTTACCTATCCACAATCCCCGCAAATTTATACCCCGAGGAGAACATTTTTGTTCCAGCCTCATCGGGCAGGAAGGAGCCCGATGATTCTTTCTCCATCCTCTCTAAAACCCTTGATCTACCATGAGATGTTTTTGAGGTCCTCCTGCTTCGCCGCCTCACTCTCCTCCGCGATCGTCTCTCCCAAGGGCGCTCGATCTGCTTTTCCCGCACCGCCCACGTTTTCTCCAGCTCCAGTTTCTTCTCTCAGTGCTCGCGCTGCAATGGCACCGCTTTCGACCGCTTCAACTGACAAGAGGGCCGAGCAGGGGCAGAAGAACGAGCAGGATGTTGTTCCTCTACAGCCACAGGTATCAATTCCGAGCGCACTTCTACGTCTTCTTCTTTTGATTCTTGTTAATAGTTATTGTGCGACAGTTTTTTTTTAACCTCAATCGCTTGTTCTGTGCCGTCAGAACTCCGAATACAGTAGTGAGATTCTCTAGAAAAGATAACTGATGATTTTAGTTTATGTTGTTGCGGAACTGATTTGTTCTCTTCATTAGACGGCGATCTCTAGTCTGTGTGTTTTTCTTTTCATTTGGGATTCATGCCATTGTTGAAGAGATCCGGAATTTCTGGTGGTTTAGGGTAATTGTTGAAATATAGGTTTTTGGCAAAATGCATCTCAAATTGTTAAATATTACAAGATGCACTCCCAATTAGAAAAAGTAAGACACTTTGCACTCTGGTGGGGGGTGGAGGGTGGGGGGTGTATTTTGCTAGCATTTTTCTAATTTGAGGTGTATTTTGCCAAAACCCTGCAATTTGAGGGTGTATCTTGCCATGGTTGACTATGGATGTTGAAGCCAAAATTTGACCTATGTGGAGTTCGGGGTCCCAAAAGAGGGGTGACCGCGCACCTACTACCCTCAAGCGAACGATCTAGGCGCAAGACTCGGAACACAAGGGACAGACCCAAGGTCTCAGCGTGGAGGTCCCATCGCATACCCGGAAGACTAACAAACTCTTCCCCTCCCAAGCCAAAGACTGAGCTAAGACACCTCCGGAGGGCACTCTTGGCCGACCGGAACATCTAAGGAGGATCTCAAGACCAACTCTCTCCTATCCAGATGTGTCTCCTTTGGTATATACAAAATGCTACTCATCCGCCCTACCGATGGCGCAATCTAGCAGAGCAATTCTTCTTTATGCAGCCCCAATTGGGCCGCCAACAACGTAACTTCGTTGTTCTGAAAGGCTGCCAAACCCTCGAGGGCTTCCTGGTAACTTTACCTCTAGGTCTCCACGGGGCGAGCGGTTCACGAGAATACCGCTCGCCTAAGACAGAAAGGTAAATAACATACATACATCAGCACATGCATTTTAATTTACAGGAATATAAATTCCATACTTCGGCACGCAGGCCGACAACATAAGCAAAATTGGCATTCGAGGGCCGGCACAAACTTGGGCTTTAGCCCGCTATTCCCCACTTGGTACTGCAGCACCTGTACGCCAACGTCTCGACAAGTGGCGGCAAACTAAGCATCAGTCGAGTAAAAGCAAACCAGTTATATTGCACTCAACCCTTTTTCGGGCTATGACATTTATTCCTTGCAAACAGATAATACAAAACTTCCTCGGAGTCTTCTCCGGGAACTCCAGAATATCACCAATCCGGCTCACACGTCCGGATGGGCTTCACACCGCATGCCTAAATCCGTACTTATGCTTCCAAATACTAATGCAATTAACTGCGGGATGTACACATCGACCCGTCGGAGACTCCCTTCCCCCACCCGTCGTAGAGAGAGCTTACATGCAAATGTTATTGAGGGCTTCACCTACCCAAGAAGAAACTTCGTTACCCTTGACGCTGTTTGGCGGCCAGTGTCGGGGGAGGAGCTCTTTGCCGATCTACCTCTAGGCGGTGACGGGAGAATAAATCCAGGCCAGCCTGCTCCAGGCGGCTGCGACGTTGAAGGAGGGCTAGGGCTCGACCATCCTTGCTCGTGGAGGCTGCGGCGGTGAGGAGAGCTAGGGCTCGGCCAGCCTTGCTTGAGGCGGCTGCGGCGGTGGAGGAAGGCTAGGGCTCGGCCAGCCTTGCTCGAGGCGGCTGCGGCGGTGGAGGAAGGCTAGGCTCGGCCAGCCTTGCTCGAGGCGGCTGCGGCGGTGAAGGAGAGCTAGGGCTCGGCCAGCCCCGCCGGATCTTGCTCTAGGTGGCGCCCGGGAGAGAAGCTC
>CM077147.1:29418045-29628758 GCA_039583875.1 Platanthera guangdongensis
GGGACACGCGGAAAGTTGGTCCGGGGAGCCTGTCCTACGGCGTAGGGAGAGTGCGTCAGCTTGCGTTCTGAGGGGAGCGTGGGAGAGACCGCCGCCACGCGGGTGGGCTGTGACGTGCAGGGGGGAACACGGCGTTGTGTGGGCTGGCGGTCGGTGCTTTGGCGCGCGAGGAAGGGTGAGCTGAGGAACGCGGGGGGGGGGGGGAGGGGTCGACGGTCATTTCTGGGGAGGAGAAGGGGTCGATGAACAGTCGGCTAGCGATTTCTCCTTCAGAATATTGGGAACGTGGGGTACAGAGATTAATTTCACGGGAACAGGGAAATAAAAAAAGGAATAACGGAAAAATAACTGAGGCATCGTCCCATGAAAATTACCTGATCTGGATTCTCTCACAAACTCAACAATGACTGAAAATGAGAACACATGTCCCTATTTATAACGAGAGGGGGCGGTTGGGCACCCAACGTGAACAACTATGATCGCCTATTACGCCCGGTGTCCTAAAACACTAAATACATGCTCAAAAAATAAAATAAAATACATATAAAATGAAAAACGATGCTCCGGACGCACCTACGGTCTCTAATTGCCAATTCGATTAATGCATCTCCGTCAAATATGCAAAAACGGGTCCCGCAGAGTGGTGGCCCGATCTCCTCCATCGAACACGATCCACATCACCTAATCTCAAATGCAAATCCATTATCCAAAAGATAAGTATTAATGAGGATAAGTATTAGATTCATACCACCAACAACACTTGCACTATCCACTGTAGCATCCAAACATGAACATGTTGCTACTACATAACCTCTTTTCTCCTGGATTTCCACACAAGATGGAGAATGATAATACATCAAATAAAACAAACTAAATAACTTAGAAAAGCCATAAGAAACTTGGCCCAATCGATCCGCGAGGGAACTTATGACAAACAACCTCAATTCAACATGAATATGAATCCACTCCAATTAGCGCCGTGATTCCCAAAGACGCCTTCCTCGTACTTGGGGATGAACTTCAAAACTCCTTTGTCATTCAAGACGCCCAAGATTGTTCTTTTCCATATAGATTCATTTACCAAAGTTGCTAGCATCTTCTTCTTCCTCGAATCGAGCTGGTACTTTCATATATACTAACAATATACTAACAATCCCCTCTTCTCGAATGTCCTCAAATCCAGAAGATCTTCAAATCACAACACCAACTTTCATGCTCCACCCAACAACCTAATCTATAACACCATTAAGAACAGAACAATAGGACCACCAATGAACAATCAAACACTAGAGCAAGTCCATACAGACCTAAAGCTCAACCAGTGGCAATAAGCTATCCTCATAGAAGAGAAACGAAATTTCTCGTTTCTCTGTCGTCCAGTCCGGTCTGCTTCTCCTCCAGCGGGAAGCTTTTGTAGAGGGCAACATTATTCCCTCCAAATCTTTTTCACGGCAACAGCGTGCCGATGGAAATAATTTATTTCATGGTTGATTCAGTTGAAACTCAGAAAATTCAATTTCCCAAGAAAATATCTTGCATTATAAATACTAGAACAAGAAAGCATCCAAAAGACCAAATTACCCCCAGATGGGGAATAACAAGAAATGACGCGATTTGTAAAAAATAATAAGTATCTCTTAACTCTCCCCTTCAAGTCGGACAAAAGATGTAGGTCATTCCAAGTTTTTTGATGTCATCAATAAACACATCACTTCCCAAGCATTCAGTGAACACATCCGCCAGTTGATGTTTAGAGTGGACGAATGACGTGACTACAATTTTTTTATCCAAGTGATCTTTGATAAAATGTCGATCAACCTCAACATGTTTTGTCCAATCATGTTGAACTGGATTGAGAGCTATATTAATCGCCGCCTTGTTGTCGCAAAACAAAGAAAATGGAGAAGTCACGGGAAACCCTAAGGGTCTGTTCTGATCACAAGAATTGGAATTGTAGAATTGAAATTCACCCAATTCCAATTCTTGTGAGAATAAGAATTGGTTTGAATTCCAATGTAGTTGTTCGACTGCAGGATGAATTTCTAGAATTGAAATTGGTTTAGCAATTTTTTTCACATGGCTGCAGAATCGGGCGACAACGACAATTTGAAGTTGGCGTCTTGAGTCACTCGGGACGAAATAATTGCAACAAAATCATGCGGTGGAGAGAATTATTCCTTTACGATCACTCAGAATTATTGCCGGCTTTTTTGTTCGATAACCCCATTTTGGGTAGAGATATGAACACACGTGGTCTGATGAATGATACCATGATTGGTAAGATATTAGCCAAACGTTCCATGATTGTCATATCCCCCTCCCCCCATTATCACTTCGAAGGACACAAACAGAGCCATTAAATTGGGTCTGAACCATTTTATGAAAAGTCTGAAAACAAGAAAAAAACTTTACTATTTTTTAATAAATATACCCAAGTTATGTGAGAAAAAAAATCAATAAAAGTAACAAACTAATGAAAACCAGATAATGATAAAATGAGAGATGACCTTCAAACATCAGAATGAACAACAACAAACAGGGTGGTACTGGGTAAAGATAAATGTGATGAATTATGTCTTACATGTTTAGACATATCATATACATCACATACAGAAGTTTGTAAAAACGGTAAAAAAGTAGGAAACAATTTCTAAAGATAGGTAAGAGACAGATGGACAAGACGTAGGTGTCAGCGGCGAGCATCATCAGAGGTAACAGTATAATAGGAGAAATCCTGAGGAGGCCGAAGATCCAAGTAATACAGACCACCGTAGTTCTTGCCACTGCCAATGTTCTGCATCGTACCCAATTCCTGAAAAACATGGGTATCAGGAAAAAATGTCACAGAGTAGTTAAAGGATCTAGTAATATTGCTGATGGAAAGTAAATTGCGTGGAAAAGAGGAAACATGAAGAACAAATGGAAGTGAAATAGTCAGATAACATAAAATATGGCATTTGCCAGTAAACGAGAGACAAAATGCCATTAGCAAGAATGATTGTTTTTACGAGACAAAGGAGTATAAGAGAGAAAACCTGAAAATGAGTTGGTCATGTGGTGGGTGACACCAAAATCAATCACCCACTCGGAAGATGAGGCAGTGGCCGCATGAGCACACGACATAGCAATGGAAGCAAGAGAAGCATGAGCACCCCGGGACAGATCAGGCTGAGAGTGGATCAGGCGGTGGAAAGCATCCATTCATGAGTAGTGAGCTGCCCAGAAACAACACTGGATGTCTCGTCGTAGATATCTGTAGAATAAGCAGCATCATGAGGCTTGGGGCCACCCGGGCGATGGCCTCCACGCCCTGGTCCCCGACCACATCCACGACCACGGGGGGCAAGATGTGAGTGGGGTTTGTAGAACACCTCCCGAGTGTGGCCTTTGCGACCACAATAATAACAAGTAGGGGCAGACAAGCCAAGACTGAGAGCATGACCACGTCCAACGCTAGTCAGAGCAGAGAGAGACAGGAGGAGCACTAACACTGAGGGACTTCCAACAATCTTCATCACCAAGGACTATGTTGAATGCCTCCCGAAGAGATGGGAGAGGGTAATGGTGAAGGATATGTGTCTGCACCATATAAAACTCCATGTTCAGTCTCATCAAGAAGATATGGAGATGAAAGCGATCCTCCCGTTGTTGTAACTGAACAGCATCCGCGGTACATGCTGGAATGAAATACGCAAAATAGTCCAATTCCTGATACAGATGCTCAAACTCCGAAAAGAAGGACGACATTGTCATAGAGCCTTGTCGCAATTCCAAATGAGGTGAGTAAATTCATAAACATGTGTAAAACTGCCAATTTGCAAGTATGTCACACGAGCCGGGTCCAGATCTCGAATGCGGAGTCCATCAGCATGTAACTCCAATAAACCTTTGGAGACATCGAGTGAAGAAGCCAGAAAACAATCACAGAGTTTCGAAGTCCCACCGCTTCGAGGAGGGATCACTCTTGGAGGCTCCTTAACTGTTCCATCAATATAACCAAACATTTGATGGCTCTGAATGACATGTTGAACAACCCTTGACCATTCGAGATAGTTTGTGTCATCTAATGGTACCGTGACAATCTTCAGGGAGTCGGAGTGGTCATGGTACCGCTGAGGGTCACTCATCTGAGGCAGAATCACACCCGACGACGAGGCTGAAGAGTCACTCATATTGACCGGCACCAAAGATCAGCAAGCAAGTTGAGAGACAACCCGGGGAAGCAAGAAAGTAGGGATCAAAAACATGACAGCAACATGAAACATGTTGGAGGCAGTACACAATAGCAGAAAGAACGAACGACAACCACTGGAATCAGGCGAAGCCACTGAAATCTGGCGGAGCTACTGGATCGAGCGGCAACAGGAGGAGCCACTGGAATATGGCGGAGCTACTGGATCGAGCGACAACAGGAGGAAGTGCACGGGAATCAGGTGACGGTTTCAACCGCTGCAGCAGAGAACGACATAGAAGAGAAGGGGTCGACAACATTAGTAGAGGACGGCGGCGTCGACTCTTCAGTAGCCGGTGGTGGCTTCCAAACCTCCTGGAGACCGCATCGGAAGAACCGTTGATCAAGACCAGCGTGGAGAACAAAGAGAGGAGCGAAACGGGGGACGCGGGAGGGACGGCTTGCGGCTAGGGTTTTTTTGGCCTTTGAGTAGAGAAAGGTCCAAACCTTGTATATACTTCTTGAATAAAAAAAACAAGTATGAGTACAAATATATAGGAGAGAAGAGAGTAAGTATGAACTAGCTATACAAACAATGTGAGACTAAACACTAAATCCTACATGGGCCAAGTTAATGGGCCAATACATCATTTCCCTCAGTATTCTCTAACACTCCCCCACAAGCTGGAGCGTACAAATCGCAGGCACCAAGCTTGGAAAAGAACTGATAGTAGAGACGCCATGGTAAAGTCTTGGTGAGGATATCAGCAACTTGCTGAGCGGCAGGAACATGTGTTAACTCTATCTTCTTCAACTGAACCTTCTCTTGAATGAAATGACAGACAACTTCAATATGCTTTGTCCGTTCATGGAAGACCGGATTCTTGGCAATGTGTATAACAGCTTGACTGTCACACAATAAAGTTGCAGGTGAGGAGAGCTTGACTCCTAGATCATCAAGGAGACCCTCAAGCCACGTGAGCTCAGACACAATAACTGCCATAGATCGATACTCAGTCTCAGCAGATGAGCGAGCAACCACAAACTGTTTTTGTTGCGCCATGTAATAATATGTCCTCCAAAGTAAGTGCAATATCCACTTGTGGAACGACGGTCATCCAAAAAGCCAGCATATTCAGCATCAGAGTATGCAATCAGAGATAAGGGAGACGAAGAGGGCTTGTATACAAGCCTTTGCCCAGGAGCAGTCTTGAAGTATCGAAGAATACGTTCAACAGTCTGAAGATGAGAGATACGTGGCTCATGCATGAATCGACTGACAACTTCAACAACAAATGATATATCAGGTCTAGTAACAGTGAGGTATATCAGCTTTCCCACAACACGATGATAATACTTTGGATTAAGGAGCAAATCGAAGTCTGAGGCATGAGCACAAAGCTTGTGATTGATATCCATGGGAGTGTCAGCAGGCTTGCATCCATAATAGCCTGCATCATGAAGTAAGTCAAGACAGTACTTTCTCTGAGATAACACAAGCCCATCAGGTCTCCGAGCCACTTCGAGACCACGAAAGTATCGAAGTCGTGCCAAGTCCTTTGTTTGAAACACAGTTGCTAGATGATGTTTGATCATATGTATTCCTGAAAGATCATCTCCTGTAATCATAATATCATCCACATAAACCCATCTGAGACTCCCCAACATCCTGGGGCTTCTCGTTTATGCCGCTATTCTTGTTACGGTCTGCTCGTAACTGCGCGGTCTAAGTCGTCCCAAGTCCTTTGTTTGAGCCACTTCGAGATCACCCATCCGGACCTTGTTTCATGGCAAACACCCACTTACATCCCACACAAGATTGTCCAGGAGGAAGCGGGACCAAATCCCAAGTGTGATTTGCCCAAAAAGCAGACATTTTCTCGTCCATCGCTACCCGCCACCCAGGATGTTGGAGAGCTTCCTGCACAAAATTAGGGGTGAAAATATAGGGTAAAGAAAGAACACTTTTTCGGAGTTCGGAGAGAGGCGGTGAAAAGAGACATAGTTTGTCATCGGGTGGGCAGTGGAACCTGTTGCCGGATCCGCAGGCTGCAAAACATCATTAGAGGAGGGCATCTCCCGTAGGGTAGTAGATGAAGAAGGGTGTCGAGTGTACATACGGATGATAGGTGGTTTAGGTGGGATTGGTATGGGAAGGATAGGTTGTTTAGATGGGATTGGTGTGGGAAGGGTAGGTGGTTTAGTGGGATTGGTGTGGGAAGGAGCGGTCGAAGGTTTGAATAAACAGGTATAGCAGGCCGCGGAAGAGGTGGCGGAAGTGGAGAATCAGCTGGTTGAGAGTAATATGGTTGATGTTCGAGAAAGATGACATCAGGAGAAGTAACAACCTTGTGATCTTTGGGAGAAAAACAAACATAGCCCTTCTAAGTCCGAGAGTAACCCACAAACATATATTAATTGCCACATGGAGCAAGTTTGTCAGTGGATGGGTCAAGATGATGAACAAAGCACACACAGCCAAACACGCGAGGTGTGATGGAGAAAGAAGGTTTGGAGGGAAAAGAAGAGATTGAAGGGAACCGCAAAATTGAGAATGGAGGAAGACATGTGGTTAATAAGAGTGCAGGCGGTGGAAACCGCAAAATTCGAATACTGTTTGGGAACATTCATGCGAATCATAAGAGAGCGGATGACCTCAAGCAGGTGTCGATTCTTGCGTTCAGCAACACCATTTTGTTGGGGGGTATAGACACAGGAGGTTTGATGGATGATCGCAAACTCAGCACGGAGGTGTGCAAAGGCTGAAAGGCATGACTAGTGTATTCACGGGCATTATCGGTGCAGAAGGTTTTAATTATAGTCAAAAACTGGTTGCGGATTTCAATGAAAAAGGTACGGAATACACTGGGTAATTCAGAGCGGTCACGTCAGGGAGAGATTTTCAGAGTATGTTTAGACGGGCGTGACCAAGACGTCGATGACAATCAACCGAGCTAATAGATGACAACAACGTTGGGGGAGAGGGGTCAAGGATATAGAGACCATTCGACAGATGCCTTTTTTGATGATAGTTTGCGTCTTGCGATCCTGCACAACACACAAGTTGGAAGAAAAAATTACATCACAATCAAGGTCAGTAGAGGGTCGACCAACGAAGAGAAGGTTGAATGAAGAGCTTGGAACATGAAGGGAAAAGCGAAGAGTAATGTAGGGAGTGAGGTGAATATCTGTCACGCCCAGAAACGGAAATTGTGTCCCCACTAGCAACAGTAATGAACTTGGGATGCATGAAGTCCAAATATTGTGATGGCTTCCGTGAGGTAATGTGGTGAGAGACCCCGGAATCCAAAATTCAGGATGAGCTATGAGCAAGGCAGGAGGTACCACCATCAGAAATAGACAACACAGAGCCCAGAGGACAGCTGATCATCTTGCAAGGAACAGTCCGCAGCGGTCACGGTGACAACGCACCAGCGGCAAGAAAAGCCACGACCAACGCGGTAAGAAACTGTCTTCAGCGGATAGAAACAAGCCGCGGCGATAAAAAAAAAACTGAGCTGGCAGCGCGGTTAGGAGAAGACCGCAACCAGGTCACTTAGACCGCGCGGTTAGGAGCAGACCGTAACAAGAATAGCGGCATAAACGAGAAGTCGCAAGCAGACCGCGCGAATAGCCAAGTCAAGAAGAAAAGACACCAGGGCGGTTAAAGGCAGACCACAACAGGAGAAAAAGACAAGGTCTAGCCGCAGGAAGAGCAAAACCGCAGCGGGAAGACAGAGGCCGCAATGGTAAGTAGTCGGAAGGAGAGAAGTCCTAGTCGCAGCGGTCAGAAGGTAGAAGGGGCCAGAAGAACAGGTATTTCACCGGGCGGATAGAGACAGACCGCAACTTACAACCCAGAGCGGTTAGAGAAGAGAGGCCACCGAGAGAGAGAAAAGGGAAAGCCGCAGGGTCTCGGTGTTAACACACCAGCGGCAAGAGGCCGCGGCCAAGATGCGGAGCCAGAAGCGGGTAGAGAAGCCGCAGCGAACAAGCAAAGAGGAAACCGCAGCGACTAAGGAAGCCGCAGTGGTTAAGAGAAGATCGAGCGAGAAGCACGCAGCGACAGGGGAACTGCAGCGATTAGGGAAGCCGTGTCGGGTAAGGAAACCGCAACAACTAAACAAGGAAGAACGCGCGGTCACGGTGAGCACACCAGCAACAAGAAAAGATGTCGCGACCAAGATACGGTATAAGCAGCGGATGGGAAAGCCACAGCGAATAAGAGGAGCAGTGACTAAGAGAGGAAGCCGCGCGAGAAAAGAGGGGAGCAGCGAGAAGACGGGTAGAGAAACAGACCACGGTGAGTAGGGCCCCACGTATCCGAGAGATTTATAAAAAGGGAACGGGGGGAAGAGGAGGTGGAAACCACAAGAGAAAGAGAGAGAGGAGCGACTAGAAAAGCATAACCGCGCGGGAAGCCGCGGTTATAATGGGAGGAGGCCGCAAGACACTGCAGATAAGCAGTAGAACAAGCCGCCCGGTTAGCAGGAGGAGCGGGCGGTTAGAAAAGAACAGGCCGGACTGTATCCCTCTGACACTATGTAGAAAAAGGTCCAAATCTTGTATATACTTCTTGAATACCAAAAAAACGAGCATGAGTACAAATATATAGGGGAGAAGAGAGTAAGAACTAGCTATACAAACAATATGAGACTAAACACTAAATCCTACATGGGCCAAGTTAATGGGTCAATACATCATTTCCCCTAGTATTCTCTAACAGATACCAAGTTGAAAGCACCCAAAAGACCAAACTACCCCAAATGGGGAATAACAAGAAATGACGCGACTTGTAAATAATAATAAGTATCTCTCAACTGTTTCTTTCCAAAATGTTGACATGAATATTCCTTTCATAGTAATAATTTTATACCAAAATTTTATTCCAATTCCTCCTTCACGGCATAGAGTGGATATTTATTGATTTCTTGGTAATGATTCCTCTAAATTGATGAAGATATTCTTGTAAATTTATGTGTTTTTAAAAATAATTTAAGATTGCCCTTTTCCGAACTACCTACCTAAATTACCGTACCTTTTATTCAAAATCTTGTTGGCTGGTTAGACTGATGAGCAAAAAAATAAAAACAGATGCACGGGAGGAAAAAAAGTAATACATGACATGAAAATAAAATAAAAATATAACTAGTGTGTGGTGATATCACGCATCCTCAAATGTGGCGACGGTTGCATCAATTCCCCGGGTTGACAAACTCGACTCCAGCGAGAACTCACAAAAACTAGCAATAGAGAGATCAAACGTCGTCGTTGGTGCTGATTTGGATGGTATGTTTGGGCCTCCACCGATGGCTCGATGCACTTCTGAATTTAAAACGGACCCAACCTCCTAAAAAAGTACACATTCAATCAACCTTTGAAAAGTACAACTTACGGAGATACCAACCGATCATGAATCTATAATGTTCAAAGACTGCTTACAAATTATTAACAATAATTTTATGAAATTCTTTTAAATAATTAATATAAGCTTGCGAATCAAATGAAATACGTTCATAGAATGAGGTGTGATGGTCAAGTAGGTGGGGTAATAAAAACCCATAGATAATCTTAAAACGAGATTTGTTAGGGAAGTAATTTTTAGTATGTGAATTGTGTTTGTGGAAGTTCAAGATCACATTGTTTTAAGTTAACATTTAAGAAACCTCTTAGACTTTTATTAACGACCTCAGTCTGTCCATCAATCAGAGGATGCTAAGTACATTTATACTCGGGTTTGGTTTTCAGTCGAAACCTAAGTGTTCCAAAATTATGACAACATATAATATATTGATGCAAATCGACAAATCCTCTCATGCCCAAATGATAGTGGTGAAATAAAGGTGTGATCTCTAAATATGAAATCTACGTAATGAGGTGTGTGGGGTAAGAATTCTTCAGACATGGTATAGGAAAATCGAGAGATACCAAGTGGCACATCAGCAACCGATAGACGTGGGATCGAACCTAGGTCACGTGGGTGAGTGGCATAACTGTATCATGACTTACTTCATAGGATGGGGTTTCTGGCGAGAGTGTGATAAGTAGTAACATGGTGGAGTCAACAGAAAGTGAATTAGGACACATAGGGGTCCTCTCATGTGTCCTTGGGACAAAATAGTTCTTCTGGGAAAAACAATCTTGTGTTCATGGTGCTTGAAGGAATGAGACTTCCTCTGTCATTGTGCATGACATGTCGGTCGTATTGTGAAGATCGTCCTAATAGGATGTAAAGAACATCCATAATCGCGACATGGCATAATATTCTATCCAAATATATGCTCCCTATAGAACTCTACGAGACAATAGTGGGTAACAAGCATACTCAAATGATTATTGACTCTGGATAAGTTGTAGGTTGTTCAAATAGGTTAATCTTAAATCCAAATGTGTCGACCACACATTGAGACGAAGTTCTTCATACACTATCAATGATAATGAAACAAAATGTTCCAGGATGCGTGCAGTAGTGCGGAAAATATCGTGCATCATATGGTCATCCTCAGTAGCGCTAGGGGTGATCAGACTATAGCGTAAGACACATACTATGTGTTCAGTGTGTTCGCCTTCTACTTTTATTACATCCTCAGATTCGAGCTCAGGCCCAGGCTCAGGGCGGGATTCATTAATGTAAACTCCATACTCAGGCTCACGTACATCAGTAAAGTCAATAATAACAACAAAGTGGAGACACAAACACTCAGATGATTTGTGCCCCGGTTCCATGCACTTGAAACATCAAAATATTCAAGTGTTGGGCTTAGTCCCAATAATCTCCTTACCCATGGAGTGGGGGCAGTGGCGACGCTCGGTATGGGTTTATCGGTAGACATGATCGAGTCAACAAAAAGTGAACTAGGAGCCGTAGGAGTCCTGTCGTGAATATTTTGTTGATTTCTTTTTAATAATTCCTCTAAAGTAATAATTTCCTTCCATAATTTTATTCTAATTCCTCTTTCACGGCAGAGTAAATAGTTTGTTGATTTCTTTTTAATGACTCCTCTAAATTGATGAAGATATTCTTGTGAATTTAATTGTTTTCTATAAAAAAATTTAAGCTTGCCCTTTTCAGTCCTAACTACCTAAATTACCGAACCTTTTATTCATGGTCTCATCAAATGGTCAAACCAATGCGCCGAAAAATAGAAACGGATGCGCAGACATGACATGAAAATAAAATAACAAATAATAAAAATATAACTGACGATTGATGATATAACGCATCCTTGGATGCGACGACATTTGCATCACAACTCCCTATTTATAATGTATTAACTGCAAACGAGTTGGGAAGTTTCATAGTAATTTGCTTTACAAATGAAAATGTTTAATTAAGCTTCATATGTGTTTTCAAAGATCGATTTGAAGAGTGAGTACCACGAGATTAGAATTTGATACAAGGATGAATGAAAGACTGCGTTTAAGACTACGGAAGGTGATGCGGAGCATAGACGAGCACTTGCAGCGGATGACGAGTATTGGGTCCATTCGGGGCTGATTTGACGACTTTCCATATATGGCGTGCCCGGATCGACGATCAGACTCCACAGATGAATTCGGATTCGCGTTGCAAATCGATTTGATATATTATTTCACTATTTTGCATTTTATTTTGATGTATTTGGTTGGACCCACCTTCGGTCAATCATAGTCATCGATGGTGGGATGCCCTAATCCTCATTTTATTATAAATAGATGGTTTGTGGGCTGGTTTAAGGCATTGTAGAATTTGAAGATTCTTCTTCACGGATTTCAGCAATCACCCCTCGGTGCCGACGTCGTGGAGCCCTAGGTGACGACTCCTACGTTGGTTTCTCTTCCTCAAACCCTTCCCCTACCTCTAGCCTTCATTTTTCACCCCTCACACCACTTGTCCAGCCGCTGACAGCCCTCCAAACTCCTCCAAAAACCCTCCGGCTTGTTGCCTTCCTGCAGCCCAGTCCGCCACCCTCCCCTCTCCAAGCCGCCCACTCGGCCACTCCTCTTCGTGAAACCACATCCAAATCGCTTTAATTCTCTAGATCAATTCAGATCTGAGAATTTCAACCCCCGATCCGTTATTTCCACCATTCATATTCCTTTTTTGTCTGGATCCACTCCCAAATATCGGATCCACCATTCCCTTCCCCGGATCTACTCCCTCGTGCCCGGATCTATTTATTTTCGGCCCGATCTCGCCATCCACCGCCGAGAGGAGACTCACTGCCACCATTTCCACGCCGCCGGTTCCACCTCCGATCGCGGATCTACGCATTCAGCTCCGGAACCTTCAATGTCTTGGTTAGCCCGCTATTTAGTGAGTATTGTTGTATTGGATTATTATTTTTCAACATTTATTTATCGGATTGGACATCATATTTGTTTGGATATCTCGTATGGTGGTAGTTTGTTAGATAAATATTGTGATTTGCAGCATTTATTCGCCGCGCGCTCTAGCTTTGGCCCTCCCGCGGAGGAAGGAAAGCTGAGCTGCTGCCAAATAAATTATGTTGTCTTGGTTTGAATTGTTTGCACAGGAAGATTTTATTTATTATCTAATTTGTGATCTAACAGTCAGACTTTTGCATAGCATGTAGAGGTTAGATCATTGTGTATCCGCAGCTTATAGATTTGTCCTGCGTCAATTGGTATCAGAGCAAGGTTGCGTGCACTTTTTGATACGCAGTCGTAGAGTTTATAAGTTTTTTTTATCATGTCTATGTATTAAAGTTATTCCGAGTCCACTCACACACGCTCCTATAGAGCCTCTTCAGGGACATCCTCACGTTACTACAACGATTATTCTCGATCGCAACACCCTCATTTAGAGATAGTGTTGACCCACTGGCACGACCTCACACTAGTGACGATCAGTATGATGATTGTAGTCGTTCATATCCTTGCACGCGAGCAGATCGTGTTGATCTTTCGACATGACCTGATTACCTTAGGGATGATCATTATGAGGATAGTCATTCCGAGAGAGATCTTGGGAGTCAGTTTCGTACTGCTGCCCCTTCCTTTGACGGTTCATCGAGTCCCGAGTCTTTTAGTTATTGGCTCGTGGATATGGAATATTATCTCAATCATTTTGCGTTATTCGGTGAGCGTCGCATCAAGTTTGCGAAACTTAAACTTTTAGATCAGGCGAGAGCTTACTGGTCTAGCGTTGAGAGGACCCGCGAACGAGACTGTCTTCGTCGCATCACTAGTTGGGTGGACATGAAGAATACATTGTGTCAGAGATATCTGCCTTCGTCATATCAGAGTGGCTTGCTCGACCAATTATTTTCCCTTCAGCAAAGATCCATGTTTGTTGTTGATTATATGAATCGCTTTGATGAGTTAGTTGTGAGGAGTAAGGACCCAGCCATGGCCACAACCAAGTTTCGGTCTGGGCTTAGATCTGACATTCATACTAAGGAAGTTTATCATTGCTTGAAGTCTCTCGAGCAGACATATCAGCTCGCCCTTCGTTATGAACAGTCATTGAGATCCGCAAGAGTTGGTCGATGGGATTCTTACCTTGACCTTCACAGTACGAGTCCCTCAAATACTGGGGTCACCACGACGCGTACCACTGTCTTATCAGCCACGACAGAAGTAATACCTGATGCGGATTACTCTCACCCCAGTGAGGTGCTTAGCCCGATGAGTGACCTATCTCTTATTTCTGACCCGTCTCTTGTGACCCCGACTGAGAGCGAGCATGAGCGACTTACTGAGTCTGTAGTATTGTGTCCCTCACCCACCTCTCCTCCTTTGCCATACACTGGGTTAGCACCGCACTCGCGGATCCTTCATTGAGTTTAGGTCTGTATCACTCTCCCATTGTCATTACCCTTAGTCACATCACGACCGAGAGGCCAGAGCCTGATGTTGATCTCGTAGTGGCTATGTCACCCATTCAAGGGGACACTACCCCTTGCGATGATACTCATCTGAAGGACCTTGACTCGAGTAACGAGTTCTATGACGACCCCCTGTTGAGCCTCCTGATGAGCCACCACATCTTGATGAGGATGAGATTCAGGTGAGCCCCGCATGTATGAGTATCGATTTATGGAAGCCCCTTCCATTATCATCCCTGAACCCGCCCCACGGGATGGATATTGTGAGAAGCATCCAATATTTAGGGCACCACCTACTGACACATCGCACTCTCGTTGAGTTTTTGGATACACCACTTGCTGACCCACCAAACGAGTTGTTTATTTTTAGGGATGATCGTTACACTATAGATTTACAACTTATATTCTGTGTACACGATTTTCACATAGGTGGTCGTCTCGTCCGCGATGACTTTTCTTACACACCACCTGATGAGCCCCCTAATGTGCTACATTCCCTGAGAGACATTTGGCTCTTTACGAGCTCACATTTGAGGATATGTCTCTCACTGTCATCTGAGCACTCGTCTCATGCGGGATGGGTTTTTTTACACCCCACCGAGAGAGTCTCTTGATAGGCCACCTCCCTTGATAGATTCCAGGTCATTAGTAGATTTTCCTATATAGAGCGTGTTGTGTCGGTCATGTTTCATTTGCATCATTTGCATGAGTCTGTCGAGTCATTTCTTCATCATTTGCATGTGTCTGTTGAGTCGTTTGTCCATCGTTTGCATATGTGGCATGAGTCGGTCCGACGGAAAATCCATTATAATTCACATACGGATGTTCACAGGTAAAAGCATGTACTTTATGAAGGCGAGCAGGTGATGATGAGAATCTGCGTTGAGAGGCTCCGTGCTAGGCTTGCTAAAATCTTGAGCATTAGGCGAATGGATCCAAATATAATCATGAGACAGATCGAAGCAAACACATATGATCTCGATATCCCTGCAAGTGCAGGCATCCATCCGATATTTAGTGTTGAAGATATAATGTCGTACTTCGAGCCTCGCGAGTATGTGGACCCAAGCAGTGGGGACTTACAACCGCCCACACCTCCACTCTCTTTGTCTTACCACCCTCATAGTCCACTTATGTCTGATGGCCACCACTACTCACCTACTTCGGAAATCCACCCACCCGGGGACTCGTCTTCTTTGATTCTACCGACGGCGCCGCCGATCGCACCGGGTGTACAACCCGTATTCGTCGAGAATGGGCCCTACCACAGCCAGGTCAGCAGAAGTCAAGGTCAACAAGTCAAGACGGAAGTCAAAGTCAGCATACAAGATCGCGGAAGGCCTGGGCGAGTATAGACGAGCTCCCTTCGCATACTCGTCGGGTAGGCGACTAGGCGATATACTCGCCCAGCCTGTACGAGTTCCTCTGGAACTCGCCTAGTCGCCAGAGGGGATGGGGTATAAATATGACCCCCCCCCCTCCTTGGTTTTGCCTATAAATAGGACCCCAGGGGTACGAGGCGAGGGACTGGAAATCCGCGGCATGATACTCGCGAGTTTCACTTCAGAGATACTAGCTAGATCTTTGGATTCCTTTTCCTTAGAGATCGAGTCGCGACCTTGCGACTTCGTCATCAGCTAGTCTTCCTCGTACCCAGTTCGGCCATCTTTGGTTGAGAAGGGGCGGCTCCTTTTGAGCATCCGGGTACGTGGTGGGTCCTTCCTGCCGCAACATCGGGGGTCATGTTTGACCTGATTCTTCATCCTAGTCACCACAGCCGTCTGATCTAACCTCTGAGTCGGTAACCTTATGCGGCTTTGGTCCGAATTCGAGGTTGGGAATTTTCTGTGTATTCAACACTTGGTGTGGTGAGCGTGGATCGCAGCCAAGGAGGAAAATTTAGTGGTTGAGTGAGATGGCCAATCGTGGCGAGCATGGAGAGTTGGTCGGCAACTCGACAGGAGGGGATGCCGCGCGAGGTGGCAATGTCGCGCGAGATGGCGAGTTTGTGACGGTTACAGCGTTTGAAGAGTTTGCGAGGAGGATCGAGCAGACCATTCTCGCCGGATTTGCTCCTCGCCCGGATGTCACGGCGACTTCTCACCGTCGCGCGACACCGGTGGAGGGGGAAGCGCCGCCGAGGCGAGCAGGGAAGGAGCCCGCTTGCGCGAAAGAGGAGCGGTCGGTGCAATCGCGATATCATCCAGCGGGCAGTCAAGGGGTCCGCTTTCAGGATCCGATGTCGCCGGCGAGATACAGAGATACTCGGCACTATAGCGAGTATGACGTCTCCAGCGAGTATGAAACTCGTCACCGCCAGGGAGGGAGGAGCCCTTTCTGTGACGAGATCCTCACCGCCCCAGTTCCTGAAGGGTTCAGAGAGTATGTCCTCACTTACTACTCCGGCAGAGACGACCTTGTCAGACATCTTCAGTGGTTCGAAGACGTCATCTCCATCCGCAACATGTCTGACGCCTTCAAGTGCCGATTCTTCTCCAACGCCCTCAAAGGCAACGCCAGAGGATGGTTCCATCAACTGCCATCAGGGTCTGTGTACTTTTCTCCGATCTGCGTCAGGGCCTCATAGCGAGGTTCGCGACATCTAAGAAGAGAAAGAAGGAGGCGATGGCTCTCTTCAAGGTTACGCAGGGGCAGCACGAGAGCTGGGGCCACTACGTAGACCATTTCCAGGAGATCCTGGAGGTAGAGGAGATCCTGGAGGTAGAGGAGATGGACAGCTTTACGCTGATGGTGGCCTTGAAGTTCGGGCTGAAGCAAGGTTTGTTCAGCATGGAGATGGGGTCTAATCCTCCGAGATCTTTTGAAGAGATGATAGAGAGGGCGAACACTTTTGTTCGGGGAGAAGACAAGAACAAGGACTTCTTGGCGAGGTTGGATGGAGATGACTCGAGGGAGAGGGGAAGAGCAGGACCTTCGGGGTCGAAGACGAAGAGGACGCAATATAGGCAGGAAGGGAGGAGGAAGGAAGAGTCGAGAAGAGAGGAGAGTAGGACGAGAGAAGAGCCCAGGAGGGTTGAGGAGAGGAGGCAGGAGAGGCCTCGAAGGCAAGAAGAGAGGAGGACGGCGGAGGCCAGGGGAAGAAGAGGGGAAGAAAGGCGATTCCAGTATCCCGAGAATCGCCCCCAGTGGAGACCACCAGTAAGGTAACACTTCCAGGAAGAGAGGAGGAACGGTAATCGGCAGGAGGGAGGTCGAGAAGGAGGAAGAAGGGAGACGATGGTCATCGCTCGCCAAGACAATAAGCGGCGCCGGAGGGAGCAGCGGGCGATGCGTCAGGAGGGGGAGATTCCCCTCTACTGCGATATTCATCGAGTAGAGGGTCACGGGACCTTGGCTTGCCCGGAGTTCTGGGAAGCAAGGAGGATGTTGGAAGCAGGAACAGCAGAGAGAGCAGCAGAGGCAGGAGGCCCCGGCGAGGCAGGTGGCATTCCAAGCTCCAACGAGGAGAAGGAATGAAGATCAAGTCGACCTGGTAGGTCATGGAGAAGTGATACATGGCCCGGGAGGCGGGCATGTAGGGGTGATCAACGGAGGGGCCGGACTCGGAGCTTCCCGCAAGGGGAGTCTCCACCAGATCTATCGGAAGAACGTCGCTTCGACGTCGCAGAACCCGCCACCGTTGGAAGAGATCACCTTCTCGGAGGAGGACATGCTAGGGAATGAGAACCCCTTCCACGATGCCTTGGTGATTCAAGCTGCCATCGAAGACTTCACCGTCGACCGAATCCTCGCGGATAACAGGAGCTCGGTGAATGTCATTTTCAAGAGAACCTTCATCGGGCTTCAGGTGGAAGCGTCCCGGGTGCAGGCTGCAAATGGACCTCTCTTTCGCTTCTCAGAAGAGAAGAAAGAGGTGGAGGGAGCGGTGGAGCTTCTGGTTACGCTCGGCGGGATGTCGATCCGATTCCGCTTCATCATCGTCGACGCACCAAGCAGATACAACGCCATCTTCGGACGACCCCTCATCAACTATTTAAAGGTCGTTCCGTCGTCATATCACCAGTGCTTGAAGTACTGCAGCGGAGATGTCCAGGTCAGGATCAAGGGAGATCCCAAGGCCTCCAGGGAGTGCTATCTGAATGCTGTCAGCACCATCAGCTGGATGGGTGACGTGGAGAAGTTGGAAAAGCTGCTGGAGAAGGAGAAAGGGTTATGTGTTGCGGAAGAGGTGGAGGAAGTGGAAGTGATCTCTCAGGGAGGAGAGTCGGGACTGCTGAAGGTTGGAAGATCCCTGCCGCTGGAAGGGAAGATAGAGATGGCTGCCTGTCTGCAGGATAATGTCGACGTCTTCGCATGGAGCGCCGCCGAGATGCCAGGGGTCGACGCTGATGTTGTCTGCCATCGCCACAACCTGGATCCCGCGGTGGCTCCTGTCCGTCAGAAGCAGAGGAAGAGCACCGCCATGCTGGTCGGGCCGATCAGGGAGGAAGTAGAGAAGCTGATGGAGGCAGGTTTTGTCTCGGAGATCCAGTATTCAGGTTGGGTTTCCAATGTTGTAATGGTGAAGAAGCCAGGAGGGGGTTGACATCTATGTATTGACTTTTCCATGTTGAATAAAGCTTGCCCGAATGATTGCTACCCCTTGCCTCAAATCGACGCGTTTGTTGATTCTGCCGTCGGGTTTCCAGTGATGAGTTTTTTTGATGCTTTTTCAGGGTATCACTAGATCTGGATGCATCCCCTCGACTGCCACGACGTCTCCTTCATAACTAGCAATGGCTGTTATAGCTACAAGATGATGCCCTTCGGGCTCAAGAATGCAGACGCGACTTACCAGAGAATGATGGATCAAATTTTCAACAGGGCAGAAGTGCGGAACTTGGAAGTCTATGTGGACGATCTTCTCGTCAAGAGCAAAAGTGTTGCAGAGCACATAACGGATCTGGTGGAGACTTTCGCTACCCTGAGGAAGTACAAGATGCGACTCAACCCGGCCAAATGTGTTTTCGGTGTAGGAAGAGGGAAGTTTTTAGGTCACCTCCTCACTCCCAGGGGGGTGGAACCTAATCCCTACAAAGTAAAGGTCATTCTGGAGATGGCGTCCCCGAAGGATTCAAAGGAGGTTCAAAGGTTGACGGGAAGGTTGGCAGGCCTTAGCCGTTTCTTGTCCAAGGCAGGGGAGAAGTGATCTCCATTCTTCAAGACCCTTCGGGGGAATCAGAATTTCGAGTGGACCGCGGAGTGTGAGGAGGCTTTCGGAAAGCTCAAGCAACAGCTAACCCAAGCTCCTCTCCTTTAAGGCCCGCGGGGTATCAAAGATCTCTTTCTCTATTTGGGAGTCGGAGCAGAGGCAGTTAGCTCGGTGTTGGTCCGAGAAGAAGGCAAGAGGCAGCTCCATGTCTACTATGTGAGTAGAGTGCTGCGGCAGGCGGAAACGAGATATCCTATCTTGGAGAAGTTGGTGTTTGCTTTGGTGGTTTCAGCTCAGAAACTCCGTCCATATTTTCAGGCTCACTCCATCAGGGTAGTCTCCGATCACCCTCTACGTAGTATCCTGGATAGAGTGGAGCACTCTGGCAGGTTGGCAAAGTGGGCGGTAGAGCTTAGCGAGTTTGATATCTCTTACTCTCCAAGGGTAGCGATCAAGGCGCAAGCAGTGGCGGATTTCCTTGCCGACTTCTCAGTCGAGGAGGAAGGAGAGGAGGGCTCTTCTAGCCCAGTTTCATGGAAGATGTTTGTGGATGGGGCTTCGGGCAGATATTCTGTGGGAGTCGGAGTCGTGCTAGTGAGCCCCCAGGGGACCAGAATCGAGCAAGCAGTTGAGATCCTCTTCCCCGTTACGAATAATCAGGCGGAGTACGAAGTCATGGTGGCTAGCTTGCGTCTCGCCAAGAAGTTGGCAATTTGAGATATCAGGGCCTTCACCGACTCGATGGTAGTTGCGTCCCAGATCAAAGGCGAGTTCGAGTGAATGATCCGATCCTGCAGAGATACTTAGTCAAAGTGAAAGGTCTGATCGGGGGGTTTCAATCTTTCTTTGTCGAACATGTACCCCGAGAAGAGAATTCAGAAGCCGACTAGCTTGCCAAGTACGGCCCCCGGGCTGGGGGGACCATGACTGAACTGTTCCGACCGTCCATCGAAGAAGGAGAGATGATGGAGATCGAGCAGAGGACATCCTGGAGGGACCCGTTTATTTCTTTTTTTACAACAGGACAGGTTCCTGCCAGCGAGGGAGACCAGAGCAAGTTTCGTTACAAAGCAGCATATTATCTACTACAAGAAGGAGAGCTCTATCGCAAAACCATCTCAGGCCCTCTGGCTCGGTGTCTGTCAGAGGTTGAAGTCCCTCGTGTTCTGGAGGAGATTCACTCGGGAGAGTGTGGCAGCCACTCAGGGACTCACACTCTTGAGCAAAGAATTCTAAGACACGGGTATTTCTGGCCCACCATTCAGAAAGATGCGGAAGCCTTCTCCAAAAAATGTCTCCAATGTCAGCTCTTCGCACCTTTTCAACTACAGCCAGCCCAACATCTGCGCTCGATCACTGCTCCATGGCCCTTCGCCATCTGGGGGATGGACTTGATCGGCCCTTTTCCTCAGGCCAGTGGACAGAGGAAGTTCGTCCTTGTCATGATCGACTATTTCTCTAAATGGATCGAGGCAAAGGCTCTGGCCAAGACCACGTTGAAAATTGTAAAGAATTTTATTTGGGGAGAGATTGCATGCAGGCTCGGGATTCCTCTCGCAATCGTCACCGACAATGGGTCACAGTTAGCCAGCTTGGAGTTAGAGGACTTCTGCAAGCAGCTAGAGACGGATCTTCGATTCGCCTCTGTGCATCATCCTCGCAGCAACGGGCAAGTGGAAGCCGCCAACAAGTTGATCATCAACCGGCTGAAGAAGAAAGTCACCAACTTGAAAGGCAATTGGGCAAAGCAGCTCCACTCAGTCCTTTGGGCTCTGTGGACAACTCCAAACTCGGCCACGGGGGAAACTTCCTTCAAGTTGTCCCACGGGTCTGAGGCACTCATCTCAGTGGAGTTTGAGGTTCGGAGCCCGAGAGTCATAGCAGTTGGAGACGGCAGCGAAGAATGGCGCTTGGAGAATGAAGACGCTCAAATGCTCTCGCTGGATTTCGTTGAAGAGCTCTGTGACTTGACATCCATCCGCCAAGAGGAGATCAAACGGCGCATGGCAAAGCACTTCGACAAGAATGTTCGCCTAAAGCATTTCCTCGCAGGAGATCTAGTCATGAAGAAGGGGGACGCCGCGGGAAGAGGGGCAACAATTGGCAAGCTGCATCCTAATTGGGAAGGTCCCTTCATCGTCAAAGAAGCCTTGGCCACCGGAGGCTATTATCTCCAGGATCAGGTTGTAGAGCAGCTGAGAGGTACTTGAAGTGGGGATGACTTGAAAAAGGTTCTATCCCTAGCGGTTAGAGATGTATTTTATTTGTACATGTTTTCATACATATATACAGATAGTGACAACTGTTTGGCTTCTCTTTATGCTTTTTCATCTCAAGATTTTTGAGGCCTTAAGGTTATGCTCCGAGATCGATCCGAGAAACCGGCTGTCAACCTGTTCCTCCTAGATAGCCTAGTGCGGACGATGAGACGATGCCTAGGAATATAAGTGCCCTTGTAAGACCGGACCCCTGCATTGTCGACCGAGATCAGCCCCCCCCCCCCTGCATGTCGGCCTAGCTACCCCCAATTGCATCTCTCCTCCGACTGGAGGAACTAGCAGGAACAGGTTTAGACTCCAACCTCTTGGATTCGAGGAAGGATCAACCTTTTAGATCTCTCATTTGGGCAACAGCCCCATAGTTTTCAAAGGCAGGATAAACAGTCAAAGGGCAAAGATAGGCCCAAGGGAATATGTTAGTCGCGAGTGAGTCCTGGAGGACCCTCAAAAAAACATTACCCCTCGCTCGTGCATATACGCTCGTAGTCGGGTGGCAGGGCTGAGATGATCAACGGTCGGATTGGGAAACGTGCCTTCGACCTGTTTCTCCTAGATAGCCCAGTGCGGACGATGGGACGATGCCTCGGGATATAAGCGCCCTTGTAAGACCAGACCCCTGCATTGACGACCGAGATCAGCTCCCCCCTTGCATGTTGGTCTAGCTATCCCCGATTGCATCTCTCCTCCGGCTGGAGGAACTATCAGGAACAGGGTTGGACGCCAACCTCTCAACTCGACGGCGTCGAGATCATCGTTCGCTTTATAATTCCTTCGTCCTCAAAGATATTGGTGCGCTTGATTCATTTTCAATCTCTTGAAGCAGCAGTAAAGACGACTCCGACATTCAATTCATCGAGTGGCAGTGTCGCCGTAAGTCCAAGTCCCTAAACGATGTCGACGTACGGGTAAAGCGTCACGAACACTCATCCTCCCCGAGCCTATGAGCCTAGCGAGCATCATCAATCAACAAGCATGAAAGAAAAGAGCGACAATGCGGTAATTCAAACTTGTATCAATATATATTTCAAAAATTTTACAAGTTACAAAAGGTGGCTGTTACAAAAATCGCTAACTATTATGTGCGAGTATGACAAATATCGACGAGCAACTAGTACTCATCGTCGCTAGTATCAGACCGATATTCCTCATCTCCAATGTCAGCATCCTTCTCTTCCTCGCCGTCATCCTCGCTCTCTTCCTCGCCGCTGTTACTGCTTCCGCTGCTGCCGGAGCCCGATGACGGAGAAGGCAGGCGATCTGGCGAGATCGATTCATCGGCGAGCAGTTCGGGGAGAAGCTCGTCAACAGTAAGTTGCTTCTCCCCCTCGGCGAGTTGGCCGTTGAGCCTTAGCCTCGCGAGCATGACATTCCCAGCCGCGCGGGCTATCTCGCGGCGGACAGACGACCTCTCCTCCCAGAGAACGCGAGATCTCTTGATCGCGTAGTGAGGATCGTCCTCCGGTCGCGGCGCTTCTGGCTGAGGAGCTGAAGAACTCGCGCGGCCCTCCAGGGCAGTTAGGCGACTCTCCATCTCAGCGGCGCGGACTTGGGCCGCCTCCAACTCCGCCTGAGACTTGGCGAGTTTCGTCTCGCACTCAGAGAGCTTCTTGGCAGCCTCGATCCCGGCAGCCTGCGACAAAAAACGGAAAGTCAGCGAAATGAATCCAAGTCCAGCACCAGCAAGGTCGCGCGCAGGAAGCGACTTACTTCATAATCCCTCCAGCGGACAGACTCCATGCCGAGTTCGATCGCCTTCTTGGAGACGACTTTCAGGGCCTTAGTCGTCTCCAGCAGTTTCCTCGCCGAGTAGTGGTTTAGCTCGACGGCTCGCGCAAGCGAGCATGATGCCTGCTGGGCGAGATCCTCCGCGTTGAGGTCCAGCATCGACTCGGCATCACCTCGCCCGTAGAGCGCGTGAAGAACAGCGAAGGCCTCCCCCTTATCCTCCCAGTTCGCCGACCAGGAGGGGAGGTTGGTGTTCAACGTCACCAAATGTTCATCCCCAAACCAGGTCACCAGCAGGCGACCATAGGCGTCCACCGCCCTTAGCCCCAAATTGAAGTTGGGGTAGAAGTGGGGAAGACGAGCATCTGGAGGCGATTCGTGGTCGTCAGGACGCGGCGACGATACTTTCGTCTTCTTGGTCACGGGACCTGACGCCCCTTTCCTTTGGCGAGCCTTTTCTTCTCGCCGACATCAGCCGGGGGGTTGGGCTCATGAAGCGAGGTGGCGACTTCCTTCGCCGGAGGCAGCGACTTCTCCGGGAGCTCGCACGACACTGCAAAATGTCGAGCAATATAAGTATTAAGCTACAACTAGCGAGGCGAGTATGCGAGAGATGATCCTCGCACGAAACTTACCCTCCTTGGGATGGATCTCAAGCACAGTGTTGACGTTTAGTCCCCAGAAGATCA
The DNA here is from genome assembly GCA_039583875.1 of Platanthera guangdongensis. Taxonomy (NCBI): domain Eukaryota; kingdom Viridiplantae; phylum Streptophyta; class Magnoliopsida; order Asparagales; family Orchidaceae; genus Platanthera; species Platanthera guangdongensis. The sequence goes on from CM077147.1 coordinate 29,441,892, forward strand.
TGTCGAACCGGCGACCACGGAACGACTCCACCAGCTGCTCGCGGACGCCCTCCAATATCGGCGGAGGGAAGGCGACATCGACAGGTTGATGCGGCCTCCCCAAGACGCCCGCGAAGTCGCCTTCGACGACGACCAACAGCTCGCTCCAGCGATGAACCTTGTTCGCCGTCCCCACCAGAGTGCAGACGTGGCTGCTGAAGTAAACCAGTTCCTCGGCGGTCGCGGCGAAGGCGAAGATTTTGCGGAAGACGGAAAGGTCGAAGGCGACCCTCTCTTCACGCAAGTAGCACAAGAACCCCATGATGATCGCCACACCATTAGGGTTGATCTGCGCAGGGACGATGCTGAAGTATCGCAGGATCTCGCAATATTCCGGCCACAGAGGGAGTCGCAGGCCGGCGTCAAAGTGACGGAGCGGCAAGACCAGCGCACCCTCTATATAGGTGTTTAGTCACTCGCTGCGACTAGGGAGCCTTGCCGAGTATCACTCGGGCAAAAGCCGCTCCCTGAAGTTCTCCAGATCTCGCTCAGTTGATATCGACTTCATGAAAGCCGCGTCGGCAAAGTTGGCGGTATGGGCTTGTCGGCGAGCACTAGCGTCGTCTCCCACCATTTCTGCGAGATTGGCGAGCTGAAAGAAGGAAGTAGGGTGAGTAAGGAAAAGAGATTGAAGCGCGCGAGCAGGAAAAGATACTTGCGAGCTAGGGATCGAAATTCGCAACAGCGTACTTATGTCCTACCTACCCCCACTATTTATAGGCGAAGGCAAGGGGGTATATCCCTGCCCTGGCGAGTATTGTCTTAAGTCGCCCTCTGGGCGAGCGGATGGATCTCGGCATCCACTTCAGCAAAGTCGTGACGATGGTCAGAAACCTGCATAGTAAACTCGGCAAGCACAGAACAAGATATCGCAAAGAAAATCAACAAGAAGAAAGCATAAGAGAATAGGCGCGAGATACAAACCCGCTTATTACAATTACAAATGACTGTTCATTACAACAAGTCGCACGAAGCGAGCTTCAAATAAAAAAAAGGAAAAAATCTAAGTTCTAGGAGGTCTCTCCGGAGGGTGAGGATGTCGCCCAGCCCATCTTGCGCGCCCGCCGATAGTGCTCCGTCGCCTAGCTGCAGTTGCTCCTCCATCCTCATCAGCCGTCCAATGGAGCCCATACTCGCGTGGATGCCGGCCAACTCGTCGAGGACAAGCTGGCGGCGATGATTGTTGATCACCAGCTGTCGATCATTCTCCTTTACCATGTGGAAGCGGGCTTTATAGCTCTCCAGAGTACTCCGGAGCTCTTCAATCTTCGCCACCCGCACTTCCATAAATGATATTCGCCGATGGGGTTCGCAGATCGCCAGCTGGTCGAACTTGCTCTCCAGCTCCAGGTAGGCGCGAACAGCGGCGTGGCGATATTCGCTGCCCGACAACCCGATGGCGTCGATGAAGGCCGCCCCTGGAGTCGCCGACCGATCTGTCAGAACAAGAAAGTCGTCAGATTATGAATAGGACACTTAATTTCCAGACGCAACACCAGAGGCGGCGCTTACCGCGGCGAGGAGATCTAGATCGGCGAGGAGAAGAACCGCGAGTTGGGGCATCGCGCCGGTCAGAAGATGGCCCACCAGCAGGCTCGGCCGCCTTGCCTTGCCCGCGACCTCCATGGCCGGGATCTCCCACTCTCGGCGGGAAGTAGCCCGACCGCGGCTTGACCGGCTTCCCGACCACAGGCTGCGATGAAGGAAGCGGGGGCTGCGACGAACTCACGTGCTGAGGCGGGGTCTTTAGCGGAGGAGGCGGAGGAAGTCGCATCGTAGAGATTAGTGGAGGCGCGACAAGAGGCGGCGGTAGCGTCAACGATACAGTCACCGCCTGGATGGCAGCGACGTTCGGAGGAGACGGAGGCGGCAGCGACGTTCGGAGGAGACGGAGGCGGCAGCGCAGAACTCGCCGCCAGCAGCACAGAATCTCGCGCAGGGGCGAGTGGGGCCTTACTCGCCGGAAGGCCCTTGCTCGCAGACGCCACTTTCTTTGGCAAAGGATCCTTCATCGACGTCTCCTTGCTCGTCGGCACCACCTTCTTTGGCGGAAGATCCTTCAGCGATTGTTCCTTGCTCGTCGCAGGAACCGAGGCCTCAAGTGTCCTCTTGGCGCCAACATGTATTCGGACCGTGTGCGCGGTCCTAACCGCTCTCTTGGCAGAGAGGACGAGTAGCGGCGTGGAGTTCAGCGGGGCGACGTTCAGAACCGCATTAGCGCCCCCCGATGGGGAATCTGCGAGTAGCAAAAGAAAGTCAGCAGGAAGATTCAACGGTCAACAAAGTAGAAAAGAGTATCTCGGCAACAGGGCGACCTGACAGGGAGACGACTTCGACTTGCTGCGGCGCCGAAGAAGTGGAGAGTTCCGGGATGTCCAGCGAGTCGAGGAGGCTCGCGTCAGGGGCGACTACATTGGGGATGTCGTCAAGCCCGAGATCGCTGAGCAACCTCAGAGTGCTGGCAGAACGCGCGGGATTGCTGGTGGAAGTGGCGACTTGTGAAGGAGGTGGCGGCGAGTCAACCGCGTCAGAGGCGGGTTTCTTCATGGGTTTCTTGATCTTCTTCTTCTTGAGGGGGGGTAAGTCGGTGACGGCGTCTTCGTCGCGCGGCCTTTTAGTCTTAGCAACGCCGAGAATACCAGTTAGCGCAGCGAGGCTGTCTTGAAGAAGTTTCTTGGCATCCGACATTGTACGCGAGCTCTGGCGACCCGTTTGAAGAGCCAGGTCCCCCTATTTATAGAGATCGACAGGCAGTCATCAGTTGCGAGCAGGTTTGATACTCGGCATAGCAACTCGCCGAATAAGTGTTGGATGATTCTTTCTGAGTTCTTACGTCGCTCGAAAAGAGCGGGGATTGTGTACAACCCGTATTCGTCAAGGATGGGCCCTACCACAGCCAGGTCGGCAGAAGTCAAGGTCAACAAGTCAAGACGGGAGTCAAAGTCAACATACAAGATCGCGGAAGGCCTGGGCGAGTATAGGAGAGCTCCCCTCGCATACTCGCCAGGTAGGCGACTAGGCGAGAAACTTGTCCAGCCTGTGCGAGTTCCTCTGAAACTCGCCTAGTCGTCAGAGGGGATGGGGTATAAATATAACCCCCCCTGGTTTTGCCTATAAATTGGACCCCAGGGGTACGAGGCGAGGGACTGGAAATCCGCTGCAGGACACTCGCGAGTTTCACTTCAGATATACTAGCTAGATCTTTGGATTCCTTTTCCTTAGAGATCAAGTCGCGACCTTGCGACTTCGTCATCAGCTAGTCTTCCTCGTACCCAGTTCGGCCATCTTTGGTTGAGAAGCGACTGCTCCTTTTGAGCATCCGGGTACGTGGTGGGTCCTTCCTGCCGCAACATCTGGGGTACTGTTTGACCTGATTCTTCATCCGAGTCACCCCAGCAGTCTGATCTAACCTCGTGAGTTGAGCGTTGAGAGCTTCATGGAGACCAGACTCCACCAGTACATTCCCACTACAGACATTGGTGACTCTTGGATACTTGCAGTAGAGTTTGATCGATTCACCCCTGAACTTCGACTTCAGCATGGTCGTCTCCATTCACTGGACATGACAGCTTTCAGTCAGGGGGAGTTGATTGACGAGTACTATTTTCTAGCGACGACACTTGGGCAACCTTTGGTGGACTTCTTCTAGTCTTACCTGGCATGCAGCGAGAGAATTTTGATCCATATTCATCGAGAGATGAATTCTTTCAAGCCGAGGAGACTGATGCAGAGCATAAACGATCACTTGCAGTGGATGATGAGTTTTGGGTACATTCGGGGATGATTTGACGATTTTCCATATATGGCATGCCCAGATCGACGATCGGACTACACAGATGAGTTCGGATTCGCGTTGCGAATCGATTTGATATATTATTTCACTATTTTGCATTTTATTTTGATGTATTTAGGTGGTCCCACCTTCGGCCAATCATAGTCATCGATGGTGGGATGCCTTAATCCTCCTTTTATTATTAATAGATGGTTTGTGGGCTGGTTGAAGGCATTGCAGAATTTGGAGACTCTTCTTCCCAGATTCCAGCGATCACCACTCGTGCCGACGCCGTGGAGCCCGAGGTGACAACTCCTAGGTTGGTTTCTCTTCCCCAAACCCTTCTCCTACCTCTATCCTTCATTTTCCACCCCTCACACCACTTGTCCAGCCGCCGACAGCCCTCCAAACTCCTCCCAAAACTCGTCGGCCTGCTGCCTTCCTGCATCCCAGTCTGCCACCCTCCCCTCTCCAAGCCGCCCACTCCTCTTCGTGGAACCACCTCCAAATCGCTCTAATTCTCTAGATCAATTCAGATCTGAGAATTTCATCCCTGATCTGCTATTTCTGCCATTCATATTTCCTTTTTTGTCCGGATCCGCTCCCCAATATCGGATCCACAATTCCCTTGCCCGGATTTACTCCCTCGTGCCCGGAAGTATTTATTTCTGGCCCGATCTCGCCATCCACCGTCGAGGACAGCCACCGTCACAATTTCCACACTGTTGGTTCCACCTCCGATCGTCGATCTACGCATCCAGCTTCGGAACCTTCATTGTCTTGGTCACCCCGCTATTTAGTGAGTATTGTTGTATTGGATTATTATTTTTCAGCATGTATTTATCGGATTGGACATCATATTTGTTTGAATATCTCGTATGCTAGTAGTTTGTTAGATAAATAATGTGATTTGCAGGATTTATTCGCCGCACGCTCTACCTTTGGCCCTCCATGCAGAGGAAAGCTGGAGATTGTTTTTGCCCAAATAAATTATGTTGTCTTTGTTTGAATTGTTTGTGTGGGATGATTTTATTTATTATCTAATTTATGATCTAACCGTCGGACTTTTGCATATCATGTAGAGGTTAGATCATCGTGTATCTGCAACTTATAGATTCGCCCTGCGTCAGAAGGATTATACGAGTGGCTGGTAATGCCTTTTGGACTCTCCAATGCTCCCAACACATTTATGTGAGTGACAAATTAAGTGCTTAGGCCACTCATAGGAGTCGGTGTAATGGTGTACTTTGATGATATCTTCATTTATAGTCATGATCAGCACTTGATTTATCTTAGGCAGGTCTTATAAATCCTACATGAAAATAAATTATATGTGAATTTGAAGAAGTATGTTTATGACGGAGAGTTTTACCTTCCTAGGAAATATTATCTCATCTGAAAGCATTAAGGTTGATAGAGAGAACGTCAAAACGATTTAATCCTGGCCTAGCCCTAGGATGATTATTGAGGCTCGAGGGTTTCACAGGATAGCAACTTTTTATCAACGACTTATTCGAAATTTTAGCACCTTGATAACATCTATGACTGATTGTTTGAAGAAGAGATTGTTTATTCGGACGGAAGAAGCCGAGTGTGCGTTTATGTTGGTTGAAGAGAGACTCTCGAGTGCACATATATTAGCACTGCCTGATTTTGATAAGATTTTTGAGGTTTACTGTGATGCGTTTATTATAAGCATTGACGCAGTTTTGAGTCAGGAGGGTCGATCTACAACATTTTTTAGTGATAAGATGAATGAGGTGAAGGCTTGTTATTTTGCATATTTACGCTATTGTTCAGGCTCTCTGTCATTGGAGACACTACCTAATTCAGCGCGAGTTTGTGTTAAATACTGATTATGAGACGCTAAAACATCTGAACTCCTAGAGGGAGATCAGATGTCATGCCAAGTGGGATGCTTACCTGCAGGAGCTCACTTTTCATTTGAAGCGCAAACCCTGTATCACAAATCGAGTTGTAGATGCCTTTAGTCGTCAGACATATTTACTAGTCACCCTTGTACTTCGATTCGCAGCGTAACTTGAACACCTCCGATGGAGATACTCGTTTTCGGGGTATATTTGAAAAACGTTGAGGGACCGATTAAGAACCAAACTCGAGTTTAGCAGCGCATATCACCCTCAGATTGATGGGCAGACTGAGGTCGTTAATAAGAGTTTGGGAGACCTTCTTAGGTGTTTGATTGGGGAGAATCCGAAATAATGTGATCTTATACTGACACGCCCTTTACATTTTTTTGGATGAAATGGATTTGCCATCCATTTATCACTTTGATTCTTTGAACATTAATTCTCAAACAAATTTGGCAACCTATCTAACTGCCTCTGAACAATTTTTTGATATCTCTATAGTGGCTTATGGACCACCTAATTCCTTGAACATGTAAGCTAGTTTCCTTGATTTTTGGATTATGGTGATTTTCCCTCCTTCACTGTTAAGTTATATCCATTGATTTTACTGCTTCTTGTTTTTTGACGAGAATGTCTGCATTGAACATATATCATCGCATCAATGTTTAATTTTTAGGGGTGCTTTGAGATATTAGTCAAGTAGTGGCTAAGCAAAACATGTAGTCTCCGTGAATCTGTGATAATTACTTGTAGGTTGTAGGGCTGCTCCGTAATATTGGTCAGTAAAGGGTTAAGCGGAGTACATAGATCTTTAATTACTTTGTTTATTATTTAGCTTGTATTATTGTTTGGGCAGTTTGTGATACTAGTATACTCGGGATATGGAGGGTCAGAAAAAGAAATCTAATCTCATCACGTCAATGTTTCAAAAGAAATTAAAATCTCAAGGGTCTTCTTCAATCTCAAATGAGGTGTTATCTCTTACTACTTCTGAAAATACTGAGTATTTGTCGCATTTGCAATCAGGCCCCACACCTCATACTCAAAATATTGCACGGATGTCTGTCAGTGATTTTTTGAAGCAATTTCAACACTCTTAAATGTGATTGGAGTTTCTTGTAAGCGAAATGAAATGCTTAGAGAAAGTGAAGTTCAAAAGGTTGCTCAGACACTGAAAGATAGTGAACTGAAAACTGAATCAGGTTTAAATCCGGAACTTTTTTTGGGTCGTCTGGGGGATACTCGTTGGGGTTCACATCACAAAACATTAATGCATATTATTTCTTTATATTCTGATATGGTTGCTACACTTCTGAAAAATGAGACGAGTAAAGCAAATGATCAGGTGAAGGCACAAGGTGTGTTGTTTGCGTTAGAATCATTTGCCTTTGTGTTGATGGTTCATGTGATAACAACTATATTTGGTTAGGGTGGTGTTAAAGGCACACCATTTTAGGCTATGTGCACACCCATCAAATAACATAAACCTAATATTCTAGATTTTCTAAACCCCACCCAACTAAAGCCGAAGCAGTCCGCCTCTTGTAACACCACCCTTTGTTTACGATAAAAGCACAGGGTTAGCGGACTTCCAGCTCCTCGTCCTCACCCTTTTGCCCGCGTCGCAAACCGCAACCGCGTGCCGCCGGCCTCTCGGTCGCCGGTCTCCCGATTTCAACCCTTCCGTGCGCACGAAGCCAGATTCTTCCTTCCATATCACACAATCCTCGCCGGATTCATCGGCTTTCTTCCCGATTAAGCCATCCTTTTTTCCCAATTTAGGGTTTCCGTTTCTCCTCCCTCCACCTTTCCCTTCCCAAAATCAAGAACCGCGATCCTCTTCACGGCGGGAGCGCCACCTCCACGAATCCGGCGAATTGGGGAATTTGCTCGCGGGAATTTTACCACACCTCCCACCGTCGCGCCCGCGACGGCCACCGGCCGTTATTGTTTTCATTTTATTTAGTGTGAACTATTACTTTAACAGATTTTGATTAAACTAGGTGAATGTTTGAGTAGTTTTATATTTTATACAATGAGTGCACATGGTATTGGTGTGCACATAGAATTCCAATGGGTGCACATAGTATTGATGTGCACAAAGTCGAAGATGGTGTGCACATAAAATTCCAATGGGTGCACATAGTATTGGTGTGCACAAAGCCGAAGATGGTGTGCCTTTAACACCACCCATTTGGTTATACACACGAATTAAATCTTGCGTTGCAAAAAAAAGATCAAGATATTATTAATGTTATGTCTTTTGTTAGTTTGACAAAAAAACAGCTGCAATCTTGTGAGATGATGGATGAGACACATTGTTCAATAAGGTTTTACTTTTTTGTAGTAAATATGGTATTCATATTCCTAAAATGGATGATCGGTATGTTCCCCGAGGAAGATCAAAATGATTTGTTGAAGACTACACATATCTGAATCATTATTGGGTTACAATATTCTTAAAAGTTGTTGATTTACAATTACAATAGCTAAATAACCGGTTTGATGAGATGAGTATGAAGTTGCTTCATTGTATGTCAAGCTTGAATCGCATTAACTTCTTTGGTTGTTTTGACAAGCAAAAAGTGTCCAGACTTGCAGAGTTTTATCCTAATGAATTTTCAACTTTAGAGTTGTTTAATTTGGATTTTCAACTCGACAATTTTATTGTGGATATGAGAAGCAATGTGCGGTCTTCTGACTTGAAGGATCTTGATCATCCCTCTATGAAAGTTGTTGAAACAAGGAAACATGTTACTTATCAGCAAATCTACAAGCTATTAAAGTTCGTACTGATTCTTCTTGTGGCTACTGCAAGTGTCGAAAAAGTATTCTCGGACATGAATTATGTGAATAATAGATTGAGCAGTAGTATGGACGATCAAATATTGAATGATTGTTTGGTTACCTTCATTGAAAGAGACGCATTTCTGAATGTTAGCGATGATGATGTGATCGATCGTTTTCATAAAATGAAGGCTCGTCGTGGGCAGTTGTAATTTTTTCATGTATTTTTAATTTTGCAATTAAGACATTGATATGTAATTTTGTATGATTTTTAATGTCAAGTTTTTTTCAATTTCTATATAATAACATTTAGAAATTTTTATTTGTGCACCCTCATTACAAAATTCATGGATCCGCCACTGCCCTCCACTACGAGCAGTCCTTCAAATTTGTTAGAGTTAGTCGCGGATACTCACACCACGACTGACCTATCAAAAGGAGTCCTCCTTAGTCGCAGTTCACCATCATACCTACCTGTGTCCCCTTGGATACAAAAGACGGGACACATGTTATAGATTTCTCCAGTGGGAATCAGTGTCTAATGAATGGTCTTTCACTTGAGTCTGACCCAAATTATATGGCTCCGATGGAGAGTGATCTTATAGTGGCATGTCATTCTTCTGTCTCATGCACATACCTAGTTATTGATTCAATCATAGGCTCACCTTTAAGTATAGACTCGCTGAAGTCTCTCCATATTATGGTGTTGAGCCATTTTCAAAGTAAAATTCAGGAGTTTAGTATTTATCATGTATTGGTTGCCTTATCTGTTACTGAGAATGCTTGCGCTATATCGAGAACCTATTTCAATACTCATTGCATCTCCGATGATTTTTATTATACCCCTCACGGTGAGCCACCTAATGATTTTCCCTTTGTGGAAATATTCAATACATCATAAAGTGTCATACTGTTACGCCTCCGGACGGCGCCCGCTTATTTCGGCGTCAGTACACACGACGACGCAAGAGGTTTGAACGCAACAACGGGGCTGAACCAACCAGTTCAGCCCCCACTATCTAAAAGGGGGGGGGGCTGAAACCACTCCGGCTGGCTGGCTCCCTTGGCCGGCCGGCCTTGGTTCGGGTATAAGCATACCCGGACCCCCTCTTGGATGGGTATGCAATATTATCAGGTATTCTTCTCCTTTCCTCATCTCAACCCTAGTTTTCCCTCTTAGCTCTCTAGATCTCTCTCTCTCTACCACCTTCTTCCTACCATTTGGTATCAGAGGATTCCTTCCTCCACCATGGTTGCTACTCACGGACAAGAAGAGGCTAATCGTTTGGAAACACTAGAGGTAAACTATGCAGTATTGATCGATTCGGTGGTCGCCATCGAAGAAGAGATGAAGGTGTCCCCCCAACGGTTGGAAGAACGGATTGATCTAAGGATGGAAGAACTCAAGGCTTTGATCGCACAAAATCTGAAGTGAAAATCGTCGTTGCACGACGAGAAAGGCAGAGGACAAGGATCAGCCGCGGAAGGTCCCGGAGCGCAATACTCGGCTCCGCACGTCGGGGAGTCGGCGGGATCGGCTGACCCGACGCGCGTGGGAGGAGGGTCGATGGGATTCGGCTGGGGAGTTCGCGGACCTCCACCTGGGGCAGACTCGGCTTCGTACGGAGGGCCGGAGGTCGGGATTGGTCGCCCGCCCTGGGCGCGGGTCGGCGTCGACCAGAACAGCGGAGGCAAGGCTGCTGCTCCCGGCGGCGGAATGGCGGGAATCCTTCTCCAGTCGCAGGCTGGTGGCTTGGCCGGAGGGGGAGCGGGCACTCGATTTGGGGGTCATCCCTATCAAGGCTTTCCGGGACAGCAACATCAAGGACACTCAGGCGCATACGTTGGGGGCATGGACCCAAGACGGCTGACATGGAACGGGCAAGGACCGGGGTGGCAAGGGCAAGCCGCACCAAGGACGTACATGCCCCCGAAGCTGACACACATGAATTTCCATCGGTACAATGGAGGAGACGCCTTGGAGTGGGTACAGAAGGCGGAGTTGTTTTTCAGCTATCAAGAGGTGCCAGAGATACAGTGGGTGCAACTAGAGTCCTTCCACTTGGAGGATGACGCTTTTCAGTGGTTCCTGCGGGGACGGGATTATGTGTCGTGGGCGGAGTTTGTCGATGGCTTCACCACTAGGTTCGGGACCCTGGAGTTTGAGGACTTTGAGGCCATCTTGCAAAAGTTACGTCAGAAGGGCACTGTGATGGAATACAGGACGAAGTTTGAAAAGTTTGCAAATAGGGTGCACTGGGAGGAGAGGACACTCCTCGGTTGTTTTGTCTCTGGGTTGAAGGAACACTTACGAGATGAGGTTCAGGCGTACATGCCCCGCAGCTTGAACCACGCCATCAGTCTGGCCCGCATTCGGGAAGAGCGGTTCAACAGGCAGCGGTCCCGTATTACAATGAGGCCCACTACTACACCGGCGACTGCCAGGAGGGATCCACCGGTAACGGGACGACCTACGGTGACGCGACTGTCGTGGGGTGAGTTACAGGCAAGGAAGGAGAAGGGACTTTGTTTCAACTGTGAAGAGAAGTTTACGGCGGGCCACAAATGCCAGAAGGTACAAGTCTTTATGTTACATGGAGATGTGGAGGACGAGCCGAACCCAGAGGAGCAGATCCCCGCTGGAGACTTGGATCTGACCGAGTTTGGGGTTTCTCTACATGCTATGGAAGGGTGTAACCCTCCTCCACTCACTATGTGACTTGCGAAAAGGATCATACAAGAGAAAGTGATTATTCTGGTGGACAGCGGGAGTACGCACAATTTCATCCATCCCGATGTGGCACAGCGGGTTGGGCATGTGATTGATACGTGGGTTGCCTTCCAGGTTATGGTGGCGGACGGCAGCAAGTTGCAGTGCGAAGGTGTGCTAAAAAGGGTGGCGCTTCGGATGCAGGGGTACATTGGATGCACAAATGTCTATCTTTTACCCATTCGGGGCTCGGACATGGTACTGGGAGTTCAGTGGCTGCAGCAGTTGTGACGGGTCACTTTTGATTGGGATCAGATAACGATGGAATTCTTGCAGCGTGGGAAACAGTTCTGTTTGAATGGTCTCACATCCTCGCCAGTAAAGGAAGTATCTCTTTGAAGCCTACAGCAACTCGGGAAGGCAGGGAGCTTGGTGGCGGTACTTTTGTGGTGGAGGTCGGATGAGGCCGGGCCATCTGAGGTGCCCATACAGAAGCAGTCCCTTGTGGAGCAGTATGCTGACATTTTTCAGGAGCCACACAAACTTCCGCCATCACGGTGTCGGGATCATCATATTGTACTCAAGGCAAGGGCGGAGCCTACCAATATCCTACCATACCGATACCCGCACATGCAGAAGACTGAGATTGAGCACAGTGTTCGGGAGATGCTCGATGCGGGGATCATCCGGCCCAGCACGAGCTCATTCTTGGCCCCGATCATTCTGGTCAAGAAGAAGGATGGGTTGTGGAGGTTTTGTGTGTACTACCGTGCACTGAACAGCGCCACCCTGAAGGATAAGTTCTTGATTCCATTGATTGAAGAACTATTGAAAGAGCTACACGGGGCAACGCGGTTCACCAAGCTTGATCTACGGTCGGGCTACTACCCGATTCTCATGCGGGAAGAAGACATCCACAAGACGGCCTTCAGGACTCACGATAGTCACTATGAGTTTCTGGTGATGGCCAACATGTTGACTGGCGGGCCATCCACCTTTCAGGCTAATATGAACGAGATCTTTTGTCGGCTCCTTCGCCACTTTGTGCTGATTTTGTTCGATGACATCCTCATATACAGTGTTAGTTGGGAAGAGCACTTGAGCCATGTTGCACAGGTCTTCTCCATGCTGCGCAAGCATCAGCTCTATGTCAAGCGACCGAAGTGTTCTTTCGGTCATGAGGAGGTGGAGTATTTGGGGCATTTAGTCTCGGCTGAAGGGGTTAAAGCCGACCCTCGGAAGATTGAGGGCATGGTTTACTGGTCGCGGCACCAGACTATACGGGCCTTGCGGCGCTTCTTGGGTGTCACTGGCTACTACCGGCGTTTTGTGCGGGACTGCGGCAAGATTGTCAGGCCGCTGACCCAGTTACTGCAGAAGAACGCTTTTTCGTGGCAGGAAGAAGCTGAGGCGGCTTTCCAGGCACTCAAACGGGTTGTGACGACTACGCCAGTCTTAGCACTTCCGGATTTCATCAAGGAGTTCGCCGTGGAGACGGACGCGTCTGGAGTGGGACTGGGTGTTGTGTTGATGCTGGAAGGGCGGACGATAGCCTTCTACAGCAAGGCGCTGACTCCTCGGACATTGGGGTTGTCAGCTTATGAGAAGGAGATGTTGACGGTCATTCACGTTGTGGCTTTGTGGTGACCTTATCTGTTGGGACGACACTTCAAGATTCGGATGGACCATCAGAGTTTGAAGCACTTCTTGGAACAACGGATCTCCTCTCCTCTCCAACAGAGGTGGGTCACCAAACTTCTGGGGTACGACTATGAGATTGTCTACCGCCAGGGCGCACTCGCTCAGATTTCTACACCCCTGCTGGACTCCATTGATGAGATACAGGAAGAGGTGTAGCGCGACTCAGAGCTCCGACCTATTGTGGACGCTCTCCGACGGGCACTAGAGACGGTTCCCGGTTATCATCTTCGGAATGACCAGTGTACTTTTGGGACCGTGTGATCATTCCTTCTCAGTCAGTATGGCGGACAGTTATGATGCATGAGTTCCATTCCTCGCCGACAGGTGGCCATGTCGGTGTCCTCTGCACCCTTCAGCGGGCACGGGCAAACATCTTTTGGAAGGGTATACAGCGTGATATTCAGTTGTTTGTTCGACAGTGTGACATATGTCAGCGCCAGAAGTATGAGACGACCTCCCCAGCAGGATTGCTTACATTGTTGGAGATCCCTCATCAGGTCTGGTATACAGCGTGATATTCAGTTGTTTGTTCGACGGTGTGACATATGTCAGCGCCAGAAGTATGAGACAACCTCCCCAGCATGATTACTTACACTGTTGGAGATCCCTCATCAGGTCTGGGATACCGTTTCCATGGATTTCATCGATGGGTTGCCCAAGTCTCAGGGCAAATCCGTTATTTTGGTGGTCGTCGATAAGCTATCCAAGTACGGACACTTCATCGCCCTAAGCCAACCGTAGGCCGGCACATCAGTTGCAGCTACTTTTGCACGGGAGATTGTTAGGTTGCATGTGATACCACGGGCGATCATTTCGTATCGGGATCCGACCTTTGTGGGAACATTCTGGAGGGAACTCTTTCGTTTACAGGGCACGTCATTACAGTTCAGCACAACTCACCATCCGCAGAAGGATGGCCAGACGGAGGTTCTTAATCGGGGGCTGGAGACATACTTGCGTTGCTTTGTCATGGATGAACCGCGTACTTGGTCAGGTTGGTTACATTGGGCCGAGTACTGTTACAACACGTCCTACCACTCTGCCAGCAAAATGACCCCGTTCGAGGTCGTATACGGTCGGCCACCGCCCTCCTTGAGCAGCTATGAGCCTTGTAGCACGGCGCTCCCCGTCGTTGATCGGGCACTCCGAGATCGTGATTGTACTATTGCTACTTTACGGGAGAATCTGCGGGCATCACATGATCGCATGAAGGAACATGCAAACAAACATCGCACAGACCGAGAGTTCCATGTGGATGATACGGTCTTTCTAAAGCTCAGTCCCTACAGACAATTGTTTGTCGCCCAGCGGACGAATCAAAAGTTGTCCCCCCGTTACTATGGGCCCTTTCGGATTGTTCGCCGGGTTGGCCCGGTCGCTTACACGTTAGCACTGCCCGAGGGGTCGCGGATACATCCGACCTTTCATGTTTCCCTGCTGAAGAAGAAGATTGGCGCCTCCGTTCAGGCGAGTCGTCTTCTTCCTGAGGCTACATCTGCGGGCGAACTACGACCGTTACCTGAGGAGGTCCTGATGCTCAAGTGGAAGCATCGCGGGACCGAGCACCGTCCTGAAGTATTGGTTAAATGGCAACATATGACTGCAGCGCACAACACTTGGGTGGATCTGATGGAGTTTCGAGAGCTGTACCCTGACTACCACCTTGGGGACAAGCTGGTTCTTGATGGGGCAGAGAATGTTACGTCTTCGGAAGGCGCACGCTTATTTGGGTGTCAATACACACGACGACGCTCGGGGTCTGAAGGCAACAACGGGGCTGAACCAACCGGTTCAGCCCCCACTATCTAAATGGCGGCTCGGGGGGGGGGGGGGGGGGGGGGGCTGAACCCACCCGGTTCAGTCCCCATTGGGGCTGGACGGCCCCCTTGGCCGGCCAGCCTTGGTCCGGGTATAAACATACCCGGACCCCCTCTTGGATGGGTATGCAAGATTATCAGGTATTCTTCTCCTTTCCTCCTCTCAACCCCAGTTTCCCCTCTTATCTCTCTAGATCTCTCTCTCTCTCTCTCTCCCACCTTCTTCCTACCACATACCAATATCAATATCTCACGCAGTCTCATGAATATTTATCATACACTCGACAAGTATTACTACCCACTTCCTAACGAACCTCCTGATAAGCCACCACTCATTAGAGATATTCCCACTATCTATGAGTCAGTCGAGAGTGAGAGTGCTCTTGATAATCAAGGAATCAATCTCATCATCATTAGTGTTGATACCATTGGTGACTATTTTGATGATCATTGCACCGATGATGAATTTTTTTACCCCCACCCACTGAACCCCCTGACCATGTGACCCTCTGGAATGAAACCTAGAGGATTGTAGAGCCTCTATATAGGAGATCTGTTGAGTCGGTCAACCATTATTTATTGTAATTGCATAGTATGCATGAGTCTATCCGATGTATAATTACTTGTATTAATGATAGACATGGTAGATTGCAAAGCTTCAAAGGAGAACATGGTGTGACACCGTCAATATTACAGGTATGATTAATGACATTTACGGTGTACAAATTTTTGTAGTTATGTAAAATCGGTTTCACAAAATTAACTAAGTAAATAAGTTTTTATTATTGGTAAAACAAGGGGGAGAGGGCTGGATAAGACTATGTGAAGACCCTTATTCCGGCTTCCCAAAAGATTCGAGAATCGAACGTTCAATAAAAAAGGTCGTAGCATTAAAACACAGTACAAAGATCATGGACACCAAAAATTTTATTCATTGATTTATTTTTATACAAAATATTTTACGGAATCCTTCGCGGTGCACTGGGAGACGCTCATGTTGCCTAAAAAAATGTATCAACAAAGGGTTACTCATAAAAATATGACTATATGAGAAAAGTACTTCATGAATTGTTATACATACAAGCAATGAGAGGTAACAATATGTATACATCATAATAAGCGATAATTCTCATTTGCACTTATGGAGAAAACCTCAAACTTGTATATACTTTCTCAATAATCAAATACAAGGTATGAATACACATTTATAGGAGGAAGAAAGAGAAAAGAGATCCATATAAATGATGTGGGACTAAAGAGGAGAAAAGAAGAAAAACAAAATAAATGAGCTCTAACATGGGTCTCTTTACATGGATTTTTCCAACACTCCCCCGCAAGCTGGAGCGTACAAGTCGTAAGGACCCAGCTTGGACAGGAACTGATAAAACAAGGTACTTGGTAGGGCCTTTGTGAGGATATCAACATCTTGTTCAGTCCCCGGAACATGCTTCAATTCTTTCTTCTTTATTTGGACTTTCTCCCGGATAAAGTGACAGTCTACTTCAATATACTTCGTTCTTTCAACAGCTCTTAATACTGACACTTAATCAAGACCTGCCCCTTAATTTTAGTTACATAAAATAGGAAATATTAAGGTATGTAAATTTGAATTAGGCCCCACCCTTATAGGGCAAAAGTGTAGGCACACCACTACTGGTGAATCCATCAGTAGATAACATTTACATCATAGGATTCAAATCCTTAACATTTCCTTAAATAGAGTTTTATTATTCTTATCTTGTAACAATTTTCATAAAAACAGGTGTTTTAGAAATAACCATTCCCCTCAGAAATTTGTATCGCTTTTTTTTCTCTCGCCCACACTTATTTTATAGCAATATATCATTGAGTTAAACTCACATGCACAGACAGTAATTCTTTAAAAATAAAGCAGGATATATGAACAAAAATTATTTGAATAAACATAATTTAAGAAATAAAAAACTCACCAACCTCTTTCCTTTACTCGCATTCTTATCTGCATTATCGCAACGCTTATCCTGAGACGTCATCCTTTTGTTTCTCGACCTCGAAAACTACTGAAATAGCACGCACTTTAATTGAGTTGTGTCTCTTATATGCGTAGCGTTAATGTTTAAAAGTTTTAGGAAATGGCATTTTAAATTCGTTCAAATACGAAAACTAACTCAAAAAACGGTCAAAAATATTATAGTTGTTGTCCAACACATACTTAGCTTCTAAACAACACAAAAATCAGCCCATAAACAAGGCTGCCAACACAAAACCAGCCTCCAAAAGGGTTGTCCATCAACACAAAAACGACCCAAAATTGCAAGGAAACAATACTGCTTAACCAGCCTCCAAAATCAACATAATTAGACCGCAAAAAATAACACAATCAGCTAGCAAAACAGTCCAGAAACCGAAAATCAGCAATCGAATAGCGAAATCATCCACAGAAAATTGCAATAGCTGACTAATAGCACTAATTATACTTCCAAACCAGCAAGATAACAAAAACAAAAGAAAATAAGGAGAAGAAAGTATCCTTACACCGGGAGAGGGAGGAGGAAAGTCGATGCGTAACTGATTCTTCTCGGATCGAAGAGGTGTGGTGAAATCTTACCTAATTCTCCGGAGGAGGTACAAAAGAAGGTAGGAAGTAGAGGAGACCAGTAGCAGCCCCAAAACCGGCGGCAGCAAACCCTAAACCAGCGGCACAGGGACGGCGGTACAAATTAGCGGCACAACACAGAAGAAAGAGAGGGATGGAGAAAGCTTGCAGGAGATAGTACCAGAGCACGAGTACGGGATCCACGACACAAAGGTAGCAGCACAGAGCAACGGCACGGGAACAACAACATAGAGCTGCGGCAGCAGTGCAGCAATTACTAAGAAAGAGACAAAAGAAGAGAAGAGGAGCAGCCAGGAAGGAGAAGTAGCCGGGATCAATGGGAGAGGCTTAGCGGCACGAGAATAGAGCAGAGACGGAAGTGCGGGAATGAGAAGGGCTCGGACTCTTTTTATTAGGAGAGGTAAGCTGCCAGCGGCAGTAAGAAGCCAAACACCGATCTAGGTGCCACCCAAACTAGCCCAAGTTAAACCACCAGCAACACATGGCTTGACCATGTGTCAAACCAAAATCCATTCAGCCATATCCCTTAAATCCAAATGTCAATAACTTAAGTTAACACCACATAATGCTGCCAGCTCATAATCAACCAAGCCACCATCTTAAACACACTCAAATCAGCCCACATTTGCTAATAGCAGCCCACAAAACACGTAACACTTGAGAACAAAAATAAAATCAAATATACACGGCTATCAGAACCCCCGGTATCAAAATAAAGGGAATTTAAATAAAGTGAAACGAAAAACGTGAAAAAAATTTAATACGTAAATCTATATTACCTCTTGTTCATCATTGAGGAATAATTAAAATTATTTAGAGCAAAATTTGGATCGTCACAGACTAGACTGGTCCAAATGAGTCACAGTTGGTGTGTGTCACGTAAAGAGAAGGCGGTGCTCTCAAATAAGAGGAGAAATATTACACCTGATACCTTATTCTTTCCCAATTATGCAGACGGAAGCCCAAAGCAAGGCAGAAGAGTCGATCAACGCCGCACCCTCCAGAAGCCCCCAAACTCCTATGTTTTCCACAATTTTTCTTCCTAAAGCAAGGTAATCTATTCCTCTCAACTCCTCTTGAGTTTTGTATGGATTTTGAGAGTGTGTTTCCTAGTTTTAAAAACCCTAACCTTACCCTAAAAGTTTTATTTTCAATATTTCAACTCCTCTTGAGTTTTAGAGAAGATTTACTACTAGTTTTAGGCAATGAATTCGAAAACCCTAGATGGGTAAGTAATGATTTCAGTACTATTTTTAGTTACCTAGGCCATCTAAAGCAAGATTGGAGTAGAGATGTTGAATCCTTACAAAATTAGGGTTATATGAAAGTAGGACAGCTAGGGTAAGACTCGTATAATCCATGTAAGGTTGCTATACTAAGGTAAATTCATATGTTATTACATGTGGTAGTTATGATATGCTCACCTCATAACGATAAATTATTTAGGTCATGCCTTTTCAAGGTAAAGGAAAGGAAGATGAACAAAACAAGCATAAAGGCAAAGACAAAGTTGTTGTGAGTTCTTATTTTTATGTCTTTTCATTTATCTTCTTTTCATATTTGTATCAGCAATTTTGTGTGTGTAATGTAATTCAACATAAAAAAGAAGAATGTAAAATGAGACAAATTCTAAACATGTTGAATAAAGATAAAAAATAAATGAAAGAACACATCTATGCAATGGACATTATTAAGGGTCAACCGAAATTGGGAGGTGGAGAGAATAACCTTACGACATGTGTATACAAAAATATCATTTATGTGAGTCAAGGGTACGAAATGATATTTGACAACATAAATGTGCGAGTTAAGGATACATATTGTCATATTAACGTGTGAGTCAATGGCACGTATCATATACATGAACTATTAATTTACCCCTAATCTTGCCCATGATTAAGAAAAGTCCAAGGTATTAACTTAATGATGATGTAAGAGAATTAGAAAGTATAAAAGCTTTAAGAAAGGAAAATGGACATAAGATGATAAAAACAAGACATGGTACAAATTAAGAATTCACTTAGTCTTTTGACTACTTAAAAATAACATTAAACAGGTCAAGGACGAGGTCGCTTCAATTACAGTAAGTTCCCCTCGACAGGAGAAGAGGTATCGTAATTTTTGAAGTCCTGGACGCGCACCGGGAGAGATGTAGAGACCCGGAGTGCCCCCATGATGAGTTTCAGTTCTATTTTAAGTAGAGTTTGTAGTACCAGTACATGATGTATGTTTGTACATAATGATGTTAGAGTTTGAGTCAGTCTAGAGTTTGTAGTACCGTTGTATTATATTATCATAACATTAATGAAATGAAATTGTTCTAGTTTGTCATTACACTTTACTTTTTGTACTCTAACATATACCGCTTTACTCTGGATGTCCTTACCTTGCTCTCCGATGTACATTATGAAATGAATATGTTAAATTGTAGTAGTAGTCGTTAAGTGTATCATGACAATTAATTGGTATCAGAGCAAGTTTGAATCTTCGGGGTGATATGAGTACTTTAAGATAATGTAAGATGACAAATAACACCGATTTACGACACTTTAAATTTCTCCCGAAACCTGAATTTAAATTCCTTATTTCAGGAACCTCATCGAACTTATATAAGTAAAAGACAAAAGGAAGAATTAGAAAGAGAACAAGTCGATATGACGGAAGAAAGTTATAGTTCTGAAATGTCAAACCTTCACTTAGAAGAGATTATGTTAGCATTGGGGGAAGCTATTATAATGGGCAATACCACACCACTACCAGCCCATGCAGCGATTGATGTGTAACTAAAACAGTTCTTAGACATGAGACCTCCAATTTTTTCAGGGTAGTTTAACACCGATGGAAACAGAAAACTGGATCAAGAAGATTGAATTAATTTTTAAAAACGACGAGGTGTTCGGATAATCGAAAAATTGATTTAGTTACCTTTCTACTAGAAGGAGAGGCTAGTATGTGGTGGGACAGTTTGACACAAGGAAAATTTACTGGACATACGAATGTTGATATTCTTTGGGATGACTTTCTGAAAGAATTCATCGATTAGTTTGTGCCACCTTCCGGAAAACAAATTTTCAGAAGAAGTTGTTTCGTTTGATTATAGGAAGTTTGTACAAAACTTTTCAAAGATTGTTATACCTCTTACTAAGTTAACCCGAAAGCATGTTACATTTTCTTAGACCGAGAAATGTCAAAGTTCCTTCGATGAATTAAAGGAAAGATTAACAAAAACACAGGTGTTAGTATGTCATATTGTACTTAAGGTTTTCAAATTTTTAGTGACGCATTTCTGAAAGGTCTTGGATGTGTCCTAATGCAAAATGCAAAGGTAATAGCTTGTGTTTGAAGACAATTGAGGGATACTGAACGAAATTATCCTACTCATGACCTAAAATTAGTCGTGGTTGTGTTTGCTTTAAAAAATTGACGACACTACTTGTATGGAGTTCAGTGTAAAGTATTTACGAATCACAGAAGCTTAAAGAATATCTTCTCCTAGAAAGAAATAAACCTCAGACAAAGACAATGGATGATCTAGACATCAAATACCATCTGAATAAAACTAACGTAGTAGCGGATGTCCTAAACAGAAAGAGTGTCGCAGCCATGACCATGCAATTGACTGAAAAAAAACATTACTTAAAGAACTGCAATAGCTAGAAATTCTTACTATTATCTCCTCATCCCAGACTCAAGGCCAACTTTATCAAATGGTGATGAAGCATCCAATCAAAGAAAGAGAAGGAAAGCAATAAATAAAGATCTTGTTTTTATTAAATTCCTTGAAAAGGTTAGAAATGGTCAATCAACATCCTTCGTGGAAGATAATAGGTTGCTATTTATGAACAAAAGATTATGTATTCCAGATGTTAATGCACTTGGTGCAGAAATATTATATGAAGCACATAATACAACTTATTTGATCCACCTTGGAAAAACGAAACGGTATCAAGACCTGAAACAAGAATTTTGGTGGTCAGGAATGAAAACTAATGCAATCAAATATGTTGCAAAATGTCACACTTGTCAACTTGTGAAAGTAGAACTTCAAAAGCCAGGAAGATATTTAAAATCCTTACACATCCCTGAGTGGAAGTGGGATGACATAACTATGACTTTTATTATGGGTTTACAGAGAAGAAAATATGGAAACAATGGCATATGGGTGATCGTTGACCGACTAACAAAAGTTGCACATTTTATTTGAATGATGAAAGATGGGCCAGTTGAAAGGTTAGTCGACCAATCTATTAATGTTGTTGTGAAATATCGCGGATTTCCCGATCAATAATCTCGGACAGAGATGGTCATTTTACATCAGATACTTGGAAATTGGTTCAGAAAAGACTGAGAACCAAGTTGTCATATAGTACTGCTTTTCACCCTCAGACCGATGGTCAATCAGAGCGAACCATTCAATTGTTAGAAAATCTCTTAAGGATGGTCATTCTTGATATTAAGGGATCATAGGATTAATATTTGTCCTTGGTAGAGTTTTCATATAATTACAGTTATCAGTCCAGCATACAAATGGTCCCGTTCGAAGCCTTGTATGGGTGGAGGTGTCGAGCTACACTAAATTGGGCTGAAGATGGTGAGCAAAAGTTATTTGAAAAGAAGAAAGTAAAATGTACAATACAATAACGATTGAGAAAGATTGAAAATAACTCAAGATAGGCAACAAAAGTATTTTAACGCCAGACACAAAAGAGTGGACTTCAACGTGGGTGACATGGTATGTCTTAAGATAAAACCTTTTAAAGATACTTCACGACTTCGAAGAATTGGAAAACTTAGTCCAAGATATGTAGGATCATTCTCAATCACTGATAGGATTAGAGAGGTGTATCGCTTGGCGTTATCTGATGCCCTTCAGAACCTTCATGATGTGTTTCACGTGTCTTCCTTGAGAAAGTATGTAGCAGATTCAGAAAAGATAGTCCCTTCTAAACAGATTAAAATTGAATCTGACTTATCAAGCCCAACCGAGCTACTTAGAAAAAGGGAGAAGTTTGATTCGTTAAAGTCTCGTGGAAATGACATAATTTGCACGAAGCAACTTAGGAAAAAGGAGAAGTAATGCGAGACCTTTTCCTCTTTATGTTTGATACAGATACAGAGCTATACCAAGGTAAAATTCATATGTTATTACATGTGGCAGTTATGATATGCTCATCTCATAGTGATAAATTATTTAGGTCATGACTTCTCAAGGTAAAGGGGAGATGAACAAAACAAGGATAAAGGCAAAGACAAAGTTGTTGTAAGTTCTTATATTATGTCTTTTCATTTATCTGCTTTTCATATTTGTATCATAATACAGGATAGCAATTCGGTGTATGCAATGAAATTCAACGTAAAAGGAAGAATGTAAAATGAGACAAATTCTAAACATGTTGAATAAAGATAAGGAATAAAAGAAAGAACGCATCTATGCAATGGACACTATTAAGGGTTAACCCGAATTGGGAGGTGGGGAGAATAACCTTTTGACATGCATATAAAGAAATATCATTCGTGTGAGTCAATGATGCAAAATGATATTTGTCAATAAAAACGTGCGAGTCAAAGATATGTGTTGTCATATTAACGTGTGAGTCAAGGGCCCGTAGCATATACATGAACTATTAATTTACCCTTAATATTGCCTATGATTTAGAAAAATCCAAGGTATTACTTAATGATGGTGTAAGAGAATTAGGAAGTATAAAAGCTTTAAGAAAGGAAAATGAGCATAAGATGATAAACACAAGACATGGTATAAATTAAGAATTCATGTAATCTTTTGACTAATTAAAAATAACACTAAACATGTCAAGGACGAGGTCGCTCCAATTACAATTAGTTCCCCTCGACATGCGAAGAGGTATCCTCTCTGGATGGAGGTTTTTACCGTAGTTTTTGAAGCCCTGAACGCGCACCGAGAGAGATAAAAAGACCCTGAGTGCCCCCATGATGAGTTTCAGTTCAATTTTAAGTAAAGATTGTAGTCCCAGTACATGATGTATGTTTGTACATATTGATGTTAGAGTTTGAGTCGGTTTAACAGTATGTTGCACTTTTTGTAAGCCCCATTTTGGATGTATATGAAGCTATTTGTTGTACTGTTGCACTATATTATCAGAACGTTAATAAAATGAAATGGTTCTATTTTGCCATTACACTTTTTTTTTGTATTCTATCATATACAGTTTTACTCGAGATGTTCTAACCTTGCTTTTTGATATACATTATGAAATGAATATGCTAAATTGTAGCGATAGTCGTTAAGGGAGGCATTACACATGTGATGATCCATATATGTGTTGAGAGGTTCCTCAAGGGAACTACTGCTCGGAAATTAAATGTCAAGCGAATGGGTCCTTACATGATTACCAAAAGAATTGAAACAATGCCTACGAACTAAATATTCAACATAATATAGAAATTTCACATGCATTCCACATAAAAGATTTGACTCCACTCTTTAAACGACTACATGTATCCTTCACCTCCCGTCACTTCAGTTTCTCAACCCAAGCTTTCACTTACTAATTCATTGCAACCCAAGTAATTGTCCACTAACTCACTACAGTCCCAACTTTCATCTGCTACCTCGATACAGCCTCAGACTTCGTCTACTACACTACAGCTTCATTTTTGGTACTGTTTGCTCATCCGACTTCTTTCCATAGAAATACCACATTCTCTAAAACAAGCATCATCTCAGCTTCTTTCACAATAGTACCAAACAGTCCTTGATGTCGACGACAATATAAGTACCATCATCAGTGCCTTCATCAGCATTGATGTCCACTACTCTGACATCTTTGACACCATCTCCTATAGCAACAACACTAACTTCAGCACTGTCACTAGCTTCAACAGCCATTCTCGATTCCAACGCCAGCACCAGCTTCAGCAATACTGTCTCCATCCTCCGCAACAGTTGTACCATCGAGCCCGGTCCATGAGTTCAAAACACCAACAAAGCTAGAGAGATTAACCTCGCCTTCAGACGAGAGCACGATCATCTTCATTCACAGAGATGAATGCTTTCAAGACGGGGGAAATGATCGAGATCGCGACACACATCAGCTTACGCGACGATCTAAGTCGTCCATATTATGAAGATCAATGATCCGAGATTTTTTTTTGAATTATTACTTCATGTATTTAAAGGGTCGTCATAATAACAAAATTATGATCATCCATGATGGCCCAATAATCTATAAATATGGATGATGAATACAATTTGAAGGCAATGAAAAATTGAGCGAAGAAACCTTCCTTTTGATCACCCGGTGTTGAAGCCGGAATCCAAGTGTCAAGGCTTGGAAGTTATCCTCTCTCCTCTCCTCATAGTCAACCACCCCACCATTCCCTCCCTTAAAATCTCTCAGCTAATAGCCACACTTATTCCCCACCCACCTCCAACAGTCCGCAATCACCATTCACACCACAAACCTCCAGTTGGCCCCTCTTCCATTCCCACATACCCCCACCAAAAACAATTAAAGACATGCACTCATTCCCTTCACTTTTTAGTACCCGACGAACACCAGAAAACCATTTTTGGTGATCTCTGCTCAGCTTACACCACCTCCTCAAAATCCCTCCACCACCATCAATTAAAGTCCTCCAATTTCCTGACGTTCACTGGAAAATCACCTTCGGCCACCTCCATCATCTCAAACAACCACCTCCGGCCAGCCATCACCCCCACTACCTCCACTATCCCCATAACTCTACACTATCACAAAAAAGGTCATTATCGTAAAATTACTCTTCTCACACTTCCCCACTACCACCATTATCTCCTAAAACTTCTCACGTTAAACCACCCATTCAATTCAACTGACACCACCCCCCACACCCTATCCTGCAGTAAGCCAAGTCTCCCACACCTAGCCTCCAAGCCCAACTGAGACCTCCCCTTTCTTTCTCCAAGAAACCGGCAGCCATCTGGAAAGCATCCCAACCGCTCAGTTCCTCATATTAGCACCACCACCCGCCTAGGAACCTGCTACAAGCCTCCTGGAATCAACAGCAGTTTCCCTCCATCCTTTGTTGTCCACGATCACTTCCAACCGTAGGACCTGCTGCAGGAACTTCATTTCAACACCCTGAAGACCACTATTCCCCTCTTCCTGTCCTCCAGAAACTCGTATATCTCTGGGAATCAGCCTCCGGAAGTGAGTACAAGTAAGTTCTTTTACCGCCGACAGGCCTCCTGAAACAGCCCCTAGAACTCAACCCACTGTTGTCTATTAGCTCTCCCAGATTTCCAACACAGGCGGCAGTCCCTCCATCCACTCCACCTCCAGCTACCTCTGGAAACCACTACAGCTCTACATGTTGCTTCCCATCAGCATCCAGTCCCACGACAGTTCCATTTCAGCAAACTGAGCTTTCCGAGGGCCTTAATCCAGTCCTTTGTCACTTGTCCAACAACTTGAAGCTTGTCGGAAATCCATCAAGCCATCTATTTCCTAGTTGTGAAAGTCTCTAAATTGATTGTATTTTCTTGTGTTGGATTGGAGTCATTTCACTGCTCTAGTTAAATTTGTTTGTTATCATTGTCCCCGAACTTTTGTGGCATTGTTTGTTCTTATTCACTTGTGCAATTTAATTACGTGCCCTCTTGTATTTATACACCTCTCATGTTTTCCTTTATTAAGCTTTAATTACTGAAGTGTATCTTATAATTTGATTTATAAAAGAAAATTTTTATTGCAAGTTCAAAATGCTACGGCTCATATTCTTGCATTTAAGGTTTCATCCATTAGCTTCCTGTAATAAGACCATCCTGCATCCATTGATAAATCAATGTTTCTGTTTAATTTAAAAAATGCAAAAAAGGTAGAAATTTTTGAAATTCTAAAACATGAATATCAGCATACCTTTTTGATGATTAAATGTTTCTAGTAGAGATTCCAGCTGACACTTAATGACTGAAAAAATGTGAGCAGGACAAGAAATAGAACTATAAAACACGTCCTGGCACCTTATCTTCTGCCATGGTAAACAGCCAGGAAGAACTTTTCCTTGGATATGATCCAAAGCCTTTGCTGCCTCAAGATGTAGACTTCCATCAAAACTAATAGTTGCTCTCACAACAACATCATTTCGTTCAGGCTTGAACACTTCAACCCGGAAACTTCTCAAAGAGCATTGATGCGTTGGCATGAATGGAGTAATTTCTTGAATAAGTGCTTGTTCACAACTATCAACTGGAATGCTGCTGATAGGCACTCCCCTGATCAGTCTAACGCTATGTATGTTCCTTTTTGATACATTTACAAACTCATCATATATTTCTTTTTCTGAGATATCTTTCCGAATTCCAGTGACAAAGAGAGCATTTTTGTATTCTCTACTGACTGAACAATTTACAAAGGTTTCTCCAATCACCACGGGGCAACAATTTCTGAGAATAAACTCAGCGTCCTCTGCTGAACAAAAAACAAGCGCAGCCCCCTTGCTAGGCCTAAGAGGCCATGATACTTTGGTTCTTACAGCAGGAAAAGGTAAAGTTCTGTGTTCTGGCATCACTGCAGGCACTACTTTTAGCAAGTTGTCATTAAAGTTTAACCCATCTAACCTGGCTACAGCTTTCTGTACATCTTCAGGTTTAAGAAATGTAACCTTGCCCCACTTACCCGAATCAGGCCTGTCTTGTCCACTCACTCCAAGTTTAGAGAAGTTAGCTATACCTGGTACAGTCTTCTCAATCAATAAAATAAGTTCCTCATCATTCACCTCATGTGCACAGGGATGGAATATTTCCACAGTCAAACACCGGTTACCAAGTTCCAAATGCTTAATTTCGGCACCAGACCCAAAAAGTACAAAGGACGCATAACTTCCGGGAACAGCAATATATAAGCATTTCTCCATGCACTCATCCCTCATCAATCTTCTTTCACAACCCAAAACATCATTTACCATGGAAGAAAATTTTCCCATACTCTTTGCAGCAGCTAATAAATGAATTTCTCTTCTATCAAAATCTGGATTAATATAGATATTTTCGTCCATGCATTCTTTCCTAATGTATGATGAAATGCTTTCAATGTTATGGTTTGATTTTCCACAAAGCCTTCGAAGTAGCTTACTTCCAAGTCCACCAATAACCTTTGAAAGCATCTTCCTCTCTTCCAACTGAGAGAGATTGAATGGAGCATGCTGAATCTCAGACAGGCTTTCATAATCAACAGCTGTCACACATACGAGATACTGATTTTCTATTGACAATATTTCAGTAAATACTACCCAGTTTGGCTTCTGCCCATATACCAACAATGAACAGGAAGGATGAAGCTGCAACTTCTTCCCTGTTAAAGCTACTTCATAACCAAGTCGATCAGCTCCAGTATACACAGCTACATTATCGACCAGGGATGAGAGAATGACCTTCTTAAGGTTCCTATCATGATCACCAGGTTTATGCGGATTCCATAACCAATAGCTGGGAATAATCATGTTGAGCTCATATTCCAGGCAGTTTTCCAACTCCAACACCGTTTCATGACATCTTCGCATTGACTTGGCATTGATGCTATTCTGCCAGCACCATTGGCTTTTGTTTGTATGTTCATTCTCCCATTCTTTGTAAACTAAAAGCAAAGTGAAAAGGTCTCCATCAGGGTGGCAGAAAGGTACCTTCAGGCAGTCAGCTTTACGTTTTTCAATATCACTACCAACTCGGCAAAATATACTACTACAATTTGCCATGACTGCAGCAAGAACAAGGCCTTCTTTCTTTAAACCATAATAAAATGAATCAAGAATTATTTTACCAAGTCGAGGCTCAATACCCAATCTAACCAATTTATGACCAATAGAAGTAAGCTCAAAGAAATTATTTTTGCTTTGTACAGCACCTAACTGAACCAGATTTTGCATGGCTTTGTCAATTGCCTCCGGGCTTGGAGCATCCACAAACTCAAAATCCTTTATATTCTTCATGCCCAGTTCAAGAATCCTCAAAAGAGCAACTCCAAGGTGAACTTTACGAATTTCGGGTTCTTGATGCAATTGCATTGACTGGAAATCGAATTCCGAATAGAGCCTATAGCATCTACCAGATTCTGTTCTACCAGCTCGGCCAGATCTCTGATTCGCCGAACTCTGACTGATCCTTGTGACCTTAAGCAAATTCATGCCAGTACTTGGTTCAAATCTGCTGTCTTTAACCATGCCTGAATCCACCACATATTTGATTCCATGAATAGTAAGAGAAGTCTCTGCCACATTTGTGGAGAAAATGATTTTCCTCTTCCCCGGGTAGTTACTAAAAACACGAAATTGATCTTCATGAGAAAGTTTTCCATGAAGTGGCAAGACAACTGCTGAGGCATCATTGAAGTTATCACAAGCCCACTCTACTTCAGCTTGAGAAGTCAAAAATGCCAGAATTCCACCAGCCTGCTCCTTTTTGTGAAGTATGCCGGCCATCTTAATTACGTTGTAAAGATATGAATCATTATTGAGAGAAATATGATTTGGAAGCTTGTACCAAGGATCCTCATCAGAAACATCAGTAACATACTTAATATCGACAGGAAAAGTCCTCCCTTTGACATGAAAGGTGCAACAACCATAAAAAAAATCTGCAAGTTTACTAGCATCTGCCGTAGCAGACATAACTATAATCCGTAAATCAAATCTTTCAAACAATTTCTTCTTGATTAATGCCAATAGAAGATCAGTATTCAGACTTCTTTCATGAGCTTCATCAATAATGATATGTGAAATGCCATTTAAACTTGTATCATTCATATAGTGCTGCAGCAGAGAGTTATCTGTCATATATATTATTCCAGGACTTGAATTTTGAGAACATGAATAGGCAGCATTGGAACGGACAAAGTCAGGAACATAACATCCACTACTTTCGTCACAGACTCTCTTTGCTAGAGCCAGTGCAGCAATCTTACGGGGCTGACTGCAGATAATCAACCCTTCAGTAGCTAAGCCAGAATCAGCAAGATACTGTACTATCTGTGTACTCTTTCCTGAACCCGTCTCCCCAATCAAAACCACAACCTGTTGGAAAAGAAAAAAGAAATTTTCTGAATTTACTTGGGTTGATAGGTGTTGGAAATATTGGAAGAGAAAATATCATATTTTTTCATCCACATAGGGGGGCAATATATAGGAGATAACATAGACTCATAACTCTTGCCTTACGGTGTGAGACTAAACCGACACACATACTAATAAGCTCGAATAATAAAAATACTAATTTCTCTAACACTCCCCCTCAAGTTAGTCATGTAATGCTTGTCATGCCCAACTTACCCAATATTTTGTCAAAGGAGCACTGACTCAAAACCTTAGTAAGCACATCAGCAAGCTATTGGTTTGATGGAACAAAGGGAGTACTTACAATCCCCCTATGTTTTCCTTAATGAAGTGCATATCAATCACCACGTGTTTAGTACGATCATGTTGGAATGAATTGTGGACAATGTTGATCGCAGTTTTATTATCACAATAGATCCCGATTGGACTCGCGCAATCCACACCCAAATCCCTCATAAACGACTGAATCCACAACCTTTCACATATCCCGTGTCATTGCCTGGAACTCGATCTCAGCACTGGATCTGGCTACAACGTGTTGTTTCTTGCTTCTCCAGGTCAACAAATTGCCCCCAACGAGAGAACAATATCCTAATGTAGATCATCAACTGAATCTACTCAATCCGCATCTGCATAGACTTCTATTGTTAATGCCTCATTGGGTGAAAACAATATGCCCTTGCTCGGCAGGAAAGCCATGCATCAACCAGCAGCAAGCCAGAATTTCTTCAGCTAAAAGAGCGGGGGATGTTGTGTGGGAATCCATAGAGTGATGAACAAAGGTGTCCTCTACAGCATCAAACAAGTGAGCAGATCTAGAAAGGGATGATTTTTCTGGGAGCGATCAAGGACACGACCACCCCTGGGAGAAGGAAAGGAGAGACCATAAGACCGGTGCCCCTAGAGAACGGGAGAGGGCGTGGAAGATAAAGAGGAAGCGGGTGGAGCAGGCGGAAGACACAGAAGAGAGACGTGGTTGTTGTGAGGGGCTGAAGAGGAATCGCGAGCGGAAGCGGAGTCGCCGAGTAGGAGCAGGATCGGAAGCATAAGCAAGATCGTGAGCGGGAGCGACGACGCGAGAACCTTAAGGCTCTTATACCATGTTGGAAATATTGGAAGAGAATATTATATATTTTCATTCACATATGGGGAAATATATAGGAGATAACATAGACTCATAACTCTTGACTTACGGTGTGGGACTAAACTCACATACTAATAAACTCAAATAATAAAAATACTAATTTTTCCAACAATAAGTGGACTTAAAGAGATTTGGACAAGGCATAAAATTCAACATAGCGTCCTTGCACATTTCCTAACATGACCTCCCACTATTCGGCGGGAAGTTGTGATATTCCCTTGCCAAGCAATGGTAAGCTCCTCAAAAATAATTTGACCATGAGTAGTATGGAACCCAACCTACCAATAAAAATCAAGGAGCTATAGAGACAGACCAAGTGAATAATCAAGCATAGCCCCTCTACTTCAAAGTTGGGAGAAAAAGTTCCCCCTTCTTAAAAGAACTTGGTGCTCCACACATTTCAACAAGACAAAAATATGTGATCAAGTTTGCTAAACTTAAAACAACAATTTACTTATTCACCTCGTCTCCAAAAACCAAATCTCGGAGTGAGGCACCTCTAACTAGAATTCAACAAAGAGTTGATTGACTCGGTGTATGTTAGGAAAGAAAAGAAAAGGCAAGCCCATATATATTATGATGCAGAATGGAGACACGGGCACGCGACAGAAGACAGGTTTTCGGCCCGTTCGAGGTCAATTGGGTACCTGTTATATATAGCATCTCTGGATCGACGATCCAACTCCATGGATGCGGTCGACTCGTCATTTACCTATGATTTCATATATTACTTTGTTGTTTTGGATTTATATTTATTGTAATCGGGCCTCCCGCATCCACGACCAATCATAGTCGTTGATGTTGGGTGCCCTAATTATGTTTTATTATAAATAAGAGGCATGAGGACTTCCTGGAGGCTACTGCAGATTTTGGAGAAGAAGAATTCCCAGAATCCAGTGATGTGAGTGACTTCGAAGGGCGATTAGATCCCGAGGGTTATCTAAAATGGTGCGATATAATGGATCGTTTTCGATCTTGAAAGCAATTTCCCCGGGCCAGATAAGTTGAGTACGCAGTCCTTAAACTTAAGGGTTCCGTTTTGGTTTGGTGGGGTCAGCTAGAGCGGTTTATATTCAACTTAGGATTGCCCTGATTACTACTTGGGATGAGTTTAACATTCAACTGCGAAAGCAGTACGTCCCAGTGGATTATTTGCAAACCCTATACCTTAGGTTACACAATCAACAACAAGACAAATTAACGGTGGATGAGTACACAAACGAATTCCTAGTCCTTCAGTCATGCCTCGACCTCCGAGAGAATGATGATATGATTGTATCTCATTATCTAAACGGGTTGCGCCATTTCATTAGAGACCACCTAGAGTTATTTAATTGCAAGGACTTACGAGAAATATTAAGTCGTGCACGGATAGTAGAGGTCTCACAAAAACGGTCATCTGGAGAGGATAGATCCACAACGAGCATTACGACTACCACCACTACTAGGATCTTGGATTCCCATCACTGCCAAAACTCCAACCCCATTCACTATTCCCTCCAAGGGCAAGGAGATTACTGGCGCTAAGCCCAACATTGGAGTATTCTGATGCTTCAAGTGTATGGAGTCGGGACACAATTATCGATTCTACTGATGACCATAGGAGACACGATATTTTTCGCACTACTACACGCAGTCATGGACAATTTTGTTCTATTAACATCGATAGTGGTAGTATGGAGAATTTTGTTTCTCGACGCATGGTCGATACATTATGGCTTGAGACGCATCCGTTAGAACAACCCTACAATCTATCCGGAGTCAATAGTCATTTGACTATGTTCGTCACTCATCATTGTCTGCTAGAGTTTTCTATTGGGAGCACATATTCAGATAGAGTATTATGTCATGTCGCCACCATGGACGTCTGCACATCTTATAAGGGCAATCTTGGCAGTACGACCAACATGTAATGCACGACGGCACGAGAAACTCTCATTCCTTCGAGCATAATGGACACAAGATTGTTCTTTTTTCTCAGAAGAACTGTCTTATTCCCAGAGCCCATGAGAGGACATTTACGTATTCTAGTTCATTTTTCACTGACTCCACCACATTATTGCTCACCGCACTCCCGCCTGAACCCCCACCTCATGAAGTTACTCGTGCCTCAGATGTATCGTTCACCCCACATTTATCGATTCCCGACGTGCCACCTGATATTTCTCAGTTCTCCTATATTATATCCGATGAGCATTCACTCGGCACACTTCACTCTGTCGATTTCATATTTAAAGACTAAACTTTTATTTCACATCACTATCATTTGGATATAGGCGGATTTTTGGAGTTACGTCATTATATTAAATATTTTCTATCATATTTTTGGAACATCTTATAAGGTCGGAAGGAAACCAAACTTGAACTTAGTAGTGTTTATCACTCTCCGATCGACGGACAAACCAAGATTGTTAATCGGAGTTTGGGGAATTTTCTTGCGCGTCGAAATGGGGAGAATCTGACGCAATGAGATCTAGTACCTCCACGAGCAAAGTCCACAATTAATAATTTTAAAAATCTCTTTTATTATATCTCCTTACGAGAGTACCTCTATGTTACTCCACCAACCTGACCATTATCACCTCTCATTCCATGAACGTATTTCATTTAATGCGCAATCTCATATTATTTATTTAAATGATCTGCATAAAATTATTGCTAACAAATTACGAGCAACCTTTGAAACTTGCGAAATCACAGTCGGTCGTTACCGCCGTGAATTATACTTTTAAAAGGAAAATTGGGTGATTGATTATTGCATGAGGTTTTGTCCTTTCCAAATTCAGAAGCATATCAAGCCACCTGTCAAAGCCCTAGACATACCACCTGATTCAGTACCACTGCACCAGCGACGACATCAGATCTCTCCAGTACCATTCTTTGCATTGTCGGTTCTTTCCCTCTAGTACAACAATTGCCGCCCGAGTCCCTCCGCTCCAGCCACTTTGATGACGACAGCACAACACCATCACTCTCTCCTATCGCCCCAACTTCCTCAGCGACGTTCCGACAAGGTTCGCCGCCCCTCGATCCAGTCTCCGTTGTCGGAGACTCCATCGTTCCAGCAGGCCGACGCCACTACAAACGGTTCTCCGGCTTCCCATCAGTCCACACCAGGCAGAGGCTTCAACTCCTCCCTCTGGCGACCACCTGACTCCTCACCATGGCCGAAGTGCTGTCGAATCCAGCAAAAACGACAAGTTTTGACTCTGCTTATGAATTTGGAATGACTGCTCCTCCTGTGGTACCTTTGCCTATTCCTTGCCCGTAATTAGGTTTTAATTGTATGCACCCAATTAAATAATTAAGAGCTATCCCAAACGTTCAGTCGCTTTGATTACCGTCTTTCATAAATTTTATTTTTGCTTTACTTGTGGAAGATCAGATCCCACGTTGGTTCAATTCACAAGATGTCGGGAAACTTTTCTGGATAACGAGTAGCAATTTTGTGAAGTTCAAACGGTTCAAAGTAACTAGCGCGCAGAAACTCGAATTAGCTCGCTCAGTCCTTTTAAAAAAAATTATTCAACTTGTTTTTTCAAGAAACCCTATTTTTATTTTGCAACAAATAAAATAATTGGCATAAAAATAGTTATTTTATAAAACCCTAATCAGAGTCTACATCAGAGGAGAGAGACACCAAAGATCTCGCACACAATAGATAGGAAATAGACTTCTTCTTACTTACCCATTACAACATTCTATGTCTTTATATAGACTTACAACATATAAAGAGACAAACAACAATAATGACACCTAATACTAGGTCTGGTGCTCGAGGCCCCAACATAAAGATAACACCAAGACACCAAGACATCAAGATAATAAAAAAATCATAATGATACGCACCCATAACATCACTCCTGCCACCCAAAAAGAGTTGGACCTCAAGCTCAAAGTGGGCCCTCAATGGAGCTACTTCATATGATGCGCTCATCATCAGAGTCCTCGATGTGCAACTAGAAAAGCCTATTGCATCTGTGGCCGCAAGTGAACTGCTCGTCGTAGTTAAAACATAATTCATGGGCGCATCGTTGCAACATCTCGGCCCGAGATAATCAGCGAATTGGTGGGGGTGGAGGGTTCTCGATACGGCCTTGTTGAACGATGTTGTTGGTCGGCGGGTAGGAATTCTGTGCTAGATGGAGGCGACGATTACAGAGCCTGGCCAGACTCATAGCAGTCACTAAGTCTGAAGGGGCCTCAAATTCGACATCCAGTCACAGGAGGTCGCGAAGTCCGGCGGTGAAAATGTCGACCTACATATCCGAGGCAAGAGTGGCATGCACCAAAAGAAGCTGAAATTGTTCCAGGTACTCATCCACGGACCCCGTTTGTCGTAGAGATGTGCGTTCGCCGAATAGGTTGTTGTGGATATGAGGTCTGAAACACAAGTTGCAGAGCCGCTTGAAGTCTTCCCAAATCAGAATAAACCGGTCGGTGAGGAGTCGTGAAGCCCACAAAAGAGCGGAGTCGAACATGTGGAAAGATGTTAGATGCATTTGATCTACTGTCGGAGTTTGTTGGCGGCCGAAGAATTGCTCACGCTTGGTGATCCAGCCCAAAGGATCACTTTTCCCATCATAGATTGGAAAGTCCAACCTGATGTAGCGTGGCACAATAGCAGCGCCGGGGTGCGCAAGGGCTAGCGGCGGTGGCTCGTGGATGGTCAATGACAGTGGCACATGACGGATAAGTGGTGCTGCCTAACTGCTACTTGTTTGATCGTGTGCGGGGGCGATAAAAAGATCATTGATGCGCATGGAGAGCGCAGTAATGGTCTCTTGATAACGGTCTGTGAGGGCAGCTTGTTGCACCATGACGGCCTGTAGCAAGGACATAATCTGACTCATTTGATCAGACGAGTCACCCATAGTGCGAGATATGGTGTGAGAGGAGCGAGAGACAGGATGGCGTGAATCCTCAGAAGAAGATGGTTGGGAGTTGCTGCGAGAGTTACATCATCGCCCAATGATGGCACAAATAATTATGCTCCAAGAGTTCGTGCTCCCTTATGTTGGAGACAGAAGATGACTTGAGCCGGACTTGACAAATAGTGAATAAGTAGACAATCGATGGGTGAAAAAGGTAACTAACGAACAATAATAATATAAAAGCTTTGGCTGGGGGGCTC
Organism: Platanthera guangdongensis; assembly: GCA_039583875.1. NCBI lineage: Eukaryota > Viridiplantae > Streptophyta > Magnoliopsida > Asparagales > Orchidaceae > Platanthera > Platanthera guangdongensis. The sequence goes on from CM077147.1 coordinate 29,477,529, forward strand.
GAGAAAAACAGGCTGGTGGCTAAAATAAATAAATAAAAGGTGTTTTATGGAGAGGTGTGGGCTGCGTGTGGGGCTTAAAATAAATTAAAGTGGTTGTTGTGGGAAGGGGCTTGAGGCGGGCGGCGCAATAGCCAGGTGAGGCATGCATAGAAAAGGAGAAAAAAATGGAGATGGACAAAAGATGTCAACCGACAGAAGGGAAACTCGAGTGTTAGCGATGGGCAGGTGCGGGTTAGCCATTTGAGGAGAAGACGTGTGCAAGCGTCGATCCAGATGGAGACGATGTGGTTGATGAAAGGAATCGTTGACGGACAGTGTGCTGGACGTCGGTATTGATGAAGACGAAGAAGTTGACTGGTGCGGAGAGGAGGGCCAACCGGAGATGATGAATATGTAGGGCGTCGAGGAAGATGGGAGATGCAGGAGATTGAACGATTGTGATGCTCATACGACAAAAAGAGGGGATCGAAATGAAGTCGAAGGTGGCTCTTCGTGCTGCTTATGTTTGGGGGAAAGCAGAAGAGGCTTTGAAAGTGTTTCACCACTGCGGATGTGGGTATTGGGGTCAAATCTGCTGCGGCTAGCAAAGGAGTTTTGTGGGGGTGGAGGATGAGAGGGATGGCGTGTGTCGGCGAAAGAGGACTGAGAGTTCTGATACCAAAAGTTGTTACGAACTTAATCAAGCGGTGGTCGGAGTAGTGGTCGGAGGTGGAAATGATGGTGGTGGAGGATACAATGGAGACTTGACCGCGGCTGCCTAAGTGATGTTACTCATTAGAGGAGAGAGACACCAAAGATCTCACACACAATAAGTAAAAAATAGACTTCTTATTACTTAACCATTACAACCCTTCATACGTCATTATATAGGCTTACAAAATATAAAGAGGCAAACAACGATAATGATACCGAATACTAGGCCCGGTGCTCGAGGCTCATACATAATGATAACACGTAGACACTTAGATAATAGATATAATCATAATGGTACGCGGCCCGTAACAGAAAGGTCACTAGCCACCAATCCACTGATGTCCAGCAAGAAAAGTCCATGCATCGTGTTCGATAATCTTATTTACTTATTATTATTTTATCAATTTAATTTTTTTAATTACTTCATTATTATAAAATTGAGAATTAATTATCTATACATAAATAAATATTTAAAATAAGTGGGAGTTGAAATACTTGATATGAATGGGAGATCAACTGGAAAAGCTCCAATTTTGATACCCAAATGAGGTATTCTCTTTCATATAGTCTATAGAAAATTTTAAAAAAAAATTAAAATAGATCAAAAGACGAAATATTCAAGTTGAATGGGAGACAAATGGAAACCCTCCAAATGTGAGGGGATATTCGCATTTATATAGTAAGTATAGATACATACCTACACCAGTTAAGAACAGGGGAATACGGGACATAATGAAGCAACAACACTACAACAACATAAAAGAAAGACTAAGACTCCGTTTGGCTATGCGCTTTTGCTCAGGTGACTTTGGACAAAAACCCCACCGTCATAAAATGTATGTCGAGCACTGACAACAATTAGATGAGGTCGAGCATTGACAACAATTAGATGAAGTAGAGCATAGACAACAATTAGATGAGGTCGAGCATAGACAACAATTAGATGAGGTCGAGCATTGACAGACCACAGTTCAAAACCATTGAGTTCATGACCGCCACCGTAGTGCCAAACAGAGCCTAAACTTGAACTTTAAAGGATAATTCCACAAACAAATAATAATGTGATCTTTTTATAGAAAATGGAATGAATCAAAACAGTAACAAGACATAATCAACCTTACCTGATTAGAAGAAACGCCCTTCAGAATTTCCCTCCGGCAAGAATAGATGGGAAGACCAGCCTCAAGTCTCTTGTACTCCCTCAAAATTATGTGGTGAGTTCGCACCCAATCTAACTTACCACCAAACACAAAAAATTTCGACTCCTGTGGGGGAATCATCTTCCTGCCAAGGTGATCGAGCAGGCAGTTCATAGCAGCCTCGAACTCCTCCAATCTGCCAGTAAGAAGCCCTAATTCTACTTCAAGACTCTCCTTTTTTTCCTTGAGCTGCGTGTTGGTCGCGATCAGCTTAGGTCGAGAGAGCAACTTCACAACTTTCTTCATCTCTACCGAAATCTCACCAACTCTATCTCTAAGTTTCTTCAAGTACTCCCCCTTCAACAATCCATCAATGTGACCTGTAAAAAGCGCCTTCAAGCGGCCATCCAACTCATCCTGATCAGATGGAACTGACACTTTGGATATAAGATTCATTACGAGTAGGTGAGATCCCTCGAGCCGGCAACGCCAGAAATACTCGAGCGCCTCTAAGGCATGGCACCACTGCTGAAAATAGAGCTCCCCGGCAACTTTGTTCTGCCCGGAGACGTTGCCCTCCCCGGAAACCTGAAAATCGGTCGGGACCGCCGGGCAGCAAGAGATTAGGTCTTTAATTACATTGGGGCTAGGACAGCCGCGGCCACTGCGAGTGCGAAGGAGGACGATTTTGAACCCGAGCAATTGTGTCCGAGGGCGTGGCGGTTCATGAGAAAGATGTGAAGGGGGCTGCGACAACTGAGAAGAATACTTCGGGAACGGCTGCCGCCACCCGATCGGAGGCCTTCCCGGCGGCCGGCCGTAGGGCGCATGAGTACGATTGGAGCGACCGTAACTCATCTGGATCCGGCGAAGGGCGAGAAATCAAAGGGTTTGGAGAGAAACAGGAGCATGAAGAAGACGAATAGCGATAGAAAGATCAACAGGGTTGCGGGAGAATAGGATCCAAGCAATAATCGTCAAAAGTCCGAAAAGTCGGCACTGCAGTCGAGAGCGGGAGAAGGTATAAAAGATCTAGCCTATAACTTCTATGCGCCGTGATTTATGCGAGTGTTGCGGGTAACGAACGGTCGATCCCCGCATGCGAATTTTAAAGTTTTTTTTTTTAATTTTGAAATTTCAAAATAATCTAATTCATGACACTCGGATAGTTATGAAATTATTTTAATTTATTACCCTCTTCGTTTGACGTGGACGACTTATTTGTTTCACTAATATTGAACAAAAATATCCCTATTATATAATGTATGTTTGGTATGAAAAATATTATTATTATTATAAAAAAGATTTATGACATAAAATTTTAATATTAATAACATTTTTGTCCAATCTCACCGAAACAAATAAATCGTGATAAGTCTAGTCAAACGCATCCTCGGTAAAAGCTTGACTAGCTGGAGCTATTCTAGAAAGTCTCTTATAGGCAAAATTCATGTGTTTCTTTTTCAGTCTTGTGTACAAATTATTTGCAAAAATTTAATAAGAAAGAATTGGGCCTCCCATAATTTTTCAGTGTCTTGAAGTGATTTATGTAAGTTTTTTTTAAAGTGGGTTGCTTTTAATATTTTGGGTGGCGAATAAATTTTTTAAAATTTTTGGGTTATGGTTAACAATGAAGGCTCTATTTGTTTGGGTGTTTCGCAACTCCATTTTGGGCAAACGCCGCCGGAAGGAGGGTAAACAAATGAACCTCCGGCGGAGTTTGCTCCGTTTCCACCCGCCCGCCTTGAGAAACGCCCCAAAAAACTCCGTTTGGAGCAGCCCCCTCCCCCCTTCGGTTCGAACTCTCTGTTTCCACCTGCCGGATCGACCCGCCACCGCTAAAACAAATGAAGCCGAAGTGTAGGTAGTATTTTTTTTTTGAATTGTGGTTAACAATCGTCAATTCTTATCACTCGTTAAGACTCGGTTTGTCACGGTGGTGGTGGTCATGAACATGGGGGGTAAATTGTTATTTGTTAGTACTCACCTAGAAAATTTCATCCACTTTTATGTTCCAACGGATGATATTTATTAAGTGATCCTTAACGAATGACGATTTAGCACATCTATTTACGATTGTCACCATCGTGTCAAACATAAATGAATAATCAATGCAATAACATAAATGCAATAACCGGAACTGCGAACGTGGTGGCTATCAATGGCAAGAAAAGATCAAGCGACGGAGCAAGCATTTTGAAAGCATGTCAGGGTCAAGCAGTTTACTAAGGGGGATCTGGTGCTGAAAAGGTTGACGCAGCAGGAAGGTCACTCCCATGGGCAAACCCACCCAAACTGGGAAGGTCCGTACATAGTGAAGGAAGTCCTCGGACGGGAGGATTACCTCCAGGACGTGGAAGGGAGGGCCCTACCACACCTGGAGTGGTGATGACATCGCTTCTACCCGTGAGATTTCTCAAAATAAACTTATTATACTACATCGATTGTTTTCTCTTAACTATTGTCAAATTTTTCATAACATAACGAATCGTTGTTTTGTGATACCCTGAGCTCGGCTCGGCCCCAGGTAGACCCGCTGCGCAGGCTCTATCTAGCTGGCAGGTCCGTAGGAACCTGTGGGGGATAAGTAGATCTTCATCGGCACCCCGAGCTCGGCTCGGCCCCAGGTAGACCCGCTGCGCAGGCTCTCATCTAGCTGACAGGTTAGGTGTTAGAAAGTAGCGAAAAGTAGAGAACAAGCGGAATAAGCTTTTGAAAATTGAAACTTTAATAAAAGAAATATTACAAAGATGCCCTCCCTTATTAAAAAAATGAGAGAATATAAATAAGAGATGTGGGACTAAAAATTTACAAGCTAAGCGGACTAAAGTAAACCGCACAGCCGCGCGGTAGACAGAAGGACTAACCGCACGGCTAAACAAGAGAAGCAGAGAGGTCGCCTGTGAAGATCGCTAACCGCCCGGTTTACAAGCCGGCGAGTAAACCGCAAGACGCGCGGTCTTCAACTCGTCAAACAGACCGCCCGGTCACCAACTTCAAACTCCCCTCAAGCTAGCATAAATAAATGAATAATCAATAAACCGTAACACTCAATTTTGGTGGAGTTGAGCATATTCTAGAAGGAACTTAAATTCCAAAATATTAAAAAATAATAAAAGAAATGATATTAAAAAAATCCCATAAAAATAATAAAGTAAAATAAAAATTAAAAACTATAAATGCCTTTAGAGCCAAATAGGCCCATAGGCCTTCCACCCCCGCCTCCGATCACCGCCGCCGCCTGCTGGCACCTCGCCCGCGCCGCCCGAACTTCCCGGGAGTACGGGGGTACTTCCGTCATTTGGGTAAAAACGGTGATCTGCGTGATCAAAACGGAGTAACGTCATCCATCGGCACAAATCACTCATCGGAGCAATTACTGACGCGCTTCTCCAGAAAACTATAAATAGGTCCACACGCATTCATTTCAACTCAAACAACTCCAGAGGCAAGAGAGAGAGCTCTGAGGTTTTCCGGCAAGAATTGTGGACTTAGACCGATTCTCTGCTCAGGAATTCACTCCGCTCTTCTCCTTGCGACATGGACTCTTCACGCCTCAAGTGACGTCAACCGTCTCCGCGAGAGCGCTCCCATCCAGGCTCCACATCAACGAGAGCGCAGTCTCCTGAAGCACCGAGGAATTAGAAGATTTTCCAGCTAAAACGCTCTGACCAAAGTACCGTGAACTCGACGCCGGCTCAAGGTCGAAGCACTTCCATCGAGACACTGAGTGCGTAGTCGTTCTTCCTCCTTTTTTGTACTTGTAATGGATTAGCGGCATGTCGCCCTCTGAGATCAAATCAACTTTTATAATAGCTCGATAAGCTATTGGATTTTGGCTCGGCATAGTTCCAGCCACGTCGTTTTTCATCTTTTTTGAGTTTTCCACGTCAAAAACATCTATTGTCCATTACTGCGATTTTCTTTAACTGATTGCACGTCCAACTCGACTCTGAGCTAAGGCAGTCCGATTCTCTGGACCAGAGAAAAGGCCGAGTGACCCTCAAAAGTTTGGCGATGTCTGTGGGAAGGTGTTCACAGAAACTCTGACAAGTCTCAGCATTTCTCAGCCAGCAGCAATGACAAAAGGAAGCGCATACGCAACAGAACGTGTGACTTACAAGGGATCTAGCTATCAAGCCTCGAGCAACTCACCCGCCGGCAGCATGCTGCGATGCGAGGGGATAAGTCATGTAACATCCCAAATTCTCGAATTGGCAAAATATTGGGTGACACGACCTGGGACACGGGCGTGTCCCTGGGCGTGTCCCGTTCGGGTTGAGCATTTGGGCGCGTGGTCGATGAAATTCGGTCGACAAAGTTTTTGGGAGGTCACGCCCTGTGTCACGGGGGTGACAGGGGGCGTGACAGGGGGCATGACCTAGGACATGTCCCCTCTGGTCGACGAACTGCGCTCGACGATCGTCAAGTGGCAAGCAAGGGGTACACGGGCGTGTCATAGGGCGTGTCCCTCTGTGTCGAGAGGTCGATAATTTTCTCTCGAGTAGGTGTCGAGTGGGTTATACGGCCTGTGTCACGGGCGTGACTGGGCCAAAACGGGCGTGTACCCTGGCCGTGTTCTATTTTGGATAAGTCAGAATGAGTCGGTTCGTGTGCCGCTTAAGGTACACGCCCTGTGACACGGGCGTGTCACAGGGCGTGTCAGACCCGAAAGAGCTGTTTTCAGGGAATTTTTGTGGCTGTTCATTTCTTCCTATGGGATCTGATGGCTCAGATTTCTCATTGCTGATATAAGACCGAATTGAGATGATAAGCTTCATTCTCATCTTAAGCCAGTCTTCTTCTCCAAGAGAGAGAGAAAGCAAGGAAAGGAGAAAGGAAAGCACCAGCTGCTGGGGGAGCTGTGGAGTGCAGAGCCAAGATCCGAGAGTGGATTTGTGAAGGCAAAGCCGAGGCGGTGATTTCCATCCGGCTGATTCATGGCGCCGAAGCGATCTTCAAGGGTAACGATTTAATTCTTGGACATCGAAGTCCTTTCTTTATGCATGTGCATGGAATCCTCCACCAAGAGGTGGATATCGCAAGAGATTCCTTGGTTGAGTCTGCATCTAGAGCCGGAAATGTGGAGTACGGCATAGACATGCTGTGTGAAGCCCATTTAGACGGGTAGTCTAGATTGGTGATGATTATGGGTAAACCGGAGAAGACTCCGTGGATTTGATAACTATGTATGGTTTATACGTCTGGATGTTGTGTTTGGATGCATGGATGTGTGGATGAATTGATCGTGGATGCTTTGCGTAAGCTCCTTGTGGTGTGAGCTCTATAAGCGCTAATTGCTCTGGGAGAGCGAAAAGTTGTGGCTAATCAGGGGGGAGGGGAGGCCTACCCGCGTCTAATGGTGTGCTACTGACGAATTGAGCACGGGAAAGGCTAACCTGATCCTGGTTGTTTTGTGAGGTCGATTGGCGGCAGTGTTTGGGAGGATGTGTGGTAGACCCGACTTGCTGCACCATATTGGTGGGGTCGATCTTAATGCTCAAGTTTGTCATAAGGTTATCACCTCTGAGTGGTGTGGGCAGAATGCAACCAATCCGCGGGTTGGGGTGACTAGGACCGGCCAGCCAACAAGTGACTAATTCTCTAATCGTTGGTGTTGCCTCGGAGACTGGTACACTGTAAGATGCCCTGAGTGCACGGAGCGTCTGGTGGATACCGGCGTTTGTGATATGGTTGTGATTGGTGGATTGATATGAAATATGATTGCAATGCATACAGGGAAGGAGTCACTGCCCCGGTTAAGGGGTAGGGTCGTTATAAGTGGTCAGCTAAAGCTGACCGTTACTTTGTTTGCCGCTCTTGGGTGGATATGTGGCTGCAGGTGTTGCTGTTTGAATTGAAATGAACGGAATGGAGGGATTGCTGCTAAAGGCCCTTGAAGGTCGTGCGAAGCGTGTTTGGATTTCATATGTGGCCTGCTACGTGCCGATGTACGAAAATATATTTATGTAAATAGGAACCTGTAATGCCGTAAGGCCATGTATGTGTGAGTTGTATACATTCCTAGTGTTGATATAAATGTGGAGTTTATATCATAGTGGACATTCTTTGAGTTGAGTTCATGGTAACTTAAAATGTTGTGCTAGATTGTATTGAGTTAGGATGCGAGTAGATTTTGATTTCCACAAGTAATTTCGTTGCTTGTCTGTGACATATGGCGTGGAGCCCCGGCCGGACCCACCGTTATATGTCATGTGACGAGTGAGGGCGTTACAAAGTGGTATCAGAGCCAGGTTAAGATTATTTGGGAGACAAGAACATAATTGAACTCACGAATGTCCACTAGGAATGTATGTCATGCACGTTAAGGGGCATGAATGTGTAGTCAATGTATAATTACCGTTATGACATGGCTGAGTAATGGTGTTTTGTACATTGCTAGGTGGCGAGGAGTGGTGCTGGGCAGTCGGAGCCCCAGCGATCCGACGAGAGTGCAGCACCCGTTGAAGCGCCTACGCCTCCTTCGGCGGAGACCATACGGGTGGTGACGGAAACGGTGCTAGCGGTGTTACAGGCACAGCTGACTGGGCAGGCAAGTCCAGGAGGGGTGCCAGTATGGCCTGGTGCAAGGCAAGAGCGCACGACAGTTATGGTGGACGAGCAAGAAACGAATGAATCCCTGAAGCACTTTATGACGTTTCATCCACCTACGTTTGATGGAGCGCTTTCCCCAACGCAGGCGGAAGATTGGTCGGCTCGAGTAAAGAGGATCCTGACTGCAATCAGGACGGCAGAAGAGCAGAAAGTGACCCTAGCCACTTTTCTGCTGGAAGGAGATGCGAGACTGTGGTGGGATGAGATGGAGGTACATCACTTGGCAGGTCAAGGTTTAGCAGAGGTTTCAATTGAGCAATTCTTCAGATTGTTTCTCGCCAAGTATTTGTCGGTGTCGCAGTGGATTGCGATGGAGAATGAGTTTCAACGCCTGGTGCCGGGTGAGGCTGTTATTGATACATACCTGCATGAGTTTACTCGACTGGGGAGATATACGGGGTCTACCTTCGCGGAGGAAGCACGAAAGACGAATCAATTTTATGAGGGACTGTGGGATGGGTTGAGGTTAGTACTCCCGAGTTCGGTGAACCAAAGCTTCCAAGCATTGAGATACGACCCGTGCCCTGGAGAAAGATTTGAAGCGGGTACAAGAGAAAAAGATACTGACAGTGGAAAAGCCAGAGTTTAAAGTGCCACAGACGGATAGGGCTGATATCGAGTCGAGTTCGAGCGATTTTGGCTCGGCTCGAAATCGAAATTTTCGACTCGAACTCGGCTCGAAATCGACTCGAAATCGAAATTGATTTCGAGTCGAGTCGGCTCGACTCGAAATGACTCGATTCCGAGTCGGCTCGAAATCGAATCGGGTTGGCTCGAAATCGAATCGAGTCAGCTCGAAATTGAGCAATTTTTCGTTTTATTGCTAGTTTGCTCAAAATTAAATTGGGCAACCTATAAATTTGGCAAATGAAGCATTTAAAGTCTTCATTCTTTTTATTTAAATATAAATTTTGTTATTTTTAATCTTAAAATAAGAATATATTAATAAATACATAATTTTTTTAATTAATTCGAGTTGATTCGAGTCATATTTCGAGCGATTCAGGGATGGCTCGAAATCGACTCGAAATCAGATTCGAGTCAAATTGAATCGACTCAAATTGAGTCGAATCAATTTTAACCGATTCCAATTCGACTCAATTTTCGAACGATTTTCGAGCGACTTTCGAGTTTCGAATAATATGCTCAGCCCTACAGTCGGAGCAGTCGGAGCAGTCGAAGTTTAGAAGACGGGAGCAGAAAAGGTTTAGACCTACTGAATCAGCTCCATCGACTGTTTCTTCGGGGGCGACTTATGGGCAAGGACGTGTTGATACACGTATATGTTATAACTGTGGGCAGCAAGAACATATAGCTAATTGTCGGAATGCCCCTTCAGAGAGTGAGAAAAAGATAGGTGCGTCGTATGAAGAAAAGGGTAAAGCATTGGCCGAGTCATCTGCATCTCGGACGCAACCTCGATTGCATAATTTGGAAGTACAAGAGCCGCAAAGCTCAATTGGTGAAATTCAGCCTCGGGTGTTTAATTTGGCTCTTACGCGAGAGATGCAAAATCGGGAGGCTGAGCGGAAGTAAGAACAATGTCTTGTATCACTTTGGTGATGTGCATAATGTTGTATATAAGACAATGACTAATGCGATGATTGTGTGCATATATGTTATATGTCGTGTTACATGTTGAAATGTTGGTGCACATTTGGTGCAATTGAAGTGATCGATCGATTATGATATATGTATATGATGTTTGAGGGTATATAGAATGTTTATGACTAGAGATCACTAGCTGAAACTGTGGATTAATGTGCACATGTGGAGGTTGGGTTGTTGTAACATATTATGTTGATGTCATAACAGTTTGGTTGTTGTTTTCCTTCCTTTGTGCAATTTCGTGGACAAAATTTCTTGTAGGAGGGGAGAGTTGTAACATCCCAAATTCTCGAATTGGCAAAATATTGGGTGATACGGCCTGGGACACGCCCGACACGGGCGTGTCCCAGGGTGTGTCCCGTACGGGTTGAGCAGTTGGGCGCGTGGATGACGAAATTCGGTCGACGAAGTTTTCGGGAGGTCACGCCTTGTAACACGGGCGTGACAGGGGGCGTGACAGGGGGCGTGACAGGGGGCGTGACCTAGGGCGTGTCCCCTCAGGTCGACGAACTGCGCTCGACGATCGTCGAGAGGCAAACAAGGGGTACACGGCCTGTGACACGAGCGTTTCACAGGGCGTGTCCCGCTGTGTCGAGAGGTCGACGATTTTCTCCCGAGTAGGTGTCGAGAGGGGTACACGGCCTGTGTCACGGGCGTGACTAGGCCGACACGGGCGTGTACCGTGGCTGTGTTCTATTTTGGATAAGTCAGAATAAGTCGGTTCGTGTGCCGCTTAAGGTACACGCCCTGTAACACGGGCGTGTCACAGGGCGTGTCAGACCCGAAAGAGCTATTTTCAGAGAATTTTTGTGGCTGTTCATTTCTTCATATGGGATCTGATGGCTCAGATTTCTCCTTGCTGATATAAGGCCGAATTGGGATGATAAGCTTCATTCTCATCTTAAGTCATTCTTCTTCTCCAAGAGAGAGAGAGAGAGAGAGAGAGAGAGAGAGAAAGCAATGAAAGGAGAAAGGAAAGCACCAGCTGCTGGGGGAGCTGTGGAGTGCGAAGCCAAGATCCGAGAGCGGATTTGTGAAGGCAAAGCCGAGGCGGTGATTTCCATCTGGCTGATTCATGGCGCCGAAGCGATCTTCAAGGGTAACGATCTCCTTCTTGGACATCAAAGTCCTTTCTTTATGCATGTGCATGGAATCCTCCACCAAGAGGTGGATATCGCAAGAGATTCCTTGGTTGAGTCTGCTTCTAGAGCCGAAAATGTGGAGTACGGCATAAGCATGCTGTGTGAAGCCCATCTGGACGGGTAGTCTAGATTGGTGATGATTATGGGTAAACCGGAGAAGACTCCGTGGATTTGATACCTATGTATGGTTTATACGTCTGGATGTTGTGTATGGATACATGAATGTGTGGATGAATGGATCGTGGATGCTTTGCGTAAGCTCCTTGTGGTGTGAGCGATATAAGCGCTAATTGCTCTGGGATAGCGAAAAGCTGCGTCTAATCAGGGGGAGGGGAGGCCGACCCGCGTCTAGTGGTGCGCTACTGACGAATTGAGCACGGGAAAGGCTAACTTGATCCTGGTTGTTTTGGGAGGTCGATTGGCGGCAATGTTTGGGAGGATGTGTGGTAGACCCGACTTGCTGCACCACATTGGTGGGTCGATCTTAATGCTCAAGTTTGTCGTGAGGTTATCTGAGTGGTGTGGGCGGAATGCAACCAATCCGCGGGTTGTGGTGACTAGGACCGGCCAGCCAACAAGTGACTAATTCTCTAATCGGTGGTGTTGCCTTGGAGACTGGTACACCATAAGGTGCCCTGAGTGCACGGAGCGTCTGGTGGATACCGACGTTTGTGATATGGTTGTGATTGGTAGATTGATATGGAATATGATGACAATGCATACAGGGAAGGAGTCACTTCCCCGGGTAGGGGTAGGGTCGTTATAAGTGGTCAGCTAAAGCTGACCGTTACTTTGTTTGCCACTCTTGGGTGGATATGTGGTTGCAGCTGCTGCTGTTTGAATTGAAATGAATGGAATGGAGGGATTGCTGCTAAAGGCCCTTGATGGTCGTGCAAAGCGTGTTTGGATTTCATGTGTGGCCGGCCTGCGTGCCGATGTACGAAAATATATTTGTGTAAAGAGGAACCTGTAAGGCCGTAAGGCCATGTGTGTGTGAGTTGTATACATTCCTAGTGTTGATATAAATGTGGAGTTTATATCGTAGTGGACATTCTTTGAGTTGAGTTTATGGTAACTTAAAATGCTGCGCTAGAATGTATTGAGTTAGGATGCGAGTAGATTTTGATTTCCACAAGTAATTCCGCCGCTTGTCTGTGACATATGGCGTGGGGCCCCGACCGGACCCACAATTATATGTCATTTGACGAGTGGGGGTGTTACAAGCCATACACTAACATCCTCGGGGAAAGAATAATTGTGACATCAGTGTCAGACGCTCGCCCTACCAAAAGACTTATAAACTTCTAAGTCCCCGAGGGTATACCTCGCGACAACAAACTCGTTGTCATTACTTTCAAGTCATGGCTCGCTCAACATAGTGACCCCGCCACATGTCATGCATGGACCCGGGGGGGCACCAGCCGCGGGAGGCATCACTCCCAACCGAGCACTTCATCACCACATGCATGGGAGGAAGAAAGAAAAGAACCTGAGACCAACATTCAGAGAAGGAGCTGGACGTAATGTGTGCCTCCGCAAAACCTCACAACATGGGGAACAACCACACAATCCATATTCCACTCCACTCAATACTTTTCATGTGGGACTCTACACGCCAAACAAGTCACTGCCAACTTGCTCGTAGGTAATGCCTCGCTTCAGGGAGGATCCACCATCATTGCATCCCAAGCATCAAGGGAAGAATGCAGACGTTTGTTAAGGGAGCACCGTGTTGATGCATAAAATGTCTGCGCTCGAGAGTGAACACGTTCGATCCGAGATGTGGGGATAAGGGAGGTGATGAGTACTGTCGAGTAGCCGTTATTGGCGGTTAGGATGAACACGTTCGATCTAGGTGTCGACACATGGACTTAGAAATTTTTCTGCATTTCCTGCAATTACTTAACCTGCACATATAAACTCAAAACACATCCAATACACCTTGATGCATATCATTGAGTAGGGTGAGGCTTCTTCAAATCTGGTACACATTTTCCAATGTACCAAACAATCTCTCCCTGTTTGGAAAAGTCATAACCCTTAGTCAATGATATACATCATTCATAACAAATACACATTATGATGTATAACAACATTATATGACAGAGTAAATACTTAAAACAAAACATAAAAGATATTTCATCACAGAATAAGTATGCTAACACAATGAGCATTCATTATAGTTTTGTTTCAACTTCCAATACTTTCTTTAACAAAAGTTTACATAGATTTTAACACAAAAGATTACAATGTTATAAAATCTAGTAAAACTAATCTAAGACTGCTCTGACTCCTTGATGATAATGTCCTTGCCTGATTGAATCTTGGCTTGAACTAGAACATCAGTGTCATCAACTGGCTTCTTGCCCTTTTGATCTTTCTTCTTTAGCTCTTCAGCCCTTATTCTTTATCTTTCAAAATAATGAAAGGGCTTAGGGAAATATTTGCTAGGCTCTTGAGCATTAGGAGGTAGCTTCCCAAGTTTTGCCTTTCTTCTATACTGTACAATAGCTTCTTGTCTGGCTTCATGTTTTCTCCATTCTTGTTCAGAATACCATTTATCCCTCTCTAGGGTATTGTCCTTCACAGCTTTCCAAGCAGTCAGGATGATATTCCTAGATGTTGGGCTCCACTGCTCAAAATCTGGCTTTAACTCTGTCTGTTTTCTGAATCTCTTCTTGGACAAAAGAGTTTCTTGCTCTTTGGTCAAAACTTCCTCAGGAACTGGCTTGTCTACTTTCTCAAAGATAATATTTTGAGCACATTCTGGAGGACTGTACATAGACTGTACTTCTTGATGTATCATCTCAAAATCTGTTGGAGGGTAGATAACTTGAGCAACTTCAGCTTGTTCACCTCCAAAATAAGCAGGATTTATACCAGATCCAGCCACATTGTCATCATCACAAAGGGGTGGATATCCAAGTGTGGCTCTGATGCTATTAGAAATCCATTTAGCATGATCAGATCCAACTTTGACTAATACTCTCTCCCCCTTTATGACTTCTCTTTCAACATGATCCCTGAGATAATCTTTCTGAAATCTGATTTGTGCATTAAGATAATTAACACCATCTTTATAGAAAGGCTTTAATTTCTGTAGCTGTGCAGTAATAGTCTTTTGAGAATCCTCAATAGCAGTTTTTACAGCAGCTATTCCTTCTTGTAATTGCTTATCAAATTCTTCCTTGGCTGTAGCCCTTGCTGCAGTCTGTGCAGTAGCAATATTCTTCATCTCTGTGATAATCACATTATGTGATTCTGTTAGATTATCATTCATTCTCAGTTGATTCTCTAGGACATAGTCTTGCTTAAGAGCTATATCATCAACTTGTGTCTTTATCTTTTCTTGATGGGTAGTTAGGAAAACCACTGCATTACTTCCTTTGTGGAAACAATCAGTCATTTCCTTCTTATTTTGATTCACTTCAAATCTTATTGATTTTATATCTGTTGCCAAGGAGAGTTGTAGATCTTTATGTGTCTCATCAATATATTTCTCCATGACAATCCTTTGCTCATCTAACTTGACTTGCAAGGCCACCAACAATGATCTGTAATCAGCTGTTGGGGCAGGTTGTGGAGTAACAGTTTGTAGTGCCTTCTTGTAGCTTTGGCTTCTCCTTTTAAAGACCATTAGCTTTCTCTTCTTAGCTCTTGAAGCTTCTTCATCCTCAGATGCTGAGGTACTAGCAATATCAACTGTATCTTTAGGACTAGGAGGCAAGTCCTGTGCAGTCTTAGGTAGCTCCCCCTGAGTCCCTTACTCCTCAGTTTCAGTTCTAATTTGCTCCTCCTCATTTCTTGCAGTCTCCCCATGAGACCTTACATGTTCCCCCTCAAGGTCAACTTGCTCTTCCTCAAAAGTAGTTTTCTCCCCTTCAAAACCAACATGCTCCCCCTCAATATTAGCTTGCACTAAATCAGGAAATAACTCTTCTAAGGTAAACTCTTGTTGAGTAGGAACTTGAGGCACTGTAATCTCTGGAGCATTAGCAGCAGCAGATGTATCTTCCAAGATAACATCTTGTGCTTGATTGTTTAGTTGTGTTAGCTGGTCAACATCAATCAAAGATTCAGTTAGCATTTCATCCTCAATATTGAAAATTGATTGATTTACTTCACTAATTACCTCAAAAATTATTTGTGTTGTCATTTCACTGTCCAAGTGAGTAGGCTCTTCCTCAACATGGGGCTCCCCCTGCACTTGTGCTTCATCTGCAGGGTCTTGTGCAGGAATTTCTTGTGTTGTAGATTTCTCATGAACCTCTTGCCTTTCCTCATCAGGCATGTCCTTAGTTAGGACCCTATCCCATCTTGAGATAATCCTAATGTCCATCCTCCTCATATGATTAATCTTAGAACCATCTACTTGTTCCATTACTTCTGGAATAGTTCCAGCTAAGTACAGACTCATAATTCTACCCAGATTGGGCTTCTTAATACCTTCCTTAATCTTTTCAAAAATCACTGCTGACCAATCAATGTTTAATGTGTAGATGATCCTTGTCATCAGGCTGAACATGTAGGCAGAAATCCTATCATGTCCTCCTGACTTGCAGAGGATGACTTTGCCAACTATTTCTGAAAGAAATTTGCCTTGCTGATTCATTCCTTTTCTGTTCATGGCAGCTCCAATCTTTAAGGTGGGATCCAATCCACACCATTAAAGTGCTTCCCTTGTCTTAGATGCAGGTACATCTTCCTCTTCTTGAGTTCTTGGTAATTGAAGAGTTTTTCTCAAGCTCTTCAAAGTAAGTTTGACTTTAGCTCGCTGAACTATTGATTTGATCTTTAATCCAGTCGAATCTAAAGTTGCAGCGCCATATAATTCTAGGATTTCCTTCTTCCAAATCTTTGTTGGTTCAAAAACTAGAAACTCCAACCCATTCTCTGCAACTAGGGTTACTACAGCTTGAATTTCAGAATCTGCATGGTCAAAGGCATTGCGTACCAGCTCATAGCCTTCATTGATATTCTCTTCAAGCTTAGGCGCCATTAGGGTTTAGAGAAATCTTAAATTTAGATGAGAGAGATGTCGACACAAAGTTTTGGTCTCGAAACTATGGAAAGCGTGTCAACAGACAATGTTGATGACCTATTTATACCTTTCTAAAAATGAAGGTGAAAAGACACGTCAACAATCACTGAATGTGTCGACACTGTTGAAAAGTGTCGACACTGACTACTTAAGTCTCGACAACGGTGTTGACTACTATGTGTCGACACCAATTATGATGTGTTGACACAAATATACTTAACTGATGACTCAGTGTTTGAGGTCGACATAAACATCTGCATGTGTCGACACCAATATAGTAGACAGAACTTATGTGTAGACACTTATACATCTGCGCTTGACGATTAGTCGATACTCTACTCGACGAAATCTGTGTTGATTCTAACTGTCGACACCACCTCTGGATGTGTCGACACCTGCTCGGGATGTGTCGACACTACTTTTTTGAAGTGTCGACACCAATTTTCTAGATGTGTCGACTTCATTTCCCTAGAATGTCGACACCACTTCTATGTGTCGACACTGACAACTCCTTGTGTCGACACAATTTTACTTAGCCAATTTTTTTGTTAAACTAATCTATATTTAACATTCCTAATTCAATTTTAAACTTATTGAATTTTGTTTCATTCAGAGGCTTAGTAAACATATCTGTAATTTGATAATCTGTTTTGACATATTCTAATGAAATGTCCTCTTTCTCTACATGTTCTCTAAGAAGATGGTATCTAATTTCTATATGCTTAGTCCTACTATGTGAAACATGATTATTAGCAATAGAAATTGCACTTGTAGGATCACAAAGCAAAGGTGTTCTACTTACTTGAATATCATAGTCTACTAGCTGATGCTGAATCCACAAAAGTTGTGCACAGTAGCTTCCTGCAGCAACATATTCTGACTCAGCTGTGGATATTGCCACACTAGTCTGCTTCTTACTGCTCCAAGACACCAATCTTCCTCCTAGAAATTGACAGGTGCCTGTAGTAATTTTTTTATCTTCTTTGCAACCTGAGGGCTGCTCTACATAGACTTCTTCCTTTAGATTTCCATTTAGGAATGCTGACTTTACATCCATTTGAAATACCTTAAAGCCTTGATATGTTGTAAAAGCAAGGAACATCCTAATTGCTTCTAGTCTTGCTACTGGGGCAAAGGTTTGATCAAAATCAATACTCTCTTCCTGCCTGTATCCTTTTGCAACAAGTCTTGCTTTGTTCTTCACAATGATCCCATTCTCATTCAGTTTGTTCCTGAAGGTCCACTTTGTTCCAATGATGTTGTGGTCTTTTGGTTTAGGAACTAATGTCCAGACCTTGCACCTTCTGAACTGATTCAACTCCTCTTACATGTCATCAATCCAATATGGGTCTAGAACAGCTTCTTCAAATTTCTTGGGTTCTACTTGTGATAAGAAACTAGAGCATAGAACTGTGTTCAGATTCCTGCTCCTTGTTTGTACTCCTTGTCTTGGATCACCAATTATCTGATTTGCTGGATGATCCTTTAAATGTCTATTAGCTGGAGGTAGTCCATCTTCAGGTTGAACACCTCCAGCCTCTTCATTATGCTGCACCTCTTAGTTTTCATCTGCATCTGGAGAGTCTTGTACTCCCCCTGGACAACAGCCACCATTTTCCACTTCCTGATTTGCAGTAGAATCTTCTATAATGGTAAGTTTGTCCATTCTCTTATTTATACTTGTAGAACTGCAAGCACTACTTGACAACTCACTGTTAATTAGTCTTGTTCCATCAAAGACAACATGTACAGACTCTTCTATAACTTGAGTAATCAAGTTGTAGACCATATAAGCCTTACTATTGTTGATGTACCCAACAAATATCCCTTCTTGGGATTTGACAGCAAACTTAGTTATATAAGACTTGCTATTGTTAAAGACATAACACTTGCAACCAAAGATCCTAAAATAGGATAAGTTTGGTTTTCTGCCCTTCATAATCTCATAGGGAGTCTTTTTATGGCTCTTGGTGATAGTAGCCCTATTAATCACATGACATGCAGTGTTTACTGCCTCAGCTCAGAAATATTCTGGGAGAGAAGTGTCACTCAATAGAGTCCTACCAGCCTCAATCAGTGTTCTATTCTTCCTTTCAGCAATACCATTTTACTGTGGTGTTCTATGTGAGGAAAATTCTTGAAAAATCCCAAATTCTTCACACAGTCTTGTCATACTCTCAGATTGAAATTCAGTGTCATGGTCACTTCTGATTTTGACCACTGTACTGTCCAGTTTATTCTGAATTTATTTGACAAAACTATATAAAATACTTGAGATTTCAGATTTTTGTCTCAGAAAGAACACCCATGAATATCTAGAATAGTCATCTACCACCACAAATGTGTAGACCTTCCTATCTAGACTATGAACTGGCATATGACCAAAAAGATCCATATGCAAGAGGTATAGACACCTCACTGAATCCTTGTTTTCAAGGCTATGAAAGGAGGATTTGGTCTGCTTGACTTTTTGACAAGCTGAGCATATCACATCCTTTATACACTTAACTTGAGGACCATTCCTCACTAACGCTTTGCTAAAGAGTTGGCCAATAGTCTTGTAGTTAAGATGGACTAGCCTCTTGTGTCATTTAACACAATGAGAGGCTCTCTCATTAGCTATAAGACAAATAGGAGAAACATTGTTCTCACACTCAAAGTTAAGACAGTATATATTTCTTTTTCTGTATCCTGTCAATATGACCTTTTGATCACTTGACCTTTTGATGTGACATCCATTCTTAATAAATGAAATGTCATATCCTAAATCACTCAGCTGACTTATGCTTATAAGGTTGTGTTTCAAACCTTTCACATAAACCACTTGAGTGATAGTAATCAGGTTACTAGAAATATTACCAAATCCTTTGATGATTCCTTTTTCAGAACCACCAAAGGTTACTTTAGGGCCATCCATGATAGGTGTTTAGTCCTTTAGCAACCCCCTTGTTCCAGTCATGTGTCTGGAACATCCATTGTCCAAGTACCATATAGGGGCATGACCTCTTGGACTCACATGCAATAAAGACTACTTAACTTTAGAACCCAAATGAGTTTTGGGTCCTTGGTTCATGTTAGCCTGAAATTTAACAAATCTACCTGTAGCTCTTCTAGCAGACAGACTGCTACTCTCCTTAACACTGGAATTGTGCCAACAATCTAAGGCAAAGTAGTCTACCTTGCCACAACACCAGCACTCAAACTTGTTGTACATTTGTTTAGGTACAACCCTAGCTGAATTATTTACAGCAGGTTTCTTGTTTTGTGCTGGGCTTTGCCTTTAGAATTGGACTTAGCAGTCCACACAGTTTTCTTAAACCCTAACCCAGCCTTACTCTTTTGAGACACAAACTCATCAATCAAGGATAATACAGATTTTGGTTTAGAAAAACTAGCTACTATCTCCTTTTCTTTCTGAAGTCTATTCTCCAGATTTTTAATCTGATCATTCTTAAATGTGATAGTACCCATCTGAATAACAGTAATGTTTTTCAGTATGGCTATCTCATTCAACTTCTGATCCAGCAACTTCTCTGAATCAGATGCAGCCATCTTAAGATCTGCAATTTCCTTAGCCAGAGTTTTGACCAGATTTTTGCTTTTCTTTAGTGCCTGCAGCAAGTCTCCATATTCATCTATCAACTGATGAATATCACCTTCAGACTCAGACCCATCCACATCACTTGATGCAGATGTTGCTGACTCTGATTCAGTACTGCAATCTGAATTTCTATAAAGACATTGTACCTTACTAGGAGCAGGCTGATCCTGGCACTTGTCTTCTTCTGACACAGCCATCAGTCCCTTGCACTGGTGGTCTTCTTGTTCATATATA
Source organism: Platanthera guangdongensis (assembly GCA_039583875.1). Taxonomy (NCBI): domain Eukaryota; kingdom Viridiplantae; phylum Streptophyta; class Magnoliopsida; order Asparagales; family Orchidaceae; genus Platanthera; species Platanthera guangdongensis. The sequence goes on from CM077147.1 coordinate 29,497,602, forward strand.
GAGTTCAGTACCTGGAGAAACTCTTCTTCTTCATCTACTGCATATAGACCAATGTAGGCCTCAACTTCAGATTCTGACTCTGAAGATGATTGGTCTGTCAATGTCTTCTCCTTCTTAGAAACAAAAGATTTCTCCTTCTTGCTCTGGTGTTGACTCTTCTTTTTATCAGCAGTCTCTTTTCTTTTATCTGGACACTCAGCCACAACATGTCCAGGCCTATTACAGCAATAACAAACTATCTTTGATGTTGTAGATTTGCTTGGCTTAGACCTGCTCCTGTCCTTCCTGGATGACTTCCTCTTTTGATAATAATCATCCCTAGGCTGAGATGTGGAAGCCTTAGACTTCCACTGCTTCTTCTTCATGAATCTCTGAAACTGTCTTGTAAATGCTGCAAAATCTTCATTTGTATCACTGCTGTCTGAATTCTGGTTGTCTGAATTATCTGAAGCAATTTTAGCAACTATGCTAGGAGGTGATGGAGACATCCTCCTATTCTTCTTAGTGGCTTCAATCTTGAAGGCCACAGACTTTTCTCTATGCTCCATTCTTGCACTTTTCTCTTCCTCTTTCTTAGCCGTCAGCTGTATCTCAAATGACAGCAGTTTTCCAAACATTGTTGGAGGTGAGATATCTGCAAGTTTGACCACTTCCCTAATGACACAAATCTTAGTGTCCTAATCCTTTGTCAAAGATCTTAGGAATTTATCATTCAGTTCATAAGTACTGAAGATTCTTCCATAGGACATCAGCTCATTAACTATTTTATAGAACTTTTTATAACATTCAGTTATACTGTCAGACTTTCCTTGTCTGAAACTCTCATATTCCTGGTTCAGCATAGATTTTCTATCCTGTCTTACTTCTTCAGAACCCTCCATTTAGACTATTAAAATATCCCACATTTCCTTGGAGGTCTTGCGGTGAATCAAATTTTGAAAGGTTGCATCATCAATGACACTTACTATGATGTTCTGGGCTCTTTTATCCATAGTTGGCAAGATGATCTCATATTTGGTCATCTCTGAATAATCCTTGGGAATTCTTTGGTTTGCATCCAGAATTGACACCTTCATTAGAATATAAGGACCTTCTTTTACTGTGATGTAGATCCTTGGATCAGAAGCTTCCATAAACAGCCTGATCCTTTCTTTTCAGATGCCAAATGTCTCCTTTCTGCATATGGGTAGTTTCATAGAACCTAGTTCCTTATGATTTTCACCTGAACCCATTTTCTTGATCTTGAATCTGCCTTATGGATCTAACTCAGACTGTTAAGTCCTTCTTTGAGGAACCTGGCTCTGATACCACTTGAAAGAATTAGTCCCTAACCACCTAGAGGGGGGGGGGGTGAATAGGTGTACTTTTTCTTTTGTTTTTAAGGCAAAAAATCTGTTCCAGAAATTGCAAATTCTAAAACTACACAGCACAACAATCACAGAAACATTCAATCACAGAGTGCACACAGATTTTATAGTGGTTCCCCAAGGTCTGGGTACATCCACTTTCCCCCTTCGCCTATCTAGCAATGTGCTAGGTTCGGCCTAACTTCTGCACTTCATCTCAGATCCTCAGATCTTACAGCTCAGAACCCAAACCAGGTTCCTACAACTGAGAGTGTATCCACAATCCTACAACTCAGGCCAACTGCCCTACCTCAGCCTTCAACAAGGCCTACACTCAGAGATCACAATCTCCTACACCTTAGGCTCACAGCCCTACCTCAGCCTACACAAGGCCTACCACTCAGAGAAAATGTTCTCCTACACTCAGCCTTTATAAAATAGGCTTACAGCTCAGATCTAGAATAGATCCTACAAAAAATAGTGTTTACAAAGTATTTTACCACCACCCAGGTAGAGAGAGAAGGGATGGATGGTTTCTTGATCAGTTCTTGGAAGAAACTGATGGCAGAGCACAACCTCTCTTAGCTTTCTTCAAAGCTTCTTGAATCTGAACTCAGTAGGGTTGAACTCTTGAGAAGTTGATCTTCAATCAGCTTCTGACTTGAGATTCAGATCTCAATCTGAATCTTTCTTGGCAGTCTGGTTCAGCAACTGCACTTCTTAGATGGAGCTCTCTCTCCAACTTCTTAGATCTTCTATCGAAGGTCTTCTTCTTTTTGTGTTGTTAGATATCTGTGTAAGATCTTCAATCTTAACTATAAATGATACACTCTTCTGTTGAAGAAGAAAGCCTTTATATAGTCTTCCTCCATGGTAACCGGCTGATCTGGTTTCTAACAAACTTCTGACAGCTCTGACAGTTGCAGTAGACCGGTTGAAATGGCAGCTGTCAAGTCATCCAGTCACTTCTTGAAATACTGTCTCTGTCTGAAAGTGTCGAGACTGAACTTCATCATGTGTCAACACAAATAGTCTAAGTGTCGACACAAGTGGACTAAGTGTCGACACATGCCTTGGTGGTGTCGACACAACTCCTTTTGTTGTTGTAACAGCTTCTCGACACAGCTTCTTTAGAATGTGTCGACACTGATTCTGTGTGTCGACACAAGCCTTCTTTTCTTTAACTTTGTTGAAACTTGCTGTGTGTCGACACATCTCCTTTGTGTCGACACAAGTACTTATTTATTTTAACTTTGTTGAAGCTTTGTTGTGTGTCGACACAGTTGATGTTGACAAATACTTCCGTGTGTCGACACTGCCTCTATGTGTCGACACATTTGATGTCGACTAAGTATTCCTATGTGTCGACACTGCCTCTTGGTGTCGACACAGTTGATGTCGACAATGCTTCTCTGTGTGCCGACACCGCCTCCTGGTGTCGACACAATTTCTTCTGGTGTCGACAAAGCCTTTCCTGGTGTCGACACAACTAACTCCAAGTGTCGACACAGCTTTTCTCCAAGTGTCGACACAAGCCTTCATAAGTGTCGACATAGCTTCTCTAGGTGTCGACACATGGACTTAGAAATTTTTCTGCATTTCCTGCAATTACTTAACCTGCACATATAAACTCAAAACACATCAAATACACCTTGATGCATATCATTGAGTAGGGTGAGGCTTCTTCAAATATGGTACACATTTTCCAATGTACCCAATATAGCTAAAGTCTCTCCTTTACATGGAAAAGCAAATAAAGGGTGCAAGGGGAGCTGGCAGTTAGAATAAGGTGGTCACCGAGGCCACACAGGCTGATTCCTCAGGTCGTCAGGCCACGCGGGCTGTCTTGCCCTGCAACTTACTGCCTCAAGCCACATGATTGCGTAGGTAGGCGCCTTTGCAAGATCGCGCAGACTGTTGTCCGCCGAAAAGAAGTTCTGTACTCTGTTTAACCGCGAGGTCTAACCGGGAAGGTCGATGAGGCACCATAGTCAGACTTAGTGCAGAATGTAACGCCCCTAGCTAATCCAACGTGACGATGTGACGGCTCCGCTCTAGGCAATGCTACCGGGCTGCAGCCCAAGCACTCCAACCCCTCTTCAGCCCACTGGCGGGTTGTTGGTGGTCATAACCTCCCTTTAATGAGCGAACTCGATAGTTAAGTTGGGTCGTACGGGGACTTCCTAAGAGGTCACCCATCCCAGTACTACTCTCTCCCAAACACGCTTAACTATGGAGTTCTTTCACTTCTCATCACCAACTGAGCTGCACTTTTATTGTAACGCTCATAGCCGATACAACGTGATGATGTCACGGCTCCGCTCTAGGCAATGCTACCGGGCTGCAGCCCAAGAACCCCAACCCCTCTCCCTCCATAGGCGGGTTGTTGGTGGCCATAACCTCCCTTTGATGCGTCAAACTTGATAGTCAAGCACGCCCCACGAGGACTTCCCAGGAGGTCACCCATCCCAGTACTACTCCAGCCCGAGCACGCTTAACTATGAAGTTTTCCTACTTCTCATCACCAGTTGAGTTGCAGCTCAATTGGTGATGAGAAGTGAAGGAACTCCATAGTTAAGCGTGCTCGGGCGAGAGTAGTATTGGGATGGGTGACCTCCTGGGAAGTCCCCGTACGACCCAGCTTAACTATCGAGTTCGCTCATCAAAGGGAGGGTGTGGCCACCAACAACCCGCCTGTGGAGGGAGAGGGGTTAGGGTGCTTGGGCTGCAGCCCGGTCGCCTCGCCTAGAGCGGAGTCGTGATACTGTCACGTTGTATCGGCTAGGGTCGTTACACAGAATAAGGCCAGGACGCCTACCCGCTCGGGTTAATTGTTGAATTTGCCCGGACAGGTTACTGAAGGCCTTGCTGGAGATGCCAAGTACAGGTACTAGGTCGCAAGGGGCTAACCGCTGAGGCTGCACTGACAGACTTGTTGACCAGTCTGCGAGTGCTCTTGGCAGTTAGGAAAGTATGTCCTCAGGGTTGGTTATCAAGATTGCTCCCTCATCCTTCCCCCCTTTCAAATAAGAGGTATTGGGGGCTATTTACTGTCTCGACACTCTCAAGTTTCAGTTGAAAATTCCTTCAAGTAGAATTGTTACGAGACTGCCTCTGTTAGCAATCTTGATTGCTCCCTCATCCTTCCCTCCTTTCAAATGAGAGGTATTGGGAGCTATTTATAGGCTCGAGGAGGAAACTCTCAGAACTTGACTTGATGACATCACCCCTGATGGTTTGGTCAAGTTGCGAGCGGGTCCTACACCTGCTGGAGGACTGAGGAGGAGCTTGCATACTGTTGGGACGAAGCCTATTCTGTTTGCGGACTGAGGAGGAGTCCGCCTATACTTGTGGACTGAGCGAGTCTGCCTCTGTTAGCAGACTGAGCGAGTCTGCCTCTGCTATACAAGACGAGTCTGCGCCATGCTGTGCGAACGGGGATTGAGTCCGCCACCTGTTGGCGGACTGGAGAAGATCCTTGGTGGTCAGGAGGGTTCTTACTTGCGGCGATATGGAGGAGAGTCTGCCTACTAGAGGCGAGCTTGAGAGGAGGCCTCCACTAGTGGCGGGCTGGAGAAGAGAACCATCCGCCCGGTTTGTTGTGCGGCCTGTTGGTGCGAAGTGGGAAGCAGTCCACGCCTCTGTAGAGCTAGAGACTACCGGATGACTACTTGCCTATCTGCTCGGGCAGAATCGCCTAACCGTGTGGGCAGAAATGTCTATCCGCACGGTTAGCTGAAAAGCAGGCCGCGAACTCCCGAGATGAGCTGGAGCAGTCCGCAGCTTGCAAGCTAGCCACTTTGGAGAGGATCATGGATTTTTGGGTTAACATTATCCCCGCACTTTTTTAAGTTTGTAAGAAACTTTGAAAAAGTAGAGACAACCCTCGAAATCGTGATCCGCCCCTCAGAAATCAGGTAGAAATGATAAAGGACAGAGAGAGAACCCGATGTCTCTCCATAACAGAGTGTAAATATCAACTTTTTCTTCTGTATAGGAGAAGAGTAAGAAGCAGACATGAAAGAGAAATAAAACGCGAGTACCTGATGAGAACTCGCAAATACCTGCTAATCTCTGCAAAAGAAGATTAAGAAGCAGATATGAAAGAAGTAAAGAACACGAGTACCTGAAAGGAACCCGCAAATACCTGCTAATCTCTTTAAAAGAAGAGTACGAAGCAGATATGAAAGAAAAATAGAATGTGGGTACCTGAAGAAAACTCGCAAATACCGGCTAATCTCTGCAAAAGAAGGGTAAGAAGCAGATATGAAAGAAATAAAGAACGCGAGTACCTGATGGGAACTCGCAAATACCTGCTAATCTCTGCAAAAAAAGAGTAAGAAGCAGATATAAAAGAAATAAAGAACGCGAGTACCTGAAGGGAACTCGCAAATATCTGTTAATCTTTGCAAAAGAAGAGTAAGGAGCAGATATGAAAGTAATAAAGAACGCGAGTACCTGAAGGGAACTCGCAAATACCTGCTAATCTCTGCAAAAGATGAGTAAGGAGCAGATATGAAAGAAATAAAGAACGCGAGTACCTGAAGGGAACTCGCAAATACCTGTTAATCTCTGCAAAAGAAGAGTAAAGAGCAGATATGAAAGAAATAAAGAACGTGAGTAACTGAAGGGAACTCGCAAATACCTGATAATCTCTGCTAAAGAAGAATAAGGAGCAGATATGAAAGAAATAAAGAACATGAGCAGCTGAAGGGAACTCGCAAATACATGTTAATCTCTGCAAAAGAAGAGTAAGAAGCAGATATGAAAGAAATAAATAATGTGAGTACCTGAAGAGAACTCACAAATACCTATTAATCTCTGCAAAAGAAGAGTAAGGAGCAGATATAAAAGAAATAAAGAACGCGAGTATCTGAAGGGAACTCGTCAATACCTTTTAATCTCTGCAAAAGAAGAGTAAGGAACGGATATGAAAGAAATAAAGAACGCGAGTACTTGAAGGAAACTCGCAAATACCTGCTAATCTTTGCATCAATGTTGAATATTGATGCGTCAAGGCAGATATAATTAGACAGCAGAAGGAAAATCTAACAAACTCTGATATTAATCGAATAAGAAAATGAGCAGAATCAAGTAGAGATCAAGCCACAACAATAATCTTCTCGTGCGGTCAGATAAGATATCCTCAATATACAACCCTGATCAGTCAGATAAAACTATTTTGATTAGACTTTAATGCATAGTTTGTCGACTGTGCGAACAAGAAATAATAGACCGAAAATTGGAATAACAGAATTTTTTATTATCCAAAAAAGTGAGTATTACAAAGGCATAGCCCCACTTTTATAGAATGAAGGAGAGAGGAGAGATTACAAATAAGTAATGTGAGACAAATAATTACATGTACAAGCGGCTATACAAAAAACAGATCGCACAAGTCGTGCGGTTAGATGAATAGGCTAGCCGCCCGACATCAATTATAAAGAGAAGACAAGCTGCTGGGTAGACCGCTAGACCTCCCAGTCTTCAGGTCACCTGCGTCAAATCGTCAGACTACCCGTTCTCTAATCAACATCATCTCGGCTACCTATTGAATTTTCTCAAGGTGGTCAGCAAGATAGCCTAAAGCCAAATTAATATTCTCAGAACTATCTAGTTAATACCTTGATCATGCGGAAGCCCAAAGAGCAAGCTTAACACCAAACACAAATGGAAGAACAAGCAGGTCTTATATTCATTCACACTTCTTTACAAGGCAAGGTATACATAGCGAGACATGAATTCGCTAGCACACAAGCTACAAACAAAAAGCACAACACAAGCCGGGCGGACAGCACTGGAGACCGCCGAGACCGCCCAGTCCGCCAAGGTCGCCGAAGCCGCTCGAACTGCTGCTGCTACCAGCCGAATAGCACACAGAGTCCGCCGAGACCGTGAGGTCGCGCAGACACACCATTATTCGCTACCTGCTGATGAACTGAAGAACAGACCGCCTACCCGCCTGAGACCGGCGGACAAGTTATTGGAACTTGAAAATGCTGAAGCAAAGAACCACTAACAAGCCGTAGAAGCGACCAGCTGAGACCGTAGAGACCGCACACTTCAAAGCCAAACTCCTGGCTCCTTGAAGCTAGCCGCGCGACCTGCACACAACAAACAGTCAGCTCTACTCAACCCGTGCGGACAGGAAAATCCAAATCGCAACAATTTTCCCAAGCCCCACTTACTGTTCACTCAGTTACTGTAGACGTGTCGGGGGGGGGGGGGGTCTATTTATAGGTGAGGTGAGGAGTGTGGTCACCACCCTAGTGAATAGAGTCACCACCCCAGCTTACGTACTAGAAAAACATTCGTCCGCTGAGTCCACAAGGACTTAGCCGGATTCCAAGAAAACCGCCAGGAGCAAGACATAGATGTTCACAACTAGGCGGACTTGCACCAGTCCGCCCACACTATGCGGACAGGCATAGTCCTCACAGTCTGCACAGTCCGCAAACACCAACACATATGGATAGCCACAACCCCTTCAGCAACAGTCCGCACCCGAACGAGGCAGTCCGCTCAGTACAAGACCAAAGCCTCCATTCGCCATAAGTCCACGACCAAAGGCAGTCCGCCCGGTCAACAGTGGACTGACGGATACTGCGGACACACTGGACTTGTCACAGAATGTGACCAAGTCCAGTAAATCACCAAAGGCCTAGCGCGAGCTAGGCAGACAAGGCCCGGTCCGCCAACACCCAAAGCAAATCGCCAACACTACACCAGAGTAAGGCAGAGTTCACAAGCTATACTCGCACAACTGCCCAAACGACCAACTGCCGGACTCCGACACCAGTCCGCGCAGTCCTCCATAGCAGCTAACACCTGTTGCAACACCGAAGATCTCGGCAAGGGCCACAGCCGATCTCCAAGGGCAGCCCGCAACAACGGACACTGCGGACTCGCCAGTCCGCAAAGCCTCCCGCGGATTCAAACTCCAATCCGCCTGGCTACACAAGAGCTTGAAGAAACATAAGGCCTCTGATCAATAAGCACAACCAACAGCCTGCAAACCACAGTCCGCTCAGGTCGCTTCACAAGAAGTCCCCCATCCTTGGCCAAAGACCAACCAGGCCGCACAGTAGACCGCTCAGGCCGCACACCAGGCCGCTCAGCCCGCACAGGCTGCTCAGCGACCAAGCCACCAAGACAGCCAACACCCAGGACACAACCAGCAGTCCGCCCAGACCGCGGACTCAGTCCACACAGGTCGCTCAGTCCGCCCGGCCTGGCCATCACCCACTTCCACTTCACAAATTTCAACACTCCCCCTTGAAGTGAGAAGTGGTGATCAAGCCTAGCAAGTTTCGTAACCGCTGAAATATCCCCTTCGACAGCGGCTTCGTGAAGATGTCAGCAAGATTATCTTCACTCCGAACATGCCCGACCAGAAGATATCCCTCCAACATCTTCTCTCTTATAAAGTGGTGCTCGATCTCGATATGCTTGATCCTTGCGTGACACACTGGATTGTTTACCAGTTTGAGAGTACTCCCATTGTCACCCCGGAGCAAAGTAGGCCCTTGTACTTCTTCATGAACATCCTCTACAAGCCTTCTTAACCAGATGGCTTCCCGAGCAGCCAAGGCCAAAGCCTTATACTCAGCTTTTGTAGTAGACACGGACACCGAGTCCTGGTTCTTGCTACACTACGAAATACAAGCTGATCCACAAGTGAAAACATAACCCGAAGTTGATCTCCGATCATCCGAGTCACCACCATGGTCAGAATCTGTGTATCCAAGCAAAGCAAAGTCCACATCTCTACCGTAGAGGAGTCCCATGTCAGAAGTAGTCTTGACATACTTCAAGATGTTCTTTGTCGCTACCAGATGAGACTTCCTTGGTTCAGCCATAAACTGACTTACTCGGCCAACAACATAAGCCATGTCTGGCCTTGTAATCGTCAGGTAGATCAAACTCCCTACAAGAGCCCTGAACACCAAGGGATCAGGAAGAATCCTTCCTTCATCTCGTCGAAGCTTCAGCCCATGTTCCAGTGGAGTAGAGCAACTCTTTCCTTCGCCCATGCCGAATCGACTCACAATACGATCCGCATATCCCTTTTGGTAAATGAGTATCTCGCTCTCTTTCCTCTCCACTTCAAGACTGAGAAAGTGATGAAGCTCTCCCAAGGCTTTCATCTCGAAGCGTTTAGCAAGCTCAGCCCTGAGCCTTGCTACTTCCTCCTCCAAATTTCCTGTGATGATCATATCATCCACATACAGCAGGACCAAGACTTGAAGCTCCCCCTTCTTCTTGACGAACAAGCTAGAATCCGAGTTGGAAGTAAGATAACTGCAAAATTGCAAATACTCTGCTATCTTCCCATACCAAGCTCTAGGAGCTTGCTTCAACCCGTAGAGAGCCTTCCTGAGCTTGCAGACATAGTTCGGATGAACTTCAGAAACAAATCCAAGTGGCTGATCCATGAAGATGTTCTTGTCACTCTCTCCGTAAAGAAAAGCATTCTTCACATCAAGCTGTCACATCCTCAATCCCGTGCAAGCAGCCAAGGCGATCACCACTCTAACCGAAGTCATCTTTGCAGCTGGACTAAATGTCTCCTCATAGTCTTCTACATACTACTGTGAGAATCCTCCAGCAACCAGACGAGCCTTGTATCTATCAATGCTCCCATCAGCCTTCTTCTTCAACTTAAACACCCACTTGCAAGTCACCGGAGTAATGTCATCAACCTTGGGCACAAGGTCCCAGGTTTCATTCTTCTTGAGAGCAGCAATCTCTTCCTTCATGGCATCATCCCACTCCTTGACTCCAGTAGCCTCATTGAAGTTTCAGGCTCTCGCTCATCCAGAGGACCTGCAAAGAAGCAGGAGACAAAACTCACTACATTCCCATCACAGTAACGAGCAGGTGGCTTCACAACCCTCTTTGATCTCTGAAGAGGTTGTTCCTTGCTCACTACCTCTGTTGCTTCATCAGGCTCAACTCTACCTTCAGGCAAGCTTTGAGCAATGCTCCCCCTACTTCCTGAGCCAGAAGCCCCAGCACCAGAATTTGAACCAACAGGAGCTGTTGGTGATACATCAAGCTCCTCTTGCAGAACTCCATCAGCGACCTTCTGCTCTTCATCAACCTTGATCTCAGTTAGCTCAACCGAGCCACCTCCATACGACGTCAGTTCGTCAAAGATTACATCTCTTGACACAACAAACTTATTCATCGCAGGATCCATGCATTTCCATCCCTTCTTCCGCTCATCATAGCCAACAAAGACAAGCTTCCTTGCCTTTGTATCCAGCTTGGTCCTTGAAGCATCCGGGACATGCACATAGCAAGTTGATCCAAACACCCGAAGGTGTTGTACACTAGGCTTCTCCTTCAGCAACATCTCAAAAGAAGTTTTCATGTTGATCGAGCTGAGTGGCATCCGATTGATGACATAAGAAGCACAAGACATCCCCTCTGCCCGGAAGGACCTAGGAATGTCTTTCGCATGAAGCCAGCATTTGCAAGTCTCCGTCAGATGACGAATATTCCGCTCCGCTACTCTGTTTTATTGTGGAGTATAAGCACAAGTGAGCTCTCATTGGATCCCGTGCTTCTTACAGAAGTTAGAAAACTCGGAGGAGACAAACTCACCACCGTTGTCTGTTCTAAGCTTCTTGATCTGCAAGCCAAGCCGGCCCTCCACCAACTCCTTCAACTCCACAAACAAACGAAAGGCTTCAGACTTCTCCTTCAAGAAATATACCCAAGTGTATCTTGAGTAGTCATCAATCAGAACGAGCATGTATCTGCTCCCACCAAGGCTTGCAGTGACGGTTGGTCCCATCAAGTCTCCATGGATGCACTCCAATAGTCTCTTGCACCTCGTTTGTGATTTATCAAATGGAAGGCGATGAGCCTTGCCGTACTGACACCCCGCACAAACGTGACTGTCGCCAAAAAAAGATAGCTTAGGCAAGCCTCTTACAAGGCTTCTGTTAGCCATAGCCCTTAGCTTATCCATTCCTACATGCTCCAACCGTTCATACCATATAACAGCGCTATCGTTTGCTCTCATCTGATCAACATAAGAGTTAGTTGCAAGAACAAACAAGTTCTTAACTCTCCTCCCAGCATGAGCAACATCAGCCATAACCACTGATACGTTGAGAAGGAACTTCACTTCTGTTAGCCCAAACAGAACGTGATAACCCGTGTCAATCGTATTGGTCACAGAGAAGAGGTTATTCTTTATGTCCGGCATGTGATACACACTCCTTAACGTGAGTGGCCCTTTATCACTACCCAAAGACACAACTCCCTCCTTATCCACTCCATAAACAGTATTATTAGCAGTTATGATAGCTTCATTACCTGAGTAAGCTTGCAAGGAAGAGAACTTCGACTTGTCTCTGGTGAGGTGATGAGCACACCCGGAGTCCACGATCCAATCATCGTTGAACTCGACAGTAGACAAGGCACGGAAACAAGTGCCCGTCATGAAAGCTCCGCCCCATCCAGCTTCCTCACTCTTAGAGCATGCTTCCTCCTTGTCAGCAGCGTGCCCAGACTACAGTTTGACCTTGCAGTCACGCTTGAAGTGTCCCCGCTGATGACACCTGTAGCACTTCAAGTTCTTCTTCCAATCCCTTCTTAGGAGTAGCGCTCCTCTCTGGTTGATAAGAAGTTGAAGGCTCATTTTCAGCAGCAGTCTTCTTCTTCTTCCCTTCCCATCCCTTATTCTTCTTGCCTGTGAAGAGCACTTCACTGCTCTCCTCAGAGACAGTGACTCCAGCTATCTGCCTCGCCAAGCTTTCCTATGAAGCAAGCAGATTCTCAAGCTCCAGCAAAGATGGTTGAGTAGCCCAGCCTTGAACTGATGTCACAAAGGCAACATACTCCTTTCGCAAGACGCGGATTATGTGCCTTTTCAACTTGACCTCAGAAATAGGTTCATCAGGGCCAAGTGCTAATATCTCTGCACACAGACTCTTCATCTTCAGAAAAAACGTTGAGATGGTCAGGTCTCCTTGAGTTGCCCTTGCCAACTCATTCTCCAGGAACTGAAGCCTTTCCACATTCTTCCTATGGAACAACTCATTAATAGTTGTCCAAATATCAACAACATACTCACATCCAATAATGTGATCAAACAGTTCTGGTCACACGGCCCTCTTGAGAACAAACTCTGCCTTAGCATTTGTTTTTCTCCAGAGCCTTACCTGCTCAGCAGTACCAAACGCAGTAGTAACTTCTTGTATGTCGTCACCACCGACGACCTCCCATAGCTCCTCGCCAAGAATAAAACTCTTCATACACGACTTCCACTTCTTGAATTTAGTCGTGGTCAAGAGTTCAATACCCAGACCTCTTGTATAGCTCCCTTCCATTGCACCAACATTTAGTTAAGCGTCCAGCAAACACAGAGCAACAATACAGGTTGATCACTGCTCAATCACATAACAACAACACAGGTTGAACACCGCTCAAGAAACTGAACCTGGCTCTGATACCATGTTGAATTTTCTTAAGGTGGTCAGCAAGATAGCCTAAAGCCAAATTAATATTCTCAGAACTATCCAGTTAACACCTTGATCATGCGGAAGCCCAAAGAGCAAGCTTAACACCAAACACAAATGGAAGAACAAGCAGGTCTTATATTCATTCACACTTCTTTACAAGGCAAGGTATACATAGCGAGACATGAATTTACTAGCACACTAGCTACAAACAGAAAGCACAACACAAGCCGGGCGGACAGTACTAGAGACCGCCGAGACCGCCTAGTCTGCCAAGGTCACCGAAGCCGCCCGAACTGCTGCTGCTACCAGCCAAATAGCACACGAAGTCCGCCGAGACCGCGAGGTCGCGCGGACACACCATTATTCGCTGTCTGCTGATGAGCTAAAGAACAGACCGCCTACCCGCCTGAGACCAGCGGACAGGTTATTGGAACCTGGAAATGCTGAAGCAGAGAACTACTGACAAGCTACAGAAGCGACCAACTGAGACCGCAGAGACCGCACACTTCAAAGCCAAACTCCTGGCTCCTTGAAGCTAGCCGCGCGACCTGCACACAGCAAAATGTCAGTTCTACTCAACCTGCACGGACAGGAAAATCCAGACCGCAATAATTTGTCTAAGCCCCACTTACTGTTCACTCAGTTACTGTAGACGTGTCGGGGGGGGTCTATTTATAGGTGAGGTGAGGAGTGTGGTCACCACCCTAGTGAATAGAGTCACCACCCCAACTCGAGCACTAGCAAAGCACACGTCCGCTGAGTCTGCAAGGACTTAGCCGGATTCCAAGAATATCGTCAGGAGCAAGACACAGACGTTCACTGTTAAATTTTCTCAACGTGGTCAGCAAGATAGCCCAAACGCCAAATTAATATCTTCGGAACTACCCAGTTCTCACGTTGAACCAGTGGAAAACCAAGGAACAAAGGTTAATCCCAACAAACAATGGAAGCACAAGCAGGTCTTTTATTCATTCACTTCTTTACAACACGAGGCATACATAGCGAGACATGATTTCGCTAGTATAACAGCTGTAAACAGAAAGCACCAAAAAACCAAGCCGGGCGGTCAGCACCGGAGTCCGCCGAGACCGCCGAGGTCGCCGAGGTCGCCGAGTCTGCTAAGATCGCCCGAACTTAGCTGCAATCCGCCGAATAACCGCGGAGTCCGCCGAAGCCGCGAGGCCGTGCGGACACACCGCTATTCGTCTCCTGATGAAGCTGAACTGAGGAACACCCCCTACCCGCCTGAAGCCGGCGGACAGGTTATTGAAGCTGGCAAAGATGAAACAGAGCTGACAAGCCACAGAGCGACCTCCTGCTGAATCCGCAGAGACCGCACACTTCCAAGTACTTGAACGAAGTCACAGCCAAACTCCCGGCTTCTTGAAGCTACCCGCGCGACCTGCACACACCAAACGTCAGCACTGAATCAATCCGCGCGGACAGACAAACTGAGACCGCAGCTCCTTGCCCAACCCAACTTACTGTTCACTCAAGTTTTTGTAGACCTGCCAGGGGGGTCCTATTTATAGGCGAGGTGAGGAGTGTGGTCACCGCCCTAGAGATAGAGACACTGCCCCAGCCCGCGCGATAGCAAAACACCGTCCGCAGAGTCCGCAAGGACTTAGCCGGATACCAAGGAAAACCGCCAGGAGCAAGACAACGTTGGCGAACCCTGATCAGTCTGCCCAGACTATGCGGACAAGGTATCAGCCCGCAAAGCCACCAACCACTGCAGGACAGCAACCCCCTTCAATGGCTGTCCGCACAAACTCGAGGCAGTCCGCAAGACTCACACCTCAATCCGCCAAAAGTCCACGACCAAAAGGCAGCTAGCAACAGTCCGCCCGGTCACAGCGGACTTGGAGGATACCGCAGACACCATGGTCTTGGCACAGAGTGTGACCAAGTCCAAAACCATCAAAGGCCAAAGCGAGCATGGCGGACACAAACTCCCGTCCACCAAACACCGTAGCACAGACCGCCAGCAGTCTGCAAGCTCCTCGCACTCCTGTCCAACGCAGCAACCATCTCCCAGACTCCAAAACCAGTCCGCCAACGATCTCTACAGCAAAGCACCTGTTGTAACACCAGAGCTCGACAAGCCTCAGCCAAGCTCTAAGCTCAGTCCGCAACAGCCCACACCACGGACACATCAGTCCGCAAGCTTCCCGCGGACAAGAGCCAAACCGCCTATCAGCGCAAGCTTGCACCACGGCCACTGAGCAATGCACCAGTCCGCAAGCCTCCATCCGCTCAGGCCGCTCCTTGGTAAAACCACAGCCAATGCCTTATCGCAGATATCAGGCCGCATAGTGCGCAGACTCCATGCAAACAACTCGCTCAGAAGACAACCGGCTTTTGACTAGACCTTCCACCAGGCCGCACATCACAGTCCGCCCAGTCCGCCTAGTCCGTCAAAGCTGTCCGCCCAGGCCGCCCGGCCTGTCCCGTCAACCACTTCTACTTCACAAATTTCAACACTCCCCCTTGAAGTGGGAAGTGGTGACCAAGCCCAACAAGTTGCGCAAGCGTTCAAAGGGCCCCTTCGACAGTGGCTTCGTGAAGATGTCAGCAAGATTATCTTCACTCTAAATATGCCCAACCAGCAGAGATCCTTCCAACACCTTCTCCCTGATGAAATGGTGATCAATCTCTATATGCTTGGTCCTGGCGTGACACACTGGATTGTTAACCAATTTGAGAGCACTCTCATTGTCAGCCCGGAGTAAAGTAGGCCCTTGCACTTCTTCATGAACATCCTCTATAAGCCTCCTCAACCAAACATCTTCCCGAGCAGCCAAGGCCGAAGCCTTATACTCCGCCTCCGTGGTTGAAACCGACACCGAGTCCTTCTTCTTGCTACACCACGAGATGCTAGCTGAACCGCAAGTGAACACATAACCTGAAGTAGACCTTTGATCATCCGAATCACTGCCATAGTCAGCATCCGTGTACCCGAGCAACGCAAACTCCGAGTCCCTTCTATAGAGGAGTCCCATGTCAGAAGTCACCTTGACATACTTCAGAATTCCCTTTGCCGCCACTAGATGAGATTGTCTTGGTTCAGCCATATACCGACTTACTCGGCCAACAACATAAGCAATGTCTGGCCTTGTAATCGTCAGGTAAATCAAGCTCCCAACAAGAGCCCTGAACACCAAGGGATCATGAAGAACCATTCCCTCATCTTGTCGAAGCTTCAGCCCAGGTTCCAGTGGAGTAGAGCACTTCTTCCCTTCGCCCATGCCGAACCGCTTCACAATGCGGTCAGCATACCCTTTCTGGCTAATGAGAATCCCTCACTCCTTCCTCTCCACTTCCAGACCGAGAAAGTGATGCAACTCTCCCAAGTCTTTCATCTCGAAGCGTATAGCAAGCTCAGCCCTGAGTCTTGCTACTTCCCCCTCCGAATTCCCTGTGATGATCATGTCATCCACATACAGCAGGACCAAGACTTGTAGCTCCCCCTTCTTCTTGACAAACAAGCTTGAATCCGAGTTAGAAGCAAGGTATCCACAGAATTGCAAGTACTCTGCAATCTTCCCATACCAAGCTCTAGGAGCTTGCTTCAACCCATAGAGAGCCTTCCTGAGTTTACAGACATAGTCCGGATGCTTTTCAGAGACAAAACTAAGCGGCTGATCCATGAAGATGTCCTTGTTAATCTCTCCGTAAAGAAAGGCATTCTTCACATCGAGTTGCCACAACCTCCATCCATTGCTAGCAGCCAAGGCGATCACCACTCTTACTGAAGTCATCTTCGCAACTGGACTGAATGTCTCCTCATAGTCTTCTCCATACTGCTGTGAGAATCCTTTAGCGACCAGGCGAGCCTTGAACCTATCAATGCTCCCATCAGCCTTCTTCTTCAACTTATACACCCACTTGCAAGTAACCAGAGTAATGCCATCAACCTTGGGCACAAGATCCCAGGTTTCATTCTTCTTCAGAGCATCAATCTCTTCTTTCATGGCACCTTCCCACTCCTTCACTCCAGTGGCCTCGTTGAAGCTTGCAGGCTCTCGCTCATCCAGAGGACCTGCAAAGAAGTAGGAGACAAAGCTCACTGCATTCCCATCACAGTACCGAGCCGGTGGCTTAACCACCCTCTTCGATCTCCGAAGGGTTGGCTCCTTGCTCACTGCTTCTGTTGCTTCTTCGGGCTCCACTCCTGCCTGGGGCAAGCATTGAGCAGTGCTCCCCCTACTTCCTGAGCCAGAAGGCTCAGCCTCGGAGTTCGTAGCAACAGGAGCTGCTGGTGAAACAACAAGCTCCTCTTCCAAGCCTTCAGCAGCCACCACCGGTGCTTCATCAACCTTGCTACTTCCGGTTAGCTCCACCGAGCCACCTCCATATGACGTCAGCTCGTCAAAGACCACGTCTCTTGACACCACGAACTTCTTCGTCAGAGGGTCCATGCATTTCCATCCCTCCTTCCGCTCATCGTAGCCAACAAAGACAAGTTTCCTTGCCTTCACATCCAGCTTTGTCCGTGAAGTATCCGGGACATGCATGTAGCAAGTTGAACCGAACACCCTAAGGTGTCCAACACTCGGCTTCTCCTTCAGCAACAGCTCAACAGGAGTCTTCATGTTGATAGGGTTGAGTGGCATCCGGTTGATAATATAAGCAGCACAAGACATCCCCTCTGCCCAAAAGGACCTTGGGATATCTTTCGCATGAAGCCAGCATTTGCAGGTCTCCGTTAGATGACGGATCTTCCGCTCCGCTACCCCATTTTGTTGTGGAGTGTGAGCACAAGTAAGCTCCCGTTGGATCATGTGCTTCCTACAGAAGTTAGAAAACTCGGAGGAGACAAACTCACCCCCGTTATCAGTTCTAAGCTTCTTAATCCGCAAGCCAAGCCGGCCTTCTACCAACTCCTTGAACTCCACGAACAAACGGAAGGCTTCCGACTTCTCCTTTAAGAAGTACACCCAAGTATACCTTGAGTAGTCATCAACCAAGACAAGCATGTATCTGCTTCCACCAAGGCTGGCAGTAACCGTCGGTCCAATCAGGTCGCCATGAATGCACTCCAATGGTTTCTTGCTCCTTGTTTGTGATTTATCAAACGGAAGGTGATGTGCCTTACCGTATTGACAGCCAGCACAAACATGTCCATCACCAAAGGAGGACAACTTCGGCAACCCCTTCACCAAACTTCTACTCGCCATCGCCTTCAGCTTGTCCATGCCAACATGCCCCAGCCTCTCATGCCAGATAGCAGCACTATCATTGGCCCTCATTCTATCAACATAAGTACTGGTGGAAAGAACAAATAAGTTCTTCACCCTCCTCCCAACATGAGCAACATCAGCCTTTACCGTTGATACGTTGCGAAGGAACCTCACGTCTGTTGGCCCAAACAGAACGTGCTACCCAGCGTCCACCGCATTGGTCACCGAGAAGAGGTTCTTCTTCATGCCCGGCATGTGATACACACTCCTTAACGTGAGTGGCCCCTGATCACTACCCAAAGACATGACCACCTCTTTCTCTATTGTATAAACAGTATTATCAACAGTGATAATATCTTCATTACCTGAGTACGCCTGCATGGAGGTGAACTTCGACTTGTCTCCGGTGAGGTGATGACCACACCCGGAGTCCACGATCCACTCGCCGTTGAAGTCCTCAGCAGACAAGGCCCGGACACAAGTGCCCGTCATAAAAGCTCCGCCCCATTCTGCTTCTTCACTTCTCGAGCAAGCTTCCTCCTTTCCCGCAGCATGCCCAGGCTGCAGTTTGACCTTGCAGTCCCGCTTGAAGTGCCCTCGCTGATGACACCGGTAGCACTTCAGGTTCTTCTTCCAGTCCTTAGGAGCATTGCTCCTCTCCGGCGGATACGAAGTTGAAGTCTCCTTCTCACCAACGACCTGCACCTTCTTCTTCTTCTTCCCTTCCCATCCTTTCTTCTTGCCTGAGAAAAGAGCTTCGCTGCCTTCCTGATTCAGATTCACTCCAGCCATCTGCCTTGCCAAGCTCTCCTGCGATGCAAGCAGATTCTCCAGCTCCAGCAAAGACGGCTGAGTAGCCCACCCTTGAACAGATGTTACAAAGGCCACATACTCCTTCCGCAAGCCGCGGATAATGTGCTTTTTCATCTTCGCCTCAAAGATAGTGCAAGAACCAAATAAAAACAAACCGAAATGGTTTTAACTGAAACTTTAGTATCCAAAAAGGTATCTATTACAAAGGTATGCCCTCCCTTATATAGAATGGAGGAGAGATGAGAGAATACAAATAAGAGATGTGGGACTAAAAATTTACAGGACTAAGCGGACTATACAAAACAAACCGTACAAGCCGCGCGGTTAGACAGAAGGGCTAACCGCACGGCTACCACCAGAGAGAAAGAGAGATTGCCAGGGTAGACCGCTAGACCGCCCGGTCTCCAAGCCGGCTGAGACAAACCGCCAGACCGCGCGGTCTTCAACCCGCCAAGACAGACCGCCAGACCGCCCGGTCACCAACTTCAACACTCCCCCTCAAGCTGGAGCATATATATCGATCATGCCCAGCTTGTCACAAACATGAAGAAACGAGGCGAAAACTGGCTTGGTGAAGATGTCAGCCAGCTCTTTATCAGAAGTGACAAAAGGAGTGCAAATTTGTTCCTTTAAGATCTCTTCACGAATGAAATGACAGTCGACCACAATGTGCTTTGTTCTTTCATGCAAGACCGGATTTTTAGAGATGTATATGGCGGCCTTATTATCACAGAACATATGTAGAGGATGGTTGTAGACCTCTCATAAATCTAGCATGAGAGCCCGCAACCATTTTAACTCACAAGTGGTCGACGCCATACTGCGATACTCAGCTTCTGCACTGGACCTGGAGACAACCGACTGCTTCTTGCTCTTCCAGCTCACCAGATTTCCCCCAACAAAGGTGCAAAAACCTGAGGTTGACTTGCGATCCCCTTTGTCAACAGCTTAACTTGCATCTGAGTATGCTTCAATCCTCAGATGACCATTCTTCTGAAAAAGTAATCCTTACCCAGGCGCTGCTTTGACATACTCCAAGATCCGCAAGGCGGACTGTAGATGGCACTCCCTAGGAGCTTGCATGAATTGACTCACCTTGCCCACAGCATAGGAAATGTCGGACATGGTCACTGTGAGATATATGAGCTTACCAACCAGACGCCTGTACCGCGAACTATCTGAAAGAGGAGGCAAATCATCTGTCCAGGTTTTGTCTTCTCCAGTTGCCATGGGGCATCGGGCAGGTTTTGCTCCAGTCAATCCTGCCTCTTTTAAAAGATCAAGGGCATACTTACGCTGAGAGAGAACTAAGGAGTCGGGATTCCGAGAGATTTCGATCCCCAGAAAGTACTTTGGAGAACCCATATCTTTCGTGATCAGATGTTGGTGAAGATGTCGCTTTGTCAGGGCTACCCCTTCCCGGTCTTCGCCAGTGAGAAGAATATCATCGACATACACAGCAAGAACAACCAGCCCCGAAGGAGTTTTGCGAGTAAATAGAGAGTGATCAGCAGAGCTTCGCGCAAAACCAACGGCCGCCACGATGCCGCTGAACTTGTCAAACCAAGCTCGAGGGCTCTGCTTGAGGCCATAAATTGCCTTCTGCAGCCGGCATACTCGTGTCTTCCCTTGAGCAACATACCCAGGAGGTTGCTCCATGTAAACAGCCTCGTGAAGATCACCATAAAGGAAGGCATTCTTGACATCCAGCTGAGAAATCAGCCAATCCCTATTGACCGCCACAAAGAGAAGGACCCGGATAGTGCTGAGACGAGCCACGAGGGAGAAGGTGTCGAAGTAATCAACCCCATAGGTCTGTGTAAAGCCCTTAGCAACAAGGCGAGCCTTATACCGATCCACAGTGCCGTCTGGGCCAAATTTGACCACAAAGACCCAGCGACAACCAACAACATCAGTATCGAAGGGAGGAGGAACAAGAGTCCATGTACCCCTCTCCGTGAGGGTCGCCATTTCCTCATCCATGGCCAGCTTCCAGTGGGGAATAGCAAGGGCCTCCTGATAGGAACGAGGCGTGGCAGTGGCAGAGATAGCCAGCGCAAAGGCCCTGCGAGAAGGGGTAAGACGATCATATGAAACAATAGCAGCAAGAGGGTGTAGGGTACATGTCCGCACCCCTTTGCGAAGAGCCACAGGGAGATCCAGGTCGGCGGCCCCCTCGGTATCCGGAGCGTCTGTGGCAGAGAGAGCTGTCCCGGGAGAAGAGAGCGACGGCTGCGGGGAGGATGGAGACGGAGGTGGAGAAGTGGGAGAGAGAGGTGGAGCGAGAGGAGGGGACGGAGATGGAGGAGGGGTGGATATCTCGGTAGGAGACGAGGGAATGAAGGGAATAGCAGGAGAATCAGAAGCGGGGGGAAGAGGAGAGGAAGCGGGGAAAAGAGAGGAGGATTCAGCCGAGAAGTAGGAGGCATTCTCAAAGAAGGTAACGTCAGCAGAGACGAACTGCTGACGAAGAATAGGGTTAAAGCAACAATAGCCTTTCTGAGTGGTGGAGTACCCCAGAAAGACACATTTGGTGGAGCGAGGGGATAGCTTGTCACGAGTGGCAGATGGGGTATGCACAAATGCAGTGCATCCAAAGATTCGGAGAGGGAGAGGAAAATGCTCCTGGCCCGGATACAGAATGGAGAATGGTGTTTTCCCGTGGAGAATGGTGGATGGAATGCGATTGATGAGGTAGCAGACAAGGAGAACAGCATATCCCCAATAAGAGCGAGGGACATGCATCTGGGTCATCAATGTGCGAGCCATATCGAGGAGGTGATGGTTTTTGCGTTCCGCCACCCCATTTTGTTGGGAGGTGTAAACACAGCTAGTCTGATGAATAATGCCATGTTGCACACAAAAAGATGTAAAAGCATGACTCAGATACTCTTTAGCATTGTCGGAGCGAAAGGTTTTAATACAAACATTAAACTGAGTTTTAATTAACTGATAAAAAGAGATCCATACATCTAAAAGTTCAGAGCGATCTCGGAGGAGATACACCCAAGTACATCGAGAAAAATCATCTATAAAAGTTACAAAATAAGAACTACACCGGCCAATGGTGAGGGTAGGAGCAGGTCCCCAGATATCGGAGTGGACAAGATCAAAAGGACGAGTAGAGCCCCGACCTTGCTTTGGTGGGAAGGAGGAACGGTGATGCTTGCCGAGCTGACAGGCGTCGCATTAGAGAGGAGTACTAGACGAAGGGAGGTGGGGCAGAAGCTGATGTAGAAGTCGTGGTGGAGGATGACCGAGGCGGAGATGCCACTGAAGAAGATCCGTACAAGAAGAGGAGAAGGCGGACAAGGCGGAAACGTTGTCGAGGAAGTAGAGGCTGCCGCTCTCAGTCCCAGTGGCAATCATCCGGTGGGAGCTCGGATCCTGAAAAGAACAAGAAGTCGGAGTAAATGTCACAGAACACTGAAGCTGCTTGCATAAAGAGGTAACAGACAATAGATTGCACGGAAACTTGGGCACATAGAGAGTGTCCGCTAGTCGTAGTTGTTGAAGTATTAGACCGGGCGGCTTAGCGGTCTGATCCATCGGTTTGTAGACCGAGCGGCTTAGCGGTCTGATCCAGCGGTTTGTAGACCGGGCGGTCTGGCGGTCTCACTCTACGGCTTGTTCTATCCTGCTGGAGTTGCCGAGCGGTTATCCCATCTGTCTAACCGCGCGGCCTGATCGGTCTCCATTATTCTAGCCGCTCAGCCTGTAAATGTTTAGTCCCACATTGTTTGTATACTCTCTTTCTTATCTCCTCCATTCTATATAAGGGAGGCCATACCTTTGTAAATGATATCTTTTTTTGGATAATAAAATTTCAATTATTCAAAAGTTTATTCTCTTGTTCTAGTCTTTTCGCTTCTTGTCTCTACTTTCTAACATGGTATCAGAGGCCACGGTCATTTCCTCCTGATTCTGTGCGCCCTCTGTTGTTCGCGGCTTCTTTTCGGCGTTCTGCGACTTGCTTCGCGGCTTGCCCTCTCTTCTATCCGCGCGGCTTGTTTCTATCCGCGCGGCTTGTTTTTTGTCCGCAGACCTGTTCGCGCGGCTTTCTCCTTCTTGGTTCTCCTCTCCTTCTTCTCTTTGTCGCGCCGACCTGTTTAGTTGTCGCCGCGCCTCTTGTTCTTTCTTGCCTCTCCGACTTCCTAGTCGCTGCGGTCTGTCCCTGTCCGCGTGTGTGTCTCTCTCCACGCGGTTTGCTGCTGTGATCTGCCTGACCGTGCGGGTTGTTCCTTTCTCACCCGCATCTTGGTCGCGGTCGCCAGCTCTTCTCCTCTTTTCTGTTCGCTCGGGCTTCTCAGTTCGTGCGACTTCTTCCCCGCCGTGCCTTTGCCCGCCTTCTTGCCGCTGCTGTGATCTGCCTGACCGTGCGGGTTGTCTCTTTCTTACCCGCATCTTGGTCGCGGTCACCTGCTCTTCTCCTCTCTTCTGTTCGCTCGGCCTTTTCAGTCCGCGCGACCTCTTCCCCGCAGTGCCTCTTTCTAGCCGCTCCTGTTCGCGCGGCTTCCTCTGTTTTTCTAACCGCCTCTGTTCGTGCGGCTTCTTCTGCTTCCGGGTTCTATGACTACCTCCGGTCTCACCACTACTCCTGCAGCTCCTTCTCCTCCTCCTCCTTCGGGTAACCTTGGCACCCTTTCCAAGCTTGTGGGCTCCAACTATCCCGATTGGAGCGTTTCTTTCACCTTTCTCCTTCGTTCTCAACGCAAGCGTCATCACCTCACCGATGACCCTCCTCCTCGCACCTCTCCTGAGTTTGATGACTGGGATGCGAGTGATGCTCTTGTTCGCACCTGGCTGGCCAACAGCCTTTCTGATGAGTGCCTTCCCGTCATTCGCCATGATGAGACGGTCAAGGCCGCATGGCTTCACCTCGCTGCTCTCTATTCTAAGGGGGGCCAGACGTCCCGCATTTATACTCTCTATGCGGACCTCTTCGCCCGCCCTTCCATGTCCCCCGCTGCGGCTTATCAGCAGGTCCAGGCTCTTGGGGCTGAAATCCTCCAGAATCGCCCCTTCTCTGCGGACTTGGCCGACCAGCACAAACACTTCCAGGAACTCCTGGTTGTTTGTTACCTTCTTCGTCTTCCGGACTCTTATGATATGATCCGCCAGCAGATCTTGGGTGAGGCGGAATCTCCTACTTTGGATGCCACTGCAGCCCGCATTGCCGCCGTTACTTCTCTCCTCCAGCGGCCTCTGCTGGCCTCCCCCCCTTCGCAGGACTCCTTTGCACACCAGGCTCAGCGGGGGGGCCCGAGTAGCCGTGGCTCCTCCGGCGGACGGGGTTCCTCCCGGTTCTTCTGCTCTCACTGTGGTCGTACTGGCCATACTGTTGATCGCTGCTGGCAGAAACATCCTCATCTTCGCCCTTCCGGTGATGCTCCTTCGGCCTCCGCCTCTTCTAGGCCGTCTGCCTCTGTGGCCACGACGTCAGGTAGTGCCCACGTCGTTACCCAAGGTAAATGGCTGATTGACTCCGGTGCCACCAATCATATGACGGGCAACCCTCATTGCTTCTCCCGTCTGGAGACCCATGACCGCTTACCCCCAGTTCGTGTGGCGGATGGTTCCCCGTCTCCGGTTCATGGGACGGGCATGGTTCAACTCACTCCATCGCTTTGCTTGGAGGATACCCTCTATGTCCCGAAGTTCCCGTGCAATTTGTTATCAGTTACCACTTTATGCCGGCAACTTCAGTGCTCCGTTTTATTCACTCCCACTACTTGTTCTTTTCAGGACCCGAGGACCCAGCGGACGATTGCTACTGGGACTGAGAGCGGCGGCCTCTACTTCCTCGACGATGTTTCTGCTCTTTCTGCCTACTCCTCCTCTGCTGATCTCCTTCAGTGGCATCTTCGTCTTGGACATCCTCCTCCCCGGCTTATTCGTCAGCTTCTGCCCCACTTACCTCCCACCAGTTCTCCGCTCAACTGTGATGCGTGTCAGCTTGGCAAACATCATCGCTCCTCCTTCCCACCGAAGCAAGGCCGTGGCTCCTCTCGCATTTTTGATATTGTTCATTCTGATGTATGGGGTCCTGCTCCTACCCTCACTGTTGGTCGGGGCAGTTCTTATTTTGTAACTTTTATCGATGATTTTACTCGCTGTACCTGGGTGTATCTCTTAAAGGATCGCTCTGAACTATTCTCTGTTTGGCAATCTTTTTACTTTATGATTAAGACTCAGTTTGCTATTTCGATTAAAGTCTTACGTTCTGATAATGCCAAGGAATACCTGTCTCATGAGTTCTCCGCGTTCTTTCACCAACACGGCCTCATTCATCAAACGACTTGTGTTTACACCTCCCAACAGAATGGGGTGGCGGAGCGTAAAAACCGTCACCTGCTTGATGTTGCGCGTACTCTCATGACGCAGATGCACGTCCCTCGCTCCTACTGGGGCTACGCTGTGCTCCTCGCTTGCTATCTCATCAATCGCATTCCCTCCACGGTCCTCCACGGCCGGACTCCCTTCTCCCTTCTCTACCCCCACCAGGAACCTTTTCCTCTTCCTCTCCGTGTCTTTGGCTGTACGGCCTTTGTTCACGCTCCCTCCGCTACCCGCGACAAGCTTTCCCCCCGTTCCACTAAGTGTGTCTTTTTGGGGTACTCTACCACTCAAAAAGGCTATTGCTGCTTTGACCCCCTTCTTCGCAAGCAGTTTGTCTCCGCAGACGTGACCTTTTTTGAAAATGCTTCCTATTTCTCTCCTTCCTCTTCTCTTCCTTCTCTTCCTTCTGATATCTCCGTTCATTCCACACCCCTCCCCGTTTTCCCACCTTCGTCTCCTCCTCCACCCACTCCTTCCCAGTCCGTCTCCCCACCTACCCCTCCACCCTCCTCTCCGCTGCCGTCTCTCTCTAGTCCCGGGCCAGCCTTCTCCGCCACGGACGCTCCGGTCGCTGACGCTCCCGTCGCCGCCGCTCCCGATGATCTGGATGTTCCCATTGCCCTTCGCAAAGGGGTGCGGGCGTGTACTCAACACCCGCTCACGGCTGTTGTTTCTTATGATCAGCTTTCTCCTTCTCGCAGGTGTTTTGCCTTGGCTATCTCTGCCACTTCTACTCCCCGTACCTACCAGGAGGCTCTCTCTCTCCCTCATTGGAAGTCTGCCATGGATGAGGAGATGACTACTCTTACTGAACGGGGTACTTGGACCCTGGTTCCTCCTCCCGTGGGCACTGATGTGGTTGGCTGTCGCTGGGTCTTTGTTGTGAAGTTTCGCCCCGACGGCACTGTGGATCGCTACAAAGCCCGGCTGGTGGCCAAGGGCTTTACTCAGACTTATGGCGTTGATTACTTCGATACCTTCTCTCCAGTTGCTCGCCTCAGCACCATCCGGGTTCTCTTTTCTGTGGCTGTTAACCGGGCTTGGGCTATTTCTCAGCTGGATGTGAAGAATGCCTTTCTTTATGGCGATCTTCAGGAGGACGTCTATATGGAGCAACCTCCTGGGTATGTTGCTCAGGGGGAGACACGTGTCTGTCATTTGAAGAAGGCCATTTATGACCTCAAGCAGAGCCCTCGGGCATGGTTCGAAAAGTTTAGTGGTATTGTGGCAACCATCGGTTTTCAAAGGAGTTCGGCCGATCACTCCTTATTCATTCGCAAAACGGCCTCGGGACTGGTGGTTTTGGCCGTATATGTGGATGATATTCTCCTTACTGGTGATGACCGAGATGGGGTGGACTTGACGAAGAAGCAC
Source organism: Platanthera guangdongensis (assembly GCA_039583875.1). Lineage (NCBI taxonomy): Eukaryota > Viridiplantae > Streptophyta > Magnoliopsida > Asparagales > Orchidaceae > Platanthera > Platanthera guangdongensis. The sequence continues at coordinate 29,524,134 of CM077147.1, forward strand.
CTCCGTCAGCACTTGGTCACGAAGGATATGGGCCCCCCAAAATACTTTTTGGGGATAGAAATCTCGCGGAAACCTGACTCCTTGGTCCTCTCTCAACGGAAGTATGCCCTTGATCTTCTTCGAGAAGCAGGCTTGACAGGTGCCAAACCAGCTCATCTTCCCATGGCTGTTGGAGAAGACAAAACGTGGACGGATGAATCGCCTCCTCTATCTGATGTCACACGGTACAGACGTTTGGTAGGCAAACTCATCTATCTCACGGTGACTAGACCCGACATCGCCTACGCTGTAGGAAAGGTCAGTCAGTTTATGCAAGCTCCCAGGGAGTGTCATCTTCAGTCCGCCCTGAAGATTTTAGAGTATATCAAAGCAGCACCGGGCAGAGGGTTACTCTTCCAGAAGAATGGCCATCTGAGAGTTGAGGCCTACTCAGACTCAAGTTATGCGGATGACAAAGGCGATCGTAAATCCACGTCAGGTTTCTGTACCTTTGTTGGAGGTAATCTCGTGAGTTGGAAAAGCAAGAAACAGTCTGTTGTTTCCAGATCCAGTGCCGAAGCAGAATACCGGAGTATGGCGTCAACTACGTGTGAGTTAAAGTGGTTGCGGGCTCTCATGCTTGACCTGGGCGAGGTATATGATTGTCCTCTCCCTATGTTCTGTGACAACAAGGCCGCTATACACATATCCAGAAATCCGGTCTTCCATGAGAGAACGAAGCATATAGAGGTTGACTGTCACTTCATTCGGGAGGAGATTTTGAAGAAACAGATTTGTACTCCTTTTGTCACCTCTGACAAGGAGTTGGCAGATATCTTCACCAAGCCGATTTCTACTTCCTTCTTCCGCATTTGTGACAAGCTGGGCATGATTGATATCTATGCTCCAGCTTGAGGGGGAGTGTTGAAGTATTAGACCGGGCGGCTTAGCGGTCTGATCCATCGGTTTGTAGACCGAGCGGCTTAGCGGTCTGATCCAGCGGTTTGTAGACCGGGCGGTCTGGCGGTCTCACTCTACGGCTTGTTCTATCCTGCTGGAGTTGCCGAGCGGTTATCCCATCTGTCTAACCGCGCGGCCTGATCGGTCTCCATTATTCTAGCCGCTCAGCCTGTAAATGTTTAGTCCCACATTGTTTGTATACTCTCTTTCTTATCTCCTCCATTCTATATAAGGAAGGCCATACCTTTGTAAATGATATCTTTTTTTGGATAATAAAATTTCAATTATTCAAAAGTTTATTCTCTTGTTCTAGTCTTTTCGCTTCTTGTCTCTACTTTCTAACAGTAGTGATGGAGTAACATGAACCACTCCCGTCCCATGAACTGGGGAGAGAGAACCATCCGCAACTAGGACCGGGGGCAACCGATCATGTTGTTCGAGTAAAGAGAAGCACTGAGGATTGCCCGTCATGTGATTAGTGGCACCAGAGTCGATGAGCCATTTACCTTGAGTCACCATGTGGGCACTACCTGAGGATGTTACAACAGAGGCAGGCGGCTTAGAAGAGTCACCGGAGGGGCGACTATGGGGATGCTTCGTCCAGCAGCGTTCGGAAGTATGTCCGGTTCGGCCACAATGAGAACAGAGGTAGCAGGAAGAAGCATGGCCGCCAGACTGGTGACTGCGGCTACCAAAGCCACTCCGCTGAGTGTGATGAGAATAGTTGTCCGGTGGTGGAGGAGGAGCGGGCAAAAGGGGGCGTTGAAGGAGAGAGGTGACAGCAGCGATGCGGGCAGCGGTGGCATCTAAGGTAGGAGATTCTGCCTCACCCAGAATTTGCTGGCGGATCATGTCATAAGTATCAGGAAGACGGAGCAGATAACACACAACCAGAAGCTCCTGGAAGTGCTTGTGTTGTTGAGCCAAATCCGCAGAAAAGGGGCGATTCTGAAGAATCTCAGCCCCAAGAGCCTAAACCTGTTGGTAGGCAGCAGCATGAGACAAGGTAGGACGGGCAAAGAGGTCCGCATACAATGTATAGATGCGGGACGTCTGAGCCCCCTTGGAGTACAGAGCGGCAAGATGAAGCCAAGCGGCCTTGACCGTCTCATCATGACGTATGACGGGAAGGCACTCATCGGAAAGACTGTTCGCGAGCCAAGTACGCACAAGCGCGTCACTTGCATCCCAGTCATCAAAGAGAGGTGAAGTAATAGGAGGTGGGTCATCAACGAGATGGTGGCGTTTGCGTTATGAGCGAAGGAGAAAGGTGAAAGAGACGCTCCAATACGGGTAGTTGGAGCCAACAAGCTTGGAAACGGTCCCAAGGTTCCCGGAAGGAGTAGGTGGAAGAGGCAAAGCCGGATTGGTGATAGGGGTGGTGGCAGTAGAGGCATCAGAAAGAGCCATAGGAGCAGGACAAGGGAAGCCGAGCAGTTAGGAAACAACCCGCACGGATAGGAAAAAGAAAAACTGCAGCGGTCATGAGGGTAGAAACCAGCGACCAGAAAAGCCACGACCAAGCTGCAGACCCAAGCAGAGGGGAAGAAGTCGAACGGCTAGAGGACAGGCCGCGCGAACAGAAGCAGGACAAAATAGGTCGCTGCGACAGGAGACGGCGACTTAGAACAGGGAACAAAAAGTCGCGCACACAGAGGGCAACAACAAGGAGAGGAAGAGGCCGCGCGGACAGGGTGCAAACCGACGAGACAAGCCGCGCGGACATGGAAGGCACAAAATCAGGAGGAGTAGATCGAGTCCTCTGATACCATGTAAGAACCGAACAAAAATAAACCGAAATGGTTTTAACTGAAATTTTATTATCCAAAAAAGGTATCTATTACAAAGGTATGCCCTCCCTTATATAGAATGAAGGAGAGATGAGAGAATACAAATAAGAGATGTGGGACTAAAAATTTACATGACTAAGCGGACTATACAAAACAAACCGCACAAGCCGCGCGGTTAGACAGAATGGCTAACCGCACGGCTACCACCAGAGAGAAAGAGAGATTGTTAGGGTAGACCGCTAGACCGCCCGGTCTCCAAGCCGGCTGAGACAAACCGCCAGACCGCGCGGTCTTCAACCCGCCAAGATAGACCGCCAGACCGCCCGGTCACCAACTTCAACAGATAGGCTCATCAGGATCTAGTGCCGACAACTCAGCACACAAGCTCTTCATCTTTAAGAAGTACTTGGAGATGGAAAGGTCTCCCTGAGTTGCCCTGACCAACTCATTCTCAAGAAACTGAAGCCGCGCCACATTCTTCCTATTGAACAACTCATCAATGGTTGCCCAAATATCAGCAGCCGACTCACATCCAACGATGTGATCAAACAGTTCCGGAGACACGGCCCTCTTCAGAATGAACTCCGCCTTAGCATTTGTTCTTCTCCAGAGCCTAACCTGCTCAGTAGTACCGAACGCAGCCGTGACTTCCTGCCGGTCGTCACCACCGACGACTTCCCACAGCTCATCGCCAAGAAGATAACTATTCATGCACGACTTCCACTTCTTGAAGTTAGTCGGCATTAAGAGTTCAATGCCAAGACCCCTTGCAAAGCTCCCTTCCATTGTAACACCTGTTGGCACCCTTTCAGAAGCTCCGAGCAACAACACAGGTTGATCACCACTCAATCACTGAGTAACAACACTGGCTGACTTCCGCTCACGCAACTGAACCTTACTCTGATACCATGTTAAATTTTCTCAACGTGGTCAGCAAGATAGCCCAAACGCCAAATTAATATCTTCGGAACTACCAAGTTCTCACGTTGAACCAGCGGAAAACCAAGGAACAAAGGTTAATCCCAACAAACAATGGAAGCAAAAGCAGGTCTTTTATTCATTCACTTCTTTACAACACGAGGCATACATAGCGAGACATGATTTCGCTAGTATAACAGCTGTAAACAGAAAGCACCAAAAAACCAAGCCGGGCGGTCAGCACCGGAGACCGACGAGACCGCCGAGGTCGCCGAGGTCGCCGAGTCTGCTGAGATCGCCCGAACTTAGCTGCAATCCGCCGAATAGCCACGGAGTCTGTCGAAGCCGCGAGGCCGCGCGGACACACCGTTATTCGTCTCCTGCTGAAGCTGAATTGAGGAACACCCCCTACCCGCCTGAAGCCGGCGGACAGGTTATTGAAGCTGGCAAAGATGAAATAGAGCTGACAAGCCACATAGCGACCTCCTGCTGAATCCGCAGAGACCGCACACTTCCAAGTACTTGACCGAAGTCACAGCCAAACTCCTGGCTCCTTGAAGCTACCCGCACGACCTGCACACAGCAAACGTCAGCACGAAATCAATCCGCGCGGACAGACAAACTGAGACCGCAGCTCCTTGCCCAACACAACTTACTGTTCACTCAAGTTTTTGTAGACCTGCCAGGGGGGTCCTATTTATAGGCGAGGTGAGGAGTGTGGTCACCGCCCTAGAGATAGAGACACCGCCCCAGCCCGCGCGATAGCAAAACACCGTCCGCAGAGTCCGCAAGGACTTAGCCGGATACCAAGGAAAACTGCCAGGAGCAAGACAATGTTGGCGAACTCTGATCAGTCCGCCCAGACTATGCAGACAAGGCATCAGCCCGCAAAGCCACCAACCACTGCAGGACAGCAACCCTCTTCAATTGCTGTCCGCACAAACCCGAGGCAGTCCGCAAGACTCACACCTCAATCCGCCACAAGTCCATGACCAAAAGGCATCTAGCAACAGTGCACCCGGTCACAGCGGACTTGGCGGATACCGCGGACATCATGGTCTTGGCACAGAGTGTGACCAAGTCCAAAACCATCAAAGGACAATGCGAGCATGGCAGACACAAACTCCCGTCCACCAAACACCATAGCACAGACCGCCAGCAGTCCGTAAGCTCCTCGCACTCCTGTCCAACGCAGCAACCATCTCCCGGACTCCAAAACCAGTCTGCCAACGATCTCTACAACAAAGCACCTGTTGTAACACCAGAGCTCGACAAGGCCTCAGCCAAGCTCTAAGCTTAGTCCGCAACAACCCACACCACGGACACATCAGTCCACAAGCTTCCCGCGGACACGAGCCAAACTGCCTATCAGCACAAGCTTGCACCACGACCACTGAGCAATGCACCAGTCCGCAAGCCTCCATCCGCTCAGGCTGCTCCTTGGTAAAACCACAGCCAACGCCTTATCCGCAGATATCAGGCCGCATAGTCCGCGGACTCCATGCAAAAACCCGCTCAGAAGACAGCCGACGTTTCACTAGACCTTCCACCAGGCCGCACATCACAGTCCGCCCAGTCCGCCTAGTCCGCCAAAGATGTCTGCCCAGGCCGCCCGGCCTGTCCCGTCAACCACTTCCACTTCACAAATTTCAAAATTCACAACTATGCAGACTTGCACTAGTCCGCCCACACTATGCGGATAGGCATAGTCCGCACATTCCGCAAACATCAACACATATGGACAACCACAATCCCTTCAGTAATAGTCTGCACCCGAAAGAGGCAGTCCGCTCAGTACAAGACCAAAGCCTCCATTCGCCACAAGTCCTCTACCAAAGGCAGTCCGCCTAGTCAATAGTGGACTGGCGGATACTACGGACACACTGGACTTGTCACAGAATGTGACCAAGTCCAGTAAATCACCAAAGGCCTAGCGCGAGCTCGGCGAACAAGGCCCAGTCCGCCAACACCCAAAGCAGATCACCAACACTACACTAGAGTAAGGTAGAGTTCGCAAGCTATACTCGCACAGCTGCCCAAACGACCAACTGCCGGACTCTGACACCAGTCTGCGCAGTCCTCCACGGCAGCTAACACTTGTTGCAACACCGTAGAGCTCGGCAAGGGCCACAGCCGATCTCCAAGGCCAGCCCGCAACAGCGGACACCACAGACTCGCCAGTCCTCAAATCCTCCCACGAATTCAAACTCCAACCCGCCTGGCTACACAAGAGCTTGCAGAAATATAAGGCCGCTGATCAACAAGCACAACCAACAGCCCGCAAACCGCAGTCCGCTTATGTTGCTTCATAAGAAGTCCCCCATCCTTGGCCATAGACGAACCAGGCCGCACAACAGACCGCTCAGGCTGCACACCAGGCCGCTCAGCCCGCACAGGCTGCTCAGCGACCAAGCCACCAAGACAGCCAACACCCAGGATGCAACCAGCAGTCTGCCCAGACCGCGGACTCAGTCCACACAAGCCGCTCAGTCTGCCTGGCCTGCCCATCACCCACTTCCACTTCACAAATTTCAACACTACCAAACCGCTAGAGCGAAATCGCCAGACAGCGCGGTCTTCAAATCGCCAGACCGCACGGTCTTCAAACCGCCAGACCGCGCGGTCTTCAAGCCACCACACCGCGCGGTCTTCAAGCCGCCAGGGTCAGACCGCCAGACCACTCGTTCACCATACAACAACACTCCCCCTCAAGCTGGAGTATATATATCAATCATGTCCAGCTTGTCGTAAATGTGAAAGAAGGAAGCAGACACAGACTTAGTGAAGATATATGCTAACTCGTTGTTGGAGGTAACGAACAGAGTACAAATCTGTTTCTTCAAAATCTCTTCCCGAAAAAAATGGAAGTCGACTTCAATGTGCCCTGTTCTCTCATGGAAGACCGAATTTTTAGAGATATATATAGCGACCTTGTTGTCGCAGAACATAGGTAGAGGATGGTTGTAGACCTCTCCTAAGTCAAGAAGGAGAGCCCGTAACCACTTCAATTCACACGTGGTCGATGTCATACTTCGATATTCCGCTTCTGTACTAGACTTGGAGAGATAGACTGTTTCTTTCTCTTCCATCTCACAAGGTTTATCCTCATAAATGTGCAAAAGCCCGATGTGGATTTGCGATCTCCTTTATCATCAGCATAGCTAGAATCCAAGTATGCTTCAACCTTTAAATGATAATTCTTTTGAAATAGTAGTCCTTTACCTGACGTCATTTTAATATATTCCAATATCCTTAGGGCAGACTGTAGATGACACTCCCTAGAAGCTTGCATGAACTGGCTAACCTTTCCTACAGTGTAGGAGATGTCGGGTCTGATTACCGTGAGATAAATGAGTTTGCCAACCAGACACATGTACCTTGTAACATATGCTAGAGGAGGCGAGTCATCTGTCCAGGTTTTATCTTCTCCAATAGCCATGGGGCTTCGAGCAGGTTTAGCCCCAGTCAACCCTGTCACTTTAGAAGATTAAGAACATACTTACGTTGGGAGAGGACTAAGGAGTTTGGATTTCGAGAGATTTCTATCCCCAGAAAGTATTTTGGGGAGCTCATATCCTTTATGACCAGGTGTTTACGGAGATGTTTCTTTGTTAAGGCTACCCTAGCCTGGTCATCTCCAGTGAGAAGAATATCATTCATATATACGGCAAGAAGCACCAGACCCAGGGAGGTTTTGCGAGTGAACAATGAGTGATCGGTAGAACTTCTTGTAAAACCCACTGCTGCCACAATGCCGGTAAACTTGTCAAACCAAGCTTGAGGGCTTTGATTTAGGCCATAGATGACCTTCTTCAGCTTACATACCCCTGTCTCCCCCTGAGCAACATACCCGGGAGGTTGCTCAATGTAGAAATCCTCCTGAAGATCACCATAGAGAAAGGCATTTTGACATCCAGTTGGGAAATGGGTCAATCCTTGTTGACGTCCATAGAGAGGAGTACCCGAATAGTGCTGAGAGGAGTAACGAGAGACAGGGTGTCAAAATAAACAACACCATAAGTCTGAGTGAAGCCTTTGTTAACAAGGCGTGCCTTATAACGATCCACACTGCCGTCCGGACTGAACTTCACAACAAAGACCCAGCGAAAACCAACAACATCAGTGCCCAACGGAGGAGGAACAAGGGTCCATGTACCCACCTCAGTGAGGGTTGCACTTTCCTCATCCATGGCAACCTTCCAATGAGGAATAGAAAGGGCTTCTCGATAGGTGCGGGGAGTGGCAGTGGCATAGATAACCAATGTAAAAGTCCTGTGAGAAGGAGTAAGACAAGCATAGGAAACAACAACAGCAAGCGAGTGCTGGGTACATGTCCGTACCCTTTTGCAAAGAGCAATGGGAAGATCCAGGTCGGCATGTTCCTCAATATCTGGTGCATCCGTAGCGGAGAGAGCTGGCCCGAGAGTAGAGAGATGGCCGCGGAGAAGAGGAAGACATCGGAGGCGGAGAGAGGAGGAGACGGTGGACACGACGGAGGAGGAGAAATCTCGGTAGGTGTAGAAGGGACAGATGGGATGGTAGGAGAAGCAGGAACATCAGGAAGAAAAGAGGAGTCGCGAGAGAAATAGGACACATTTTCGAAGAAGGTTACGTCTGCTGAGACAAACTGCTTGTGAAGAACAAGGTCAAAACAATAATAACCTTTCTGATTGATAGAGTAATCTAGAAAGACATATTTGGTGGCACGTGGGGAGAGTTTGTCACGAGTGGCGGAGGGAGCGTGCACAAAAGCCGTGCACCCAAAGATACGCAGAGGGAGAGGAAACAGATCCTTGCCTGAATAGAGAATGGAGAATGGGGTTTGACCGTAGAGAACCGTGGAGGGAATGCGATTGCAGAGATAGTAGGAGATGAGAACGACATAACCTCAATAAGAGCGAGGAACCGGCACCTATGTCATCAGAGTGCAAACGACATCAAGGAGGTGACAGTTTTTGCATTCCGCCACGTCCTTTTGCTGTGCGGTATAGACACAACTAGTTTGATGAACAATCCTATTTTGCATATAGAAAAAAGAAAAATCATGACTAAGATATTCTTTGGCATTATGAGAGCGAAAGATTTTAATAGAGACATCAAACTGAGTTTTAATCATAAAGTAAAACGATGTCCATACAAAAAATAATTCAGAGTGATCTTTTAAGAGTTACACCTACGTACAACGAGAGAAATCATCAATAAAAGTTATAAAATATGAACTACCCCAGACATCAGAGTAAACCAGATCAAACAGATGAGAAGATCCAAGACCTTGCTTTGGTGGAAAGGAGGAGCGGTGATGCTTGCCAAGCTGACATGCGTCACAGTTGAGAGGACGACTGTACGAAGGGAGGTAGGGTAGAAGCTAACGAAGAAGCCATGGAGGAGGATGACCAAGGCGAAGATGACATTGCAGAAGTTCTGTAGAAGAGGAGGAGAAGGCGAACAGAGCGGAAACGTTGTTGAGAAAGTAGAGGTCTCCGCTCTCAGTCCCAGTAGCAATCGTCTGTTGGGAGCCCGGATCCTAAAAAGAACAAGAAGTAGGAGTGAATGTGACGGAACACTGTAGTTGTCTGCATAGAGAAGTAACAGATAATAAATTGCATGGAAACTTGGGCACGTAGAGAGTATCCGCCAAACGAAGAGATGGAGTGACTTGAACCACTCCCGTCCCATTGACCGGTGAGGGAGAGTCGTCCACAATAAAGATCGGGGGCAACTGATCATGTGTTTCTAGGATAGAAAACACTGAGAATTACCTGTCATATGATTGGTAGCACTAGAGTCGATCAGCCATTTGCCTTGAGTAATAACGTGGGCACTACCTGAAGACGTGACCACCAAGGCGGACTGCTTCGAAGAGGAGGTGGAATAATCCCCATAGGGGTGAAGATGTGGATGTTTCATCCAACAACGATCAACCGTATGGCTGGTGCGGCCATAGTGAGAGCAGAGAAAGCGGGAAGGGCCACGCCCGCCGTATTTATGACTGCCGCCACCAGAGCCACTCCACTGAGTCTGGTGAGTATAGCTGTCCGGTTGAGGTGGGGAGGATAATAGCGGACATTGAAGCAGAGAGGTAACTGCGGCGATGCGGGCAGCAGTGGCATCCAAGGTGGGAGAGTCCGCTTCGCTAAGGATCTGTTGACGGATCATTTCATAAGACTCAGGAAGTCATAGAAGATAGCACACAACCAGAAGCAGTTGGAAGTGCTTGTGTTGCTCAGGCAGATCCGCAGAGATGGGGCGATTCTGGAGAATTTTGGCTCCGAGAGCCTGAACCTTTTGGTAAGCAACAACAGGAGACATGGAAGGATAGACAAAGAGGTCTGCATACAAAGTATAGATGCGAGACGTCTAAGCCCCCTTTGAGTAGAGAGCGGCAAGATGAAACCACACAACCTTGACGGTTTCAACATGACGGATGATGAGAATGCACTCATCAGAATGACTGTTTGCAAGTCAAGTGCGAACAAGAGCGTCGCTAGCATCCCAATCATCAAAGAGAGCAGACTCTAAGGAGGAGGGTCATCAGTGAGATGATGGTATTTGCATTGTGAGCGAAGAAGAAATGTGAAGGAGTCACTCCAGTTCGGGTAGTTGGAACCGATGAATTTGGAGACGGTGCCAAGGTTGCCCGAAGGAGTAGGAGGAGGAGGTGGGTGGTCCATGAGAGTAGTAGTGGTAGAGGTATCAGAGAGAGACATAGTAGAGGAGAGGGAGGCAAGAAGGAGGTCGCGCGAATAGGCAAGAAAGAGGGCACGCGAGAAGAAACAAGGCCGCACGAATAGGGGAAAAAAGAGAGACCACGCGAACAACAAAGAGGTCGTGCAGATAGGGAAAAAGAGAGACCGCATGAACAACAAAGAGGTCGTGCGGATAGGAAAAAAGAGAGACCATGCGAACAGTAAAGAGGCTGCGCAAAATAGAGAAGAGAGACCGCGAAGACAGGATGCGAAAAAGGGAGGGAGAGCGATCAGAGAGGATGCACATACAGAGGGCGGAGACAAAGAAGTGAAGGATGTTGCACGAACAAGCCGCAAGAAGAAAGGGCAAACCGTGTAGACAGAAGAAGCTCACAGAATCAGGTGAAAAAGATCGAGTCCTCTGATACCATGTGCGAACAAGAAATAATAGACCGAAAATTAGAATAACAGAATTTTTTATTATCCAAAAAAGTGAGTATTACAAAGTATGACCTCCCTTTTATAGATAAGAGGAGAGGGAAGAGATTACAAATAAGTAATGTGTGACAAATAATTACAGGTACAAACATGTTGAGTACATTGGTCTCAATGTACTTGATTTAAAGAAGTCTTCTCAGCTCAATGATATACATATTGTTGTATTTGATGGATGTTAAGTTCATATGTTCAGTTAATTAAAGCTAAGTACAAAGTGTCGAGACACTCAAGACTAGTGTCGACACACTTAAGGTAGTAGAGCCGAGTCAAGGTGAAAGTTGTGTCGACACCCAGGACTTGGGCCAACACTATAATACAAGAAAGCAACTGTATAGACACTCATGACTACTGTCGACACACACTAAAAAAGTTGTGTCGAGACAAAGAAAAGCTATGTCGACACTAAGTATAACTGTGTCGACACTCATGACTAGTGTCGACACACTCTATACACATTATATCAAGACTGAAGACAACTATGTCGACACTCAGGACAAGTGTCGACACACTTTATTCAAGCTGTGTCGAGACTAAAGACAACTGTGTCGACACTCAGGACTAGTGTCGACACTCTATAATCAAGCTGTAACGAGACTGAAGACAACTGTGTCGAACACTGGACTTGTGTCGACACATTCCCCAGAAGTTATGTTGAGACATGTTGAAGAGTTTTGTCGACACATTCAAAAGTGTGCCGGCACCACTACAAGAGCTGTGTCGACACCCAGGACTTGTGTCAACATATTTAACAGTCAAGTCTCAACACTTCAGTAGAACTATTTTCTAAGTACAGATATCAAGACGGAGGTACTGACATCTGTCAGAACTGTCAGTTATTAACCGGATCAGCCGATTACTCCTGTCAGAGCCTATTTAAAGGGATGCAGTCTTCAGAAGGAAAAAGACAGAGAAGAACAAAAAAAATAAAGAAGATGTAGCACAATTTTGAAGCTTCAGCTACAATTTAGAAGGTGGAGAGAGGTCTGATCAAGAATCATCTTTAACATCTCTCCAGCCTAGATTAACCCAAATTTCTACTTCAAGAAGCTTTGAAAAGCTAAGAAGGATTTGATCAGATCTATCTTGTCAGAATCAAATGAAGCACAATCATCAAGATCAGGTCAAGAAGCTGTTACACAAATCTCATACAGGGTGACATTTTCTAATTCTATTTTCTATTATATTCAATTTGTAAGATCTATCTGTTGATCGGAGTGGAGGGAATTTATTCTCTTGTTATTGTAAGCCTGTGTTATAAAGGCTGAGGTAGGGCTGGAATTGCCTGAGGTAGGAGAAGTTGTTAATTTTCTGAGTTGTAGGGCATTTGTTGCCTGAGAAGTAGGAGTGAGGATTTATTCTGAGGTAGAGTTCTTGGGAAGAACTTGAGGTGTAGGATCTTGGTGATCTGAGTGGTAAGACTTGTGAAGTCTGAGTTGTAGGAGTCGGGTGGGCTCTGAGCTGTAACATCTAAATATCTGAGTAAAGGAAAGAGGAGGAGTTTGGCCGAATCTAGTTCATTGTTAGATAGTTGAAGTGGGAAAGTGGATGTACCCATAAATTGGGGAACCATCATAAATCTGTGTGCATTGTACTGTGTGTGCTGATTTGTTGTGCTGTGTTAATTTTGTTAATTGCTGTTTGGTTTCTGTTGATTATCTAATCCGAGTTAATCATTTCAATTAAAGTAGTACTGAGAAGAAAAGAAAAGAGAAGTCATAATTAAATTGGACATATTCACTCCCTCTAGGTCACTTTCAATCCTAAAGTAAACACTTACAAAGCAGTTATACAAAAAAGAGACCGCACAAGCCGCACAATTAGATGAATAGGCTAACCGCCCGACATCAATTATAAAGAGAAGACAAGCCGCTAGGGGAGACCGCTAGACCGCCCGGTCTTCAGGTCGTCTGCGTCAAACCGCCAGACCGCTCGGTCTCTAATCAGCAACATCTTGGCTACCAAACCGCTGGAGAGAAATCGCCAGACCACGCAGTCTTCAAGCCACTAGGGTCAGACCGCCCGGTCACCATATATCAACCTTGACAGAGAGAATCAAATTATTCAATTAAACAATTGGTGCCAAAAACATTCAATAAGCATAGTAGAGACACTGTTAACCTCCATCAGATAAGTTTTATATAAGCTGAGTATATAAGGAGAGTGTAAGCAAAAAATATGAGGTCGCAAATCCTTTGGATAGGTCGGATTTAGCATGTTAACATAACCGCACAAACTAACCGTTATCCACCAGATAGACTTATGTTAGTCGGTTAACCTGAAAAAAGAAAAGGCAGTTCACAAAAAAGAGAGAGATCTACACCCGAAGATTATCAGTTAGGCTAGGTGCACCAAAAGGACTATAACATTGCTCACCAGGAAAGATCATCAGTGGTGTAATCCTAAAGGCGGACAAACCACGATTCCCTCGGAAGGGAAAAAAGAAAATGCACAATTTAAAGAAGAATCGATGGACGCACTGCTCTCATGCCTTGGGCTACAAGCATTGCTGATCAGTTAGACCAGGTGCGCCAAAAGGTCTATAACATTGATCGCCCTAAAAGATCAGCAATGTTGTGGGTCCCCTGAAGGCACGGTTTGAGAGTACCTTGGAGTATTCAACTTTCACAACGTAAGATGATCAAGGAGGCAAGTCTTCACTCGAGGGTCATTGCTTACTCAACAAAGTTCATCTTAACTATAATATATCTCAAGCGAAGCACGGTAGAGCCAACAACACAAGGACCTCCCTTGATGTGTGTTGTGTGTTAGATACCGGCTAGGATTCGAAGTCTTGAAGTCTGCCTGCACAGAGTTGGACGACCCCCACTATACATATGCGAACACTCCCCGCTATATGTGATCGTTGTGGTGTTACGCTAGAGACCAACCTGTGGGGGGCCAAGCAAGACTCGACGATATCTCCTCAGTTCAGCGATCCCTTTGGCAAAGAGAAAATAGAGAGGAGGAGGAACTCCAAAAAAAGGAAAAGTGTCAGTAAGGGATTTCTGATGTAAGATATTGAAATGAGTAGAAGAGTACTTAGAAGTGCGCGAATGAAAAACAAAAACAACTAGCCACGACCGTGAAGAGCTTTTGGGACTTTATGATGTCCCCCTTCACCTCAGAATATCTCTCCAAGGGTGCCTTCATCGTCAGATTCAATGCATTCGCCACCAATATTAAAGCTGACACCCCTACTGATTTGACTCACTCCCTTTGAGCCGAGTGGAATGTCCGCTACTTCTTTGCCTTTTGAAGTAGACAGATCAGAGTGGTCATTCTTCGGGAATAAGTAACAAAACTTGCCCTACTTCAGCATTATCTCCAACAATTGACGAAGTGCTCGACAATTTTCATTTGGATGTCCTTTCTCTTTATGGAATTTGCAGCAGGGATCTGAATTTTGGATCTTGCGGGCTGGTAAGGCCTCTTGTAACCGGTCTTACCTTTCATGACTTGGATCACTTCCTGCATAACTTTGTCCAGTTCAGATTCTGGCGAGTTATCACCATGTTGCTGGTAAACTGAAGCTGCTTGCGGAGCTAGTGATGGATATGCGGGAGGGACCGACAATTGTAATCTTTGATTATGGAAGTGATCTTCACTTGGAAAGAGGCGTCGATTATGATGGAAATTTCTTTCCTTCCTTGCTCGAGGTCGAAAATCCTTCTGAGGAGACTTTGGAGGTTACCCTTTATGAAGAAGAAGAAGAAGAAGGATCTTTATCTGTTATAAGCCTGGAGAATAGATCACTGGGCGAGTGGTCCAAACAGCTACGATCAGGCCAATGGGAGTAGAATGTCAAGAATACATCACTGGGCGAGTGGTCCATGAGATTCCACTTGCTTGGGGTGGTGAGTGCCAGATGAGGCTGGCACTCGCCACCTCCTCGAGGGCCAGGATGAGTGCGGGCCCGACCTACCCTCGTCAGCTACCTGCCAAGATCCATGGGCGAGTGAGAGCCCGCTGCTCCACTCGCTAACTGTTCCGCTTCCATCCCACCTAGGCGAGCCGACGGGGCTGCAGAGATCTTACTCAACGCCAAGAAAGAGGCGTTGAGTGTCTTAGCTTCACTCAACACCAAGGAAAGAGGCGTCTGGTGATCAAGTCTCACTCAACATCGAGACTAAAAGTCAATCAGTGAGGCCGCCTCACTCGACACCGGGGCAGAAGGTGTTGAGTGGACTCGATGCCAGCAGAAGGCCTCGAGTGGACTCAACACCAGAGGCCCGACTCGCCTGGGACTTGAACATGATGTTTTGGATGGCCGGGCTCCTGTCGATCCCCACTCGTCGGACATGGGGTTGTACACAATCCCCGCACTTTGCGAGGTTGACCCAAGCTCGGAAAGAAACATCCAACCACGCAAAATACGGCGAGTGCGGCAGGAGCTAGAGAGAATCTTTTGGTGGGATCCACCAACGGCTCTATATATGCGTCTGCATACCTGAGCGACGTTCGTCATTCTCCTTACTCTGACCCTGCCGATATGCCTCTTTCCAAAGAGCTCCAAGAGAGGTTGGACCGTACTCGCGGGCTCAAAGCCGCTCGCGCTGCTAGCATGGTCGTTGTCACCCCCAGTGCTTTACCATGCGAGCCTCCCAATCCTCAGCCTGCCAAAAAGGCCAAGTCAGCCCCAAAAACTGTTGAGTCCGTCTATCGCGACCTGGTCTCCACCCCAGATAACGGACTCGCTTCTTCCATTGAGCCAGCTCCTGATCGAAAGGGAAAGGGGATCATTGAGATTCTTGCCAACTCATACGGCCATCAGACTGAAGCTGAGTCCTCTACGTCGCCAGTCGACTCCCCCTGCGATGACTCGCAGCCTAAAACTTTGCATACTTGTCAGCAAGACCCATCTCCCCCTTTGGGACCACGAGGCTGGACTCATTGAGGCCGAAGTTGCCAGGCCGCGTACCTTCTCGGCAACCCACACACGCTTTTACACTCGCGAGAGAAGGTGTCAGAGACGTCCCTGTTCCAAGCTTTACGCTCATCTCCCTAGGACCCCAACTTCCGGGTCACGGCAAAAACCATGCCTTGCCTCCTACCTACACCTTATGAGGGCAGCTGAGCTCATCTCGTAAGCTCTACTTTCATCGGACCATCTCGCCTAGTTCTTTTGAAGCAGTCACCCTTTGTACATTTATCTTGATTACTAGTCTTTGCAGATCTCCCCGGCCAATTTGAGGCTGAAGAATCTTTTGAGCCAGCCCAGCACTTGACACCCCCTTCCCCCAACACGATAAAGAACTTCCTGCACATCTCGCTAGACTCCGCCGAGCTGAGGAAGCGAGTCATTGAATTCTTCAAGAAGCAGGCACATGCGTTGCGCTGGATGCAGGAGGAGAATGATCTCGGCGAGCAAAGGCTACAGGCGCTGGAAAGGGACTACGTGATGCTTGCAGATGAGTTGAGGCGCGACTCTGCAAGCGGGATTATGTCCCCCACCCCGCTTATAAACAAGATCAGCGAGAACATGCGGTTCATCCACCATGATTTGGAGTTGGTACAAGAGTTCAACAACCCACGCCGACCTCCGAGGATGGGGATGCGAGGCTGAGGTAGATGGAAATGGCTCCCTAGTTGATCCTACCGGCACTCGCCCCCACCCCCCAGCTTGTGCGCGCTAAAATAACTTCCCCTTCTTGTTGTACTTTCTTTTTCTGAATTGCGAGAACCCCTATCTGTAATAACTTGAATAATTTTTAGATTTATGTTTATTGATTCTGCATAATACGATGCGCTTTAGGTTCAGCTCGCCAAAGGATAAAACAGGTCGCAGGGGTCGTCGAGTCGGGGTCAGCGAGCCGGACAGACCGGTCGGCTCGGCCATTAAGTCTGTTTTCTATAAATATGCCCCCTCACCAACCCCCAGACTATCACATGTACTGCTTACTCTTACTCCCCTCTACTTTCCCTTCTCGCCACCCCGACTCGCGCCATAACCATTGAAAACATGGACAAAATATGACCCAATGCTGATGAGAGGTCGAAATGTGCTCGACAATTTGTCGAGTACATCTTTTATAAGGGAAACACCAGCGAGTAGGTGCTCGCCGACTTCACTGTCGACTACATCCTCGTCGGGTTCTCTACGCGCCGACCTACGGCAGGCGAGGCCATCAACTCATTCTATGAGGATGAGCTCATCTTCCCCATCTCGCACTTCGAGGTGGGGTGGCGCCTCCCCTATGGCTAGAAATTTGCCAAATCCTGAAGTACTATGGGGCGGTCCCCGCCCAAGTGAACCCTAATGTCATCGCCATGATGGTTGTATTCTCCTGCTACCTCCGTCGAGAGCGGATAGAGTTCAACCTGACAGTCTTCAAGAAACTCTTCATTTACCGCGCAACCAATGACGGGGTCGCCTTTCTAGCCGGCTCGCAGTTCAAGGTTCGCGAGACAGCTAACAAGAACCATAACTGGTTCCCCAAGCTGGTCTTCATCAAGGGTGAACTCGGCAATATACCCTTCTCGCCTCGGCAGAGGAGCGAGGAGGTGTACCGTCCCCAGACGGTGATAGGGAATGATGCCGAGCTCCACAAGTTCTTCCTCGACAAGGGATTCGAGGTCGCCTTTCTTCGAAAGGGCCTCGACTCGCTTCTCCCGGTCCTACCCGACGAAGGTATAACTCTTTACCTTCTTTCCTCAATAGGCTCACATATATGATAACAATTTTCTAACTCCCAAATCTTTCCTGCAGGGGAGAGGCTGATTCCCGAGCACCCGCCCTTTGCGGGCTCGGAATTCTACCCAGACCCACTCGCGCGTGAGCGGGCAGCCGCGTCAGCCTGCCGGGGCGAGCTGGGGTCGGGGAAATCTTCCTCCAGCAAGAAACAACCCAACACCGCGAGGACCAGTTCGCCTCATCGCATTACACCTCCAAAAAAGATGAAGAAGGCGATGACGGTCTCCGGGGGAGAGCAACAACAACAACAAATATACCTGAGCTTCCCAGAGATCTCGTCGGAGTTGTTGGAGAAGGACTAGAGGGTGGAGGCGATCCGCCTGCCTCCAACACCGCTGAGAAGTTCGCTACCCACGAGCTGGGCCTGCCGAAAGACCACCAGAACTTTGGTCTCGGCGGGAAGATCACGGACCGACTCGGCATGGCGATGGTCTAATGGGATGAGCAGGATTACCGAGTCTCCATCTCCTCTATCCATCCCTCTTGATCGGAGCGCCACCCTCTCAGCGTGCATGCCTATGCCCTAGGGTTTGGGCTGTATGGATGTGAGGACGCCACGTTCTACAATGGCATGATCCTTCAGTGGCTCGCCCATGAGAGCTCGCGAGTTCAAACGCGTGCGCTGGAGCTCGCATATATGTCGACTCGCCACAACTCGCAGCTCAGACGCGACTTGGTGAAGGCGGAGCAGGAGTGGGATGTCGCGAAGGACGATGTCGCCAACCTGGAGAAGCGGCTTAAGATCGCCGAGAGCCCACTCGCCAAAGCTGCCAGTAGGGTGGTAAGTGTTGATTGACCCCTTCTCCTTTTTACTTTAGTTTCCCGCATTCTCTTATCTTTTCTTGCCAGATAGGATGCCTAGACCGCGGACCGCATGTGTGCACACATCGCCGAGCTAGAGGAGAGAAACAAGGCGTTGGAGGAGCACAACAAAGTCCTCCAAGGCGAGGTCAATCGCCTAATGGACATCGTCCTCCTCCCCTCTGGCGGTGAGCTGGGCAGCCCAATCTAGAGACCAAAGATCTTCACCGAGGCCGAGGTTGCCAAGAAGCTGCACATCAACTCCATTAGTACCGCTGAATTCACCCTGCAAGTCATGTGAGATATGCGGGTGCTGACAGAAGGCTGTGGGGAGATGACCGCGAGAGACTTGGTGCCAGAGCTATTCTCCCCTTGCGCTTCCCCTGGCGAGAAGGAAGACAGCTTTGAGCCGCTCTTCAAGGACGTCGTCGGCTATAGGGATGACAACCCTGGAGGGGAAGGCGAGAGTTAGCTCGCCCCCCTTACCCTTTTTTTACTTATGTAAATCTCTCCCCTTCTAATTTTGTAACCTCGCCGAGGCGAGCTCCCATTTTATAATGACATGTACATTAATGAAAGATACTTTGCCGGATTTGCTTCTCTTTGGTGTACTTAATTTCTGTGTTGCACTCGCACGCACATGCTGCTCCTTCATGGTGTGACCTCGCTAGGATAGCTATACCGCTGGAGTGTACTTAAGTTAGGATATGTATCCGCGAGGAGACCTTGGGATCTCGCCAGCCCTATACAATCAGGAGGTAGACCATTCGCCGCACTGGATCCATGAACACTCAGCTCGCATGCGAGATCTCTTCTTTCTAGAGACTTGCTCCAAGCCCAAATTTCTTTTGAAAATTTCCAAGTAGAATCTCCCTGGGATGGAGCGTAGTTGCCGAGCATAGCCTCGGCATGCCCTTCTGCCGAGATCTCAGCTCACCATCTTTGACCTTGTCCTGCTCAGTGTCATACCCATGATAGTTGTCGAGATCCCATCTCGCCACCTCCAGCTTGCCCAAAGATTGTTGGGCATCATGTTTCCCTAGCCTCTGTCCCAAGTAACTTCAACTGTCTGGTGTTGATTGGCAAAAGCAGCCCGGGACCTGGCAATAGAGCAAGAACAATGTTCATCGAGGATCCCGGCCCTGCCAGCTAGATGGAAGCCTGACTGCGGGAGCATCTCGAGACTTAACTCCAGTGTCATAACGATGTACATCAAGGATCCCAACTCTGCCAGCTAGATGGAAGCCTGACAGTGGGAGCATATAGAGACCTCACCCCAGAGCAAGAATGACGTCCATCGAGGATCCTGGCTCAGGCAGCTAGGTGGGAGCTTAACAGCAGGAGCATCTCGAGACTTGACTCCAGGGTCATAACGATGTCCATTGAGGATCCCGGCCCTGCCAGCTATATGGGAGCCTGACAGCGAGAGCATCTCGAGACCTAACCCCAGAGAAATCATGACGTCCATCGAGGATCCTGGCCCTGTCAGCTAGGTGGGAGCCTGACGGCGGGAGCATCTCGAGACTTGACTCCTGGGTCATAACGATGTCCATCGAGAATCCGGCCCTGCCAGCTAGATGGGAGCCTGACAGTGGGATCATCTCGAGACCTAACCCTAGAGCAAGCACCGGGCGCTACCATCGACCCAATGAGCTAGTTGAGAGCCACACTGTGGGTGTTGAGCAACAACTAGACTTTTCTTTGGCCAACCATCGGGCGCTACCACCGGCTCAATCAGCTAGGTGAAAGCTTGACGACGGGTGTTGAACATCAATCAGAATTTCCTTTGGCCAACCACCGGGCACTGTCACCGGCTCAATCAGCTAGGTGAGAGCCTGACGGCGGGTGTTGAGCATCAACCGGACTTTCCTTTAGCCAACCACAGGGTGCTAACACAGGCCCAATCAACTAGGTGAAAGCCTGACAATGGGTGTTGAACATCAACCAGACTTTCCTTTCAACGAGTCTGATGTTGTTCCTGCCAAGCAAATGAATCATCAGCAAATAATAAGATAGTGAAAAAAAGCTATCTCATTACTTTCACGGGTAGAATCACTTCAAGTCATCACCGCTCCAGTGTGACTCAGGGTCTCGCCCTCCACATTCCGGAGGCGATACCCTCCTGATCTCAATACTTCCTGTACAATGTACGGGCCTTCCCAGTTGAGGTTAAGTTTCCCCACTATGGCTGATCTTCCGGATGCATCCACCTTTTTCAAGACCAAGCCCCCCTCCATGAACTGCTTGATTCGAATGTGCTTGTCAAAATACTTGGCCATCCTCCGTTTGACCTCTTCCTACCGGATAACTGACAGGTCGCGCAGCTCCTCCACCATGTCAAGGGAGAGCTGAAGCTCGTCCTCATTCTCAGCCAGCCACTCTTCTCCACCTTCCTCTGTCGTCGCCACCCGCTGTGTCTGAACCTCGAACTCGATAGGAACTACTGTTTTGCAGCCATGAGAGAGTTTGAAGGGGGTCTCCCCTATGGCTGTGTAGTGGGTGGTCCTCAAGGCTCAAAGGACTGAAGGAAGCTGCTCTACCCAACTCTCCTTCAAGTTCTCAACTTTCTTCTTCAAGAGGTTTACAATGATCTTGTTCGTCGCCTCTACCTGCCCGTTGCTCCTAGGGTGGTGGACCGAGGCAAACCTGAGGTCAATCCCAAGCTGTCCACAAAAGCTGATGAACTCCGCGCTAGCAAACTAAGGTCCATTGTCCGTGATAATGGCCTCGGGAAACCCATGTCAGTTGATGATCTCCCCCTACACAAAGTTCCTGATTAGTTGGGAGGTCACCTTGGCCAGTGCCTTCACCTCCAGCCATTTAGATAAATAATTGATCATTACCAACATGAACCTCTTCTTCCTGCTGGCCTGGGGGAAAGGTCCTACTAGATCTATTCCCCAGATGGCGAAGGGTCAGGGTGCCATGATACTCCTGAGCCGCTGAGCTGGTTGAAGTTGGAGAGGTGCGAACAACTAACACTTGTGGCACTTCTTTGTGAACTCAAAGGCATCATGGCCCAGGGTTGGCTAAAAATATCCTTTCCTAACTATCCTCCCCTCTAGGATCCGACTTCCAGAGTGACTCCCGCACTCCCCGGAGTGGACCTCATACAAAATCCTCGGGTCCGTCTCGGCCACACAACGTGCCAACATCCCCGAGAGGGTCTTCCTGTACAGCTGTCCGTCACGCATAAGGTAGTATGCCGACTTATGCTTGAATCGCTTCTTGTCCATCCCCTCTGGGTACTCCCCCGTGGACAGGAAAGTTGCAAAAGGATCCATCCACGAGGGGTACTGGTCCACCTCCATCAGCTCCCCCTCTTAGATGAACAGGCGGAACAAGTCAGTGATGGTACCACTCATTCGGAGCCTTTGCTTGGCCAATTGATCCACCTGTTCATTTTCCTCCCTTGGAACATGCCAGATGGAGAACATTTGGAACATGCTGATTACCCTCTTCACCTTTGCCAAGTACAACTGGAGAGTTGGCTCCCTTGCTTCGAACTCCCCATTGATCTGAGAGGCTACCACCATGGAGTCTGTGAGGACCTCCACATTATGCACTCCTAGCTCCCTGACCAGACACAATCCTGCTATCACTGTCTCGTACTCAGCTTGATTGTTTGTGATGAAAAAATATACTACCACTATTTGCTTGATCTTTGCTCCATGGGGGCTCTCCAAGATCACCCCCACCCCCAAGGAATGTGTTCCTAAAGCGCCATCCACCATCACCATCCAAGGGACCGGATGAGTGAGTTTTGCCTCCGCCACCTTGACAACATAATCAGCAAGAAAGTCGGTCATCGCCCGGGCCTTGATCGAGAGGCGGGGAACGAAGGGTATGTCAAACTCACTCAACTCCACCGACCACTTTACCAACCTCCCCGAGTGTTCCACCCCCTCAAAGATGTTGTGGAGGGGGTAGTCAGTCACCACCCGGATGGTGTGCTCCTGGAAGTAGGGTCTGAGCCTCCGAATCGAGCTGACCGGAGCGAAAGCCGGATTCTCTAAGATCGGATATCGGAACTCCGCCTTCCTCAAGACCATACTCACATAATAATAGGCAATTGCTTCTTCCCTTCTTCCCAGACCAAGACGGAGCTCAAGGCCTCAGCTCGCACCCCAAGATATAGGGATAAGTCCTAACCTTGCTTGGGCCCTTGGAGGAGCGGAGCCTGGGACAACTGCCTCTTCAAGGCTTGGAATGTCTCATCGCACTCCTTGGACCACTCAAACCTCTGACCCCCTCCACTCAATGCTTTGAAGAAGGGGTAGCATTTCTCTCCCGCCCGAGAGAGGAACCTGTTAAGTCCCACCAACTTTCCTGTCAGCCTCCAGACCTCTTTGCGTTTCGAGGTGACCCCAACTCCATGATTGACTTAACCTTGTCAGGGTTGGGCTCTACACCTGCAGGAGTAAGGAGATGGACTAAGAACTTACCCATGTTTGCCCCGAAGACACACTTCAACGGGTTTAACCTCATGTTGTACTTTCGTAGGGTGCTGAAGGTATCTTCTAGATCCCGGAGGTGAGAGTCAACATCCTGACTCTTGATTATGAGATCATTTACATACACCTCCAGTTTCCTCCCCTTCTGCTCTTGGAAGACCTGATCCATCATCTTTTGATATGTTGTCCCTACATTCTTTAGCCCAAAGGGCATCATCTTGTAACAATAGCACCCATCCCCAGTGATGAAGGAGACATCTTTTATGTCGGGCGGGTGCATCCTGATTTGATGATAACTTGAAAAATCATCTAAGAAACTCATCACAGAAAAACCAACGGCTGAATCAACCAGCGCGTCGATCTGAGGCAAGAGATAATAATCCTTAGGGCATGATTTATTTAATAAAGAAAAATCAACACACATCCACCACCGGCTGTCTCCTTTTTTGACCATTACAACAATGGAGACCCAGCTAGGGTATTGGATTTCGGATACGAAGCCGGCTTTAAGGAGCTTGGCCACGTCCTCTCGGATGGACTCAGCCAACTTGTCTGACGCGGGTCTCTTCTTTTACTGTATGGGGCGGGCTTCTGGATCCAGGTTGAGGTGGTGGCAGGCGACGTCCGCATCAATCCCCAATATTTCTGCTACGCTCCATGCGAAGACATCCATGTTCTCCTTGAGGCATTTCAGCATCCTCCCTTGATCCTCCGACCTCAGCCCCCCGCTGATTCGCACCTTCTCCACCCTGCCTCCCTGGGTGAGAACCTCCATCTCCACCACCTCCTCGGCAACCTCCAGTTGGGACTGCTCTCCCCACTTTCCAACGACCACCTCACCTGGGACCGGTACCTCCTCCTCGACTTCCTCTATGGCCATCATCTCGACCAGCTCCCCCAGAACTTCCGCCACCACCACCTGGATGCGGATTTCTTTCTCCACTTCCATCTCCTCCACCACTCCTTCGTCCTCGTGCTAGGATAGCTCCTCCATCCTCCTCTCTATCTCCTCGGCTCCTCCCTACCAAGAGATGGAGTTCACCGCGGTGACATAACACTCACTTGCCACCTTGGGGTCTCCCCGGACCTTGACCTGGATGCCCTCAGCGTTGAACTTCAAGCATTGATGGAAATATGAAGGCACGCAGCGGAAGGCACTGATGAGGGGCCGTCCGAAGATAACGTTGTAACTGTTGGGCGCATCCACGATGATGAACCTGCATTTTCTGGACTGCCCTCCCCCCATGATAACATGGAGTCATACTCCTCCTTCCACCAACTTCCTCTCTCCTGAGAACCCGAAGAGAGGTCCATCTGAGGCCAGCACCCTCCGGGACTCTACCTTCATCGCGTCGAACGTTTTATTGAAGATGACATTGACCGAGCTCCCGTTATCGATGAGGATCTAGGAGACAGTAAACTTCTCGACCGTGGTCTGGATGACCAACGCGTTGTAACACCCCAAATCCCAGATTGGGTTCAAGTTGGGTGATACGGCCTGGGACACGGGCGTGTCCTACTCGGTATGAGTGAACTGCCTGGCAAGTGGTCGACGAAATGGGTTTGACAAAATTTTTGAGAGGGAACACGCCCTCCAACACGGGCGTGTCAGAAGCTGTGTCCCCCTCTGATCGACGAACTTCGCTCGACGAAAAACCCGGCAGTGGCGTGTCCGCAGCCGTGTAAGGGCACACGTGTGTCAAAGGCCGTGTCCTTTTCTGGATTTGGCCAGGGCAGTGAGGCCTGGTGAACACGGGCAGGACACGGGTGTGTCTCTGGGCACACGGCCTGTGACACGGGCGTGTCATATGGCCGTGTCTTGCTTGGGTTGAGATGGGTGTTTATCACCTGAGGTACGCGGCCACAGACACGAGCGTGTCTGAAGGCGTATCAAGTCACACGGCCTGTGACACGGGCATGTCATATAGCCATGTACTGGTCTGGATGAGTCGGTTGTGTGTTGCTTAAGGTACACAGCCTGGGACACGAGCATGTCACAGGCTGTGTCAGCCAAAAAATTACCCTTTTGTGGCAAAATCGTGGCCTTCCATTTTCTTCAGCTAGGATCTGATGACCCAGACTTCTTCCCCCTTCTTTAAGGCCGATAATGAGAAGGAAAAATCTCATTTTTATCTCGGCCATCCTCTTTGTAAGAACTAGAGAGAGAAAGAAGGAGGAGGAGAGGGGAGCCGACCACCGGTGGAGCTGCGGAGTTCCGATTCAAGATCCGAGGCTAGCATTATGGAAGCAAGGCCTCTGCGCTGCTTTCCAGCTGGCTAGGATTCCATGGCACTTCCCCGCCTATTTTGTAGCATATGGTGTGGGGCCCCAGCCGGACCTTATATTATACGCTATCCGAACGGATGGAGTCGTTACACGCATCGTAAAAGGCATCCTCATGATTTGGTATGTCCTTCCTAGAGAAGCTGATCTTCTCCTCCGGGGGTGGGGCTAAAGATGTGGAGGCGATGCTCCGGCGGTACATAGTATGGAGACTCGCCTTCCGGGTAACCTCAACTCCCACCCCCCGTGGATCACTCTGATCCTTCCTCGGGCTCCGATATCGGACCTATCCTCACAATGGTCCTCCTCTCCCCTAGGCAGGACCTACTCGATCCGCACCTCCTGGCAGGGTTGCAGTCGCTGCTCCCAGTTTCCCCTCATCTCGAGGAACTCCAGGCACATGGTCGTAGCATGGCCCACTTCCCGGTGGAAGTCGCAAAAGGGCAAACTCCATCCTGACTTCCCGCCTTCTCCTCTGCTGACCTCTCCTCCTCTAGGCTATCACCATGGCTTAAAGCTGATCAGGGAAAGGAGGCCTTTGGCCCTTCCTCCAGTCCTGGGGGTTTAACTAACCCTGGCCTCCTTGTTGGTTTTCTCCTCCATGGAAACCTCTCCACTGGCCTTAGTCCTGCCACTCTGGCTGCCTCCAACCGAGCCGATTGTTCGGCTCCTATCCCCCCACCTCAGTTGTTGCTGCTGTTGTTCCCTCTAACGGGGTTCAACTCTCCTCACCTCCCGACCTCTGCCACATCCTGACATCTTCTCCTCCTCTATGGCCCACCTGGACAACTTCCGAGCAAAGTCCGGGTTCGATGCCTCCCCATCGACCTCCCTCGCTGCCCTCTCCATCAACTCCTCAAAAGAGAGAGGAGGCACCCTCTTCAGTTCCATCCTGAAGAAGCCCTGCTACAGCCCCAGGGTGAAGGCCATCATCAGGGTATGCCCTGGCATCTCCTGTACCTGGAGGACCTCCTCTTGGAACCGATATACATAACTCCATAGGGTTTCATTCACCCCATGCTTGATGTGGAACAATGACTCGGACTCCTTTCTCTTCTTAAAAGTGGTGAACCTCAACATGAACCCCCGACGTAGGTCCTCGAAGTAGTAGATAAAGCTAGACGGTAGCTGGTGGAACTAATCTCTTGCCTTCTCCTTGAGGGTGATGATGAAGAGTCTACACTTAAAGGCATCTGACATTTGTCTTATCGAAACCACATCCTCGAACCACTTGATGTGCTGAACTGGGTCATCCTTCCCGGTGTAGTAGGACATCTCTGGCTCCCGAAACCCCTCTGAAATTGGGGCGGATGAAACTAACTCACTAAAGGGGTTGTCTCCCCTATTGGGCGAGCAGGGGGATCTCGCACACTCATCTCGTCGATCCGGCCTCCGCTTACCGAGTCAGGGAACAACACTCGCCCCTATAAATCTTGCTCCCTCACTTCCTTTGCTACCTCCTTCCCAGCTCACCATGTCGGGCGTCCTCGCTCAGAGCTATGGAAGCGGTGACTGGACTGCTGGCGTCGAGCACTCGACGTGCATGCTGAGTGCAAACTTGACGAGGCTGATCACCTATTGCCGGAAATCCTCGAACATCTTGAGGGTGGCGGGAGGAGGGGGAGGTGGCGAGTCAGCTCTGTCAGATTCCTATCCTTCACCTCCAGTCGTCGAGCTCATTAAATATTTTTGGTGCGGACCACTCTCCACGCTCACCGCACCAAAAGTGCTGAATCCAAAAATCGGTCTTTGTGGAGTTCGACCCTTGGGGAAGGGGTGATCACACACTAGCTTATTTATCTCTCACAAGCCAAACAATTAAAGATTTAGCACAAGGAACAGACCCAAGGCTCCAGCACGAAGGCCCCACCACACACTAGGAAGATCTTAGAGCGCTTCCTCTCCTTAGACAAGTGCTGAGTTAAGGATACCTTAGAAAGCGCAAGAAGTCCAGGACACAAGTAAGCATGCCTTCTGAGGTACCCCCTTGAGTTTATTTATAGTTTTCTGAAAACGGTCCGCAAATAGCGTACCTCCGCAGTTCCAAACAGCTACGGGCAGGCCAACGGGACTAGAATGTCAAGAATACATCACTCGCCACCTCCTCGAGGGCCCGGACGAGTGCGGGCCCTGCCTGCCCCACTCACCGGCTGCCTGCCGAGATCCATGGGCGAGTGCGAGCCTTATGCTCCACTTACCAATTGTTCTGCTTCCACCCCACCTGGGTGAGCCGACGAGGCTACAGAGATCTTACTCCATGCTAAGAAAGAGGTATTGAGTATCTGGGCTTCACTCAATGCCAAGGAAATAGGCATGGGGTGATTAAGCCTCACTCAATGTCGAGATAAAAAAAGAGCTGAGCGAGGTCACTCACTCAACATCAGGGCGGAAGACATCGAGTGGACTCGACACCAGCAGAAGGCATCGAGTGGACTCGACGCTAGGGGCCCGACTTGCCTTGGTATTGAACAATATGTCTTGGCTGGTCTGGCTCATATCGATCCCCACTCGCCAGATATGGTGTTGTACAATAAGGGAGGTGAAAGAATTGGTTTCAAGATATCCTAAACACCTAGAGGGGGATGAATAGGATCAATTCTTTTTGTTTAAGGCAGACAGTATATTTTACAAGCAATTAATCTATGCAACAACTATCACAGCACAACTTAAAAACAAACACAGCCAACACAGATTGCACACAGATATATAGTGGTTCCCCAAGAGATGGGTACATACACTTTCCCCCTTCGCCTATCTAGCAGTTCACTAGATTCGGCCCAACTTCCTTCTTCCTTATCAGATCCTCAGATATTACAACTCAGAACCCAGAATGGTTCCTACAACTCAAACTTCAGCAAGTGCTACAGCTCAGATCCTCTCAGAGAATCCTACCTCAGAGTGAGTCCACACTCCTACAACTCAGGCAATCAAGCCCTACCTCAGCCTCTTCCACAAGGCCTACAACTCAGAGAAATTAATCCCCTACCTTAGGCACTCGGCCCTACCTCAGCCTTTATAGATTTAGGCTTACAACTCAGAGAGATAACTCTCCTACACTCAGATCTATAAAAGATCCTATAGAGAAAATTGATTATACAAAGAATAAATTCATCACCCAGGTAGAGAGAGAGTGGCTTGAAGGTTTCCTGGTCAGTTCTTGATAGATCTAACTGCATTAGATCCAACCTGTCTTAGCTTCTTCAAAGCTTCTTGAATTTGAACAAAGTAAGGTTGATCTTCTTGTGAAGTTGGAGATGATGTTCAATCCAGCTTCCTTCTTCTATTCAGATGTGGCTCTGAATTCTTCTTGCAGACTTGTTCAGAATCTGCCCTTAGAGACTTGTTGATCTCTGAATGAAGACTTCTCTTCTTCTTGTTCTTTTATTATTGGCGTCTTGTTGTTTGATGATAGAACATGTCTTTATATAGACCCCATCCGAGGTTACCGGCTGATCCGGTTCATAACGGCCTTCTGACAGCTTTGACAGATGCAACATCATTGTTAGTTATGATAGCTGTCAAGTCTTCAGTCTTGACAACTGATGCCTCAGTGTACTTTATCTCAGCAGAGAAAATGTTGAGATAATACTTCAAATATGTCAACATAAATAGACCATGTGTCGACACAATTCTTGATGATGTCGACACAGCTCTCATAGTGTCGACACAGCCCTTCTTTATCTTCTCAATACAGCTTTAGTGGAATGTGTCGACACAATAGCTTCTAGTCTCGACAAAGTTGGTATTGACAGAATTCTGGTGTATGTCGACACAAGTCCTGTGTGTCGACACAATTGTTGTCGACAGAATTCTGGAATGTGTCGACACAAGTCCTGCATGTCGACACAGTTGCTGTCGACATATTTTCTGTGTGTCGACACAAATCCTGTGTGTCGACATAATCTGGCTCCTAGTGTCGATAGAGCCTTTCCCAAGTATCGACACAATTCTTCTCAGGTGTCGACACTTGTACTTATAAACTTTTTCTGCATTTCCTTAACCCGCACATTGAAACTCAACACAACATCAAATACACATTGATGAATATCATTGAGTTAGGTGAGGCTTCTCCAAATTATGTACACATTTTCCAATGTACCCAACAATCTCCCCCTATTTGGAGAAGTGATAACCCTTAGTCAATGATATACATCACTTATAATAAATCAAAGATTATGATGTAAACAAGTATTTCAAAGACAAGAGTAACCATAAGCAGTCATAGCATGTATTAATATTATCACATAATGTGTTATAACATAATAAACATGCATCACAAAATTTTAAGTATCCAAGACTAAATCAAGGAATTTTATTAATATATGTTCAGCAAAATAAGGATTTAGTCCAAAATTTTACATTGACCTAAGCCCAGATCATCTAATTCTAGGATTGATCATGCTCCTTGATAATAATTCCTTTGTCAGACTGAATCCTAGCATATACATTAGCTTCAGTGTCATCAGCCGACTTCTTTTCTTTAAGATCCTTCTTCTTTAGCTCTTCAGCCTTGACCTTTTACCTTTCAAATTAATGATAAAGCTTTGGAAAGTATTTGCTTGGCTCCACAGAGTTTGCAGGTATCTTCCCAGCTTTGAGGTCTCTTCTGAACTGATAAATGACATCTTGCCGTTTCTGATACTTGCTCCATTCTTGTTCAGAGTACCACTTGCCTCTATTATGCATGTTGTCTTTAAAAGCTTGCCAGACAGTAAGAATAATGTTTCTGGAGGTGAGACTCCATTTTTCAAAATCAGGTTTTAATTCAACCTGCTCTCTAAACCTTTTCTTAGAAAGTTGAGCTTCTTGTTCTCTTTTCAAAGCAAATTCAGACATTTCAACCTTTTCAATAATCACATTATGTACCTCCTGTGGAGGACTGTACATTTGTTGTACTGCAGATTGAATTCCCTCAAAATTAGCAGGTGGATAAATAATTTGAGCTACTTCCTGCTGAACCCCTTCATTTGAAACCGGTTGAGTACCTGATTCAGCAGTGTTATCATCATCACACAGGGGTGGATAAACAAGAGTTGCTCTGATAGCATTAGTGATCCATTTAGCATGATCAGAGCCTGCATTGACTAATACTCTCTCCCCCTTTATGACTTCTCTTTCAATATGGTCTCTTAAATCATCTTTTTAAAATCTGATCTGAGTAGCTAGATAATTGGTGCCTTCTTTATAGAATGATCTGAATTTCTGCAGTTGATCAGCAATCACTTTTTGAGAGTCCTGAATAGCAGTGTGGACATTAGCCAAATATGCTTTGAGTTGTTTATCAAACTCAAACTTTTCTTTAAGCATGTTGTATATGAAAGCAGTTGCTGTATTCTGAAGTTCTGTGACAATAACATTGTGAGATTCTGTCAGATTGTCATTCATTCTGATTTGGTTCTCCAGAACGTAGCCTTGTTTAATTGCTATGTCATCTATTTGAGTTTTGGCTTCCACTTGTTGCTTGGCTAAATAGACTACAACATTACCTCCCTTATGGAAGCAATCTGTCATTTCCTTTTTATGCAAATTCACTTCAAATATGATAGATTTGATATCTTGGGCCAGCTGAAATTGTAATTCCTTATTGCTCTCATCAATATATTTTTCAAGGCATTTCTTTGTTCATCCATCTTTACTTGCAGTTGCACCAGAAGTGAACTAAAGTATACTGCTGGAGCTGGAGTTTGTGGAACAACCTGCAAGGCTTTCTTATAGCCTGAGCTCCTTTTCCTTAGTTCCACAAGTTTTCTCTTCTTTGCCTTGGAGGCTTCTTCATCTTCTGAGGAACCAGATGAACTTTCTATATCCACAGTATATTTTGGATTTGTGGAAATGATGGGTATCTCTTTTTCTGTTCTTGAGTGCTCCCCCTCAGTCCTTGCTCCTTGAATGTCAGGAAATAACTCTTATAGAGTGACCTCTTGTTGCATTTGAACTGATGGAATAACAGTCTCTTTCTCAGCAGGTAGACTGTCTGTAAATGCAAACGTATCTTCCATGGTAATATCATTTTCAGGTACATTTTCTTGATTATTTTGTGCAACATCATTTATATGTGGAGTCAGTATATCATTTTCAGTATTTATAACAGCTTGATTGATATCCAGTAGTACCTCAAGTATAGATTGTGTAGCTGCTTCACTGTCCAATGCATTTGTGTGGACAGGTGGCTCTTGCTCATGAGCTCCCCCTGAAGGTGTTGACAGTGGTTGAACTGGAACTAGAGAAAGCTCATTAGGCCCCCCTTGATGAGGCTCTTCCTCTACCTGATCCAGTTGGTTGGATATTGGTGGCAGGAATCTGCTCCCCCTACACTTGACTATCAATCACAGTTTCTTGAGCAGGAGATTTGCTAGTCCTTTCTGCTCCTTCTTCATCTGAGCTGAAAACAACTACTTCTTCTGGATCACTGGATGATTCAGCTGACTTGTGTGGAGTTTTCTTCTTTGTCTGAACCTGTTTCTGGGGAGTTGAAACATCTTTGATTAATACTCTATCCCATCTGGACAGTATTCTTAAGTCCATTCTTCTCATGTGATTAATCTCAGAGCCTTTTGTTTGATTCATCACTTCTGAAATAGTCAAGGCCTGATACAAGCTTAGTATTATGCCCAGATTAGGTTTCTTGAGTCCTTCTTTGATCTTGTCAAAGACAACAGTAGACCAATTTGTTTTTACCTTTAAGATAACTCTGATCATGAGATTGAACATGTAGGCTGAAATCCTATCATGTCCTCCAGATTTGCACAGAATAACTTTCCCTATAATTTTAGAAAGAAATTTGCCCGGGGAATTCATTCCCTTCCTGTTCATGGATGACCCAATCTTGGTAGTGGGAGCCAGTCCACACCATTGGAGAGCATCACTTGTCATGAAAGATGTTATGTCACCTTCTTCTTTAATCCTGGGAAGTTGTAGTGTCTTCCTTAAACTCTTCTGGGTGAGTTTGACCTTGGTTCCTAGAACAGACGACTTAATTTTCAGGCTTGTCGAATCCAGTGATGCTGACGAGTAGAATTCAAAAACCTCCTTCTTCCATATCTTAGTAGGTTCTGAAACTAAATACTCCAATCCATTAGCAGTGATTAGGATAACCACGGCTTGGCTTTCTGATGTGGCAGTCTCAAACGCATGGCGAACTAGTTCATAGTCCTCGTTGATGTTCTCTTCCAGCTTTGGCGCTATTAGGGATTAGATATTGAGGATAAGAGAGATGAAGGTCTGTCGACACAAAGGTTTGGTCTCGAGAATTTTGAGAGCGGAGTCGACAGGGTTTTACTTCCACCTATTTATATGTTTCTAAACAAAGAAGGTCAAAAGGCGGGTTTAAATACTCGTATTGTGTCGACACTGTTGGGATTGTGTCGACACAGACTATTAAAGTCTCGACAGTGAATGTAAAGGTATTATAATACTATGTGTCGACACCATCTGCGATGTGTCGACACAGACAACCTTAAGAGTCTACACTAATGTCTGCGTGTCAACACAGATGACTGTATGTGTCGACACCAATATCTAAGTGTCAGAAGAGCTATGTGTCGACACCAAATTCTAAGTGTCGACACAATCTTCTTGATGTGTCGACAGAATTTTCCTTATGTGTCGACACAACCTACTAAGTGTTGACACAGATGTCTTTATGTGTCGACACAAATTTACTTAGTCAAATTTGTCATTCTTATTCCAAGTTTAGCATGCCTAATTCAATTTTAAAATAATTGAATTTAGTTTCATTCAGTGGTTTGGTGAACATGTCAGCAATTTGAAAATTAGTGTTGACAAATTCTAAACTTATGTCTTCTTTTTCAACATGATCTCTAATAAAAATGAAATCTGATTTCTATATGCTTAGTTCTGCTATGTGACACAAGATTTCTAGTAATAGAAATGACACTAGTAGAATCACAATATAATGGGGTTCTACTTACCTTGATGTCATAATCTTCAAGCTGATGTTGTATCCATAATAGCTGAGCACAACAACTGCCTGCAGCTACATATTCAGACTCAACAGTGGATATAGCCACACTTGTCTGTTTTTTGCTGCTCCATGACACCAATCTTCTACCTAGAAACTGACATGTGCTAGTGGTGCTTTTCCTATCTTCTTTGCATCTTGCAAAGTCTGCATCTGAATAACTAGTTAGTAGAAAATCTCTATTCTTATGGTACCAAAGGCCAAGATTAGGTGTTCCCTTAAGATATCTCAAAATTCTTTTCACACTAGTATAATGAGATTCTTTAGGGCAGGCTTGGTACCTAGCACAGACACATGTAGCATACATGATGTCTGGTCTACTAGCAGTTAAGTATAAAAGAGAGCCAATTATCCCTCTATACAAAGACTCATCTATATGTTTTCCTGCATCATCTTTGCTTATAGGCATACTTGATCTCATTGGAGTTCTCATGGTGGAGGCTGACTCCATACCACATTTCTTAATCAACTTCTTGGTGAACTTAGACTGGGATATGGACAAGTCATCATCAGTCTGTCTAACTTGGAGTCCCAAGAAGAATTTCAGCTCACTCATGCTGCTTATCTCAAACTTCCCTTGTATAAGTTTAACAAACTTTCTACAAAGGTTGTTTTTAGTTGATCCAAAGATAATGTCATCAACATATATCTGGACTAGGATGATCTTGCCTTTTGATTCTCTAAGGAATAGAGTTTTGTCTATTTTCCCCCTTGAGAATTTGTTCTCAATGAGGAAGGTAGACAATATTTCATACCAAGCACTAGGAGCTTGTTTCAAACCATATAGAGCTTTCTTAAGCCTATACATATAATTAGGATAGAGAGGATCTATAAAACCTGAGGGTTGTTCAACATAAACTTCCTCTTTTAAGTCACCATTCAGAAATGCTGACTTTACATCCATCAGGAATACCTTGAACCCTTGATAAGCTGCATAGGCAAGGAACAACCTTATTGCTTTCGATCTTGCCACTGGGGCAAATGTCTGATCAAAGTCTATTCCCTCTTCCTGCCTGTAGCCTTTTGCTACCAGTCTTGCTTTGTTTTTGACTATAATGTCATTTTCATCTACCTTGTTCCTATAGATCCACTTAGTCCCTATGACATTGTGATTCTTTGGTTTAGGAACCAACTTCCAGACTTTGCATCTTCTGAATTGATTCAGCTCTTCCTACATGTCATCAATCAAATTTGGGTCTTGTATGGCTTCTTCAAATTTCTTGGGTTCCATCTGGTATAGGAAACTTGAGCAAAGGACTGTGTTCATGTTCTTGCTCCTTGTCTGAACACCATGACTTGGATCATCAATACTTTGGTGTGCTGGATGATCCCTTAGGTGTCTAATTATTGGAGGTAATCTATCCACACCTTGATTTTCTCCAATCACCTCACCATGCTGTACTTTATTGTCTTCATCATCAGCTTGTGGGTCCTGTACTCCCCCCTGGACAGCATCCATCATTTTATTCATCCAGCCTTGCAGGTTGGTCTTCACTAATGGTTAGCTTGTCCATCTCTTCCTTCAAACCTGTAGAGCTACAAGAAGTACTAGACAGCTCATAGTTGATTAGTTTAGTTTCATCAAAAACTACATGGATAGATTCTTCTACAACTTGAGTAGTCAAGTTGTAGACTCTATATGCCCTACTGTTATTGTTTTACCCAACAAATATCTCATCTTAGGATTTGACAGCAAACTTAGTTAAATAGTGCTTGCCATTATTAAGAACATAACACTTGCTACCAAAGAGTCTAAAATAGGCTAAATTTGGTTTTCTGTCTTTCATAATCTCATAGGGTGTCTTCTTGTGGCTTTTGGTGATGGAAGCCCTATTGAGAACATGACATACAGTGTTTACTGCCTCAGCCCAGAATTATTCTGGGAAAAAAATGTCACTTAGTAGGGTTCTACCAGCCTCAATAAGAGTTTTATTCTTTCTTTTAGCAATACCATTTTGCTGGGGAGTTCTAGGCGAGGAGAACTCTTGATGAATCCCTAGTTCTTCACAAAACCTTGTCATGCATTCAGACTGAAATTCAGTTCCATGGTCACTTTTGATTTTGACCACTGAATTGTTAAGTTCATTCTGAATTTTCCTGACAAAATTGTGGAAGACAGTAGGGGTTTCAGATTTCTGCCTCAGGAAGAAAACTCATGTAAATCTAGAATAGTCATCCACAACCACCAGTGTATAGACTTTCCTACCTAGACTATGAACTGGCATATGACCAAATAGATCCATATGTAGGAGATACAAACACCTCACTGAATCTTTGGTATCAAGACTGTGGAAGGAGGTTTTGGTCTGTTTGCCTTTTTGACAAGCTGAACACACACCCTCCAAGATACACTTGACCTGAGGACCATTCATCACTAACTCCATACTATAGAGTTGGTCTATTGACTTATAGTTCAGGTGAGCCAGCCTCTTATGCTATTTGACACAATGAGAAGCTTTCTCATCTACATCTAGACAAATAGGAGAGTTCTTATTCTCACAATCAAAGTTGAGACAGTAAACATTTACTTTTCTATAACCTGACAAGATGACATCTTGATCACTTGTCCTTCTAATCTGACACTCATTCCTAATAAAAGAGGTGTCATAACCAAGATCACTCAGTTGGCTTATGCTTATTAAGTTATATTTCAGACCTTTCACATAAGCCACTTCGGTGATAGTGATAGAACTATTGGAAATGTTACCAAACCCTTTGATGACCCCCTTTTCAAATCCACCAAAGATCACTTTGGGTCCATTCTCTATGGGAGAGTAGTCCTTCAGTATCCTTCTTGTTCCAGTCATGTGCCTGGAATATCCACTATCCAAGTACCATATTAGGGTATGGCCACTTGGACTCACCTGCATCAAATAAAATTACTTAACCTTAGAACCCCAATAATTATTGGGTTCTAGGTTCAGGTTAGACTGAAACTTGACATGTTTGCCTGCAGCCTTTCAGACAGATAAGCTGTCATTCTTCCTGACAGTAGTGTTGTGCCAACAATTAATGGCATAATGACCCACTTTTCCATAACACCAGCACTCATATCTATTGTATTTTCTTTTAAGTACAGTCTTAACAGCATTGCTGTCAACAGTCCTTTTATTGAGTGTTGGGGCTGGTGCATCAAACACTGATGATTTATGAAGAATATAATGTGTTTGTTCATGGGCTGCCCTATTAGCATTTGCACCCTTGTCATTCTGAACACCAAGCTTAGAGTGACCATGTGTAATGTCATGATTATACTTGTTAGTAGGCTGCATCACTTTCCTGAAAGAAATAGGGGGTTTGGAGGCTAGTTGTTGAAATTGGGCTTTGCCTTTTCCTTTAGAATTAGCTGCCCTAGTTTTTTCCTTGAAGCCTAATCCTGTCTTACCCTTTTGGAGGATGAAGTCACCAATTAAGGGTAAGACTAACTTTGGCTTTGAGAATTTAGCCACAAGATCCTTCTCTCTCTGAAGTCTGACTTCCAGACTCTTGATTTGATCATTTTTGAATGCAATTGTACCCATCTGAATAAAAGTTATATTTTTCAGTTTGACAACTTCATTCGTCTTCAAATCCAGCGTTTTTGCTGAATCTGATACAACCAATTGAAGAGTTGCAATTTCCTTAGCCTGTTTCTTGTTAAGGATTCTGCTTCTCTTAAGAGCTTGCAACAAATCACCATACTCATCAATTAATTGATGAACATCCCCTTCAGATTCAAAACCATCCTCATCTCTTAATGCAGATGCTTTTGATTCTGATCCAGTGTAATAATCAGAATCTAAAGATAGGTTGTTTGCCTTGCTGGGACCAGACTGATCCTGACACTGATCTTCCTCAGTCAAAGTCATCAGCCCTTTACAATGAAGATCTTCAATCCCATTGATAGAGTTCAGCAGTTGCAAGAATTATGTCTCTTCTGAATCCTCTTCAGTTGTGAACAGTCCAATATATGCTTCAGCTTCAGTCTCTTCTCCTGATTCTGATGATGATGAGTCAGTCCAACTCTTCTGCTTCTTTGCAACAAAGGATCTCTCCTTCTTGCCCTTATTTTGTTGCCTCTTTTTATCTTTAGATTCCTTTCTTTTATCAGGACAATCAGCTATGACATGTCCTGGCCTGTTGCAACAATAACAAATAATTTTAGAAGAAGTTTATTTACTGGGATTAGATACATACCTGTCATCATTAGATGTTTTCTTCTTCTTGTAATAGTCATCCTTGGAGAAGGATGAAGATGGCTTTGATCTCCTTTTCTTCTTCTTCATGAACCTTTGGAACTGTTTTGTGAAGGCAACAAAGCCTTCATCAGATTTGTAACTGTCTGAAGTGTTGATGTCAGAATTTTCAGATTCAACTTCAGTCATTCTCTTGGGAGGAGAAGGTGACTTTTTCCTGCCCTTTCTTTGGGCTTCAGCCTTAAAAGCAACTGACTTCTCTCTGTATTCAGACTTATTGCTTTTCTCCTCCTCCTTTCTGGCCGTGAGCTGCATCTCATAGGATAATAGTTTTCCAAATAAGGTTGGTGGAGGTGTATCTGCAAGTCTGGCCACCTCTCTGATGACACATATTTTAGTATCCTAATCCTTGGTTAGTAATCCGAGAAACTTGTCATTTAATTCATAAGTGCTAAAGACTCTTTCATATGTCATTAACTCATTAACAATTCTAAAGAATTTCTTATAGCGTTCAACTATGCTATCTGTCTTAGCTTATCTAAAACTTTCATATTCTTGATTTAACATAGACTTCCTATCCTCTCTCACTTCTTTTGTTCCCTCCATGTAGACAATCAAAGTGTCCCACATCTCCTTGGAGGTTTTGCAATGGACCAGATTCTGGAATGTAGAGTCATCTATGACACTCATAATTATGTTCTGAGCCCTCTTGTGTAAGGTTGCTAGGATGATCTCTTCCTTAGTCATTTCTGAATAACTTTTTGCAGTCTTGAGGTTAGCATCAAGAACTGATATGTTCATAGGAATAAATGGCCCTTCTAGTACTGTGATATAAATTCTTGGATCAGATGCTTCCATGAACAATCTGACCCTCTCTTTCCATATGCCAAAATTGTCTTTCCTATAGATAGGAAGTTTCATGGATCCAAGTTCCTTCTAATTCTCACCTGAACCCATTTTGATTATAATTGTTAACTGCCTTATAGATCAACTCAGACTGTTAAGTCTAATCTTGAGCAACCTGGCTCTGATATCACTTGAAAGAATTGGTTTCAAGATATCCTAAACACCTATAGGGGGGGTGAATAGGATCAATTCTTTTTGTTTAATGCAGACAGTATATTTTACTAGCAATTAATCTATGCAACAACTATCACAACACAGCTTAAAAACAAACACAGTCAACACAGATTGCACACAAATTTATAGTGGTTCTCCAAGAGATGGGTACATCCACTTTCCCCCTTCGCCTATCTAGCAGTATACTAGATTTGACCTAACTTCCTTCTTCCTTCTCAGATCCTCAGATCTTACAACTCAGAACCCAGAATGATTCCTACAACTCAGACTTCAGCAAGTCCTACAGCTCAGATCCTCTCAGAGAATCCTACCTCAGAGTGAGTCCACACTCCTACAACTCAGGAAATCAAGCCCTACCTCAACCTCTTCCACAAGGCCTACAACTCAGAGAAATTAATCCCCTACCTTAGACACTCGGCCCTACCTCAGCCTTTAAATATTTAGATTACAACTCAGAGAGATAACTCTCCTACACTCAGATCTATAAAAGATCCTACAGAGAAAATTGATTATACAAAGAATAAATCCTTCCCCTAGGTAGAGAGAGAATGGGTTGAAGGTTTCTTGGTCAGTTCCTGATAGATCTGACTGTTTTAGATCCAACCTGTCTTAGCTTCTTCAAAACTTCTTGAATTTGAACAAAGTAAAGTTGATCTTCTTGTGAAGTTGGAGATGATTTTCAATCCAGCTTCCTTCTTCTATTCAGATGTGGCTCTGAATTCTTCTTGCAGACTTGTTCAGAATCTGCCCTGAGAGACTTGTTGATCTCTGGATGAAGGCTTCTCTTCTTCTTGTTCTTCGATTGTTGTCGTCTTGTTGTTTGATGATAGAACATGTCTTTCTATAGACCCCATCCGAGGTTTCCGGCTGATCTGGTTCATAACAGCCTTCTGACAGCTCTGACAGATGCAACAACATTGTTAGTTATGACAGCTGTCAAGTCTTCAGTCTTGACAATTGATGCCTCTGTGTACTTTATCTCAGCAGAGAAAATGTCGAGATAATACTTCAAATGTGTCAACATAAATAGACCATGTGTCGACACAATTCTTGATGATGTCGACACAGCTCTCATAGTGTCGACACAAACTTCTTTTTCTTCTCAACACAGCTTCAGTGGAATGTGTCGACACAAGTCCTGTGTGTCGACACAATATCTTCTAGTCTCGACAAAGTTGGTGTTGACAGAATTCTAGTGTGTGTCGACACAAGTCCTGTGTGTCGACACAATTATTGTGGATGGAATTCTGGAATGTGTCGACACAAGTCCTGTGTGTCGACACAGTTGTTGTCAACAGATTTTCTGTGTGTCGACACAAGTCCTGTGTGTCGACACAATCTGGCTCCTGGTGTCGACACAGTCTTTCCCAAGTGTCGACACAATTCTTCTAAGGTGTCGACACTTGTACTTAGAAACTTTTTCTGCATTTCCTTAACCTGCACATTGAAACTCAACACAACATCAAATACACATTGATGAATATCATTGAGTTAGGTGAGAATTCTCCAAATCAGGTACACATTTTCCAATGTACCCAATAGGAGGTGATGAGAACTGTCGAGTAGCCGGTTACTGATGGTTAGGATTAGCAGTTAAGACTGAGAAAGGGGAGAAGAGAAAGAGGCCGCTGGCAGTGGCAACACCAGAGTTCTCACGCCGCAGATAATGTCACTCATGCGACGGACTTTCCTTTTTTATAAATCTGTATTATAGCTTAAGTCGCTCTTTTACATGGAAAAGCAAATAAAAGGTGCAAGGGAAGTTGGCAGTTAGAATATGGTGGTCGTCAAGGCCGCGCGGGCTGATTCCTCAGGTCATCAGGCTACGTGGGCTATCTTGCCCCACAACTCACTGCCTCAGGCTGCCTGACTGTGCAGGTAGCCGCCTGAGGTCGCAAGATCGTGCAGACTACTGTCTGTCGAGAAGAAGTTACGTCCTCTGCTTAACCGCACGGTCTGACCGGGAAGGTCACTGAGACGCACGGTCAGAGTTGGTGCAGAATAAGGTCGGGAGGCCAACCCACTCATGTTAATTGCTGAGTCCTCCCGGACAGGTTTCTAAA
Organism: Platanthera guangdongensis; assembly: GCA_039583875.1. Lineage (NCBI taxonomy): Eukaryota > Viridiplantae > Streptophyta > Magnoliopsida > Asparagales > Orchidaceae > Platanthera > Platanthera guangdongensis. The sequence continues at coordinate 29,564,493 of CM077147.1, forward strand.
GGCCTTACTAGAGAAGCCAAGTTTATTTACTAGGCCACAAGGGCTAACCGCTGAGGCCGCGCGAACAGACTTGTTGACCAGTCCGTGAGTGTTGTTGGCGGTTAGGAAAGTGTATCTGTAGGGTTGGTTGTCAAGATTGCTCCCTCAACCTTCCCCCCTTTCAAATGAGAGGTATGAGGGCTATTTATAGGCTCGATGAGGAAACTCCAAGAACTTGACTTGATGACGTCACCCCCGATGGTTTGGGCGAGCTGCGAGCGAGTCCGCCACCTGTTGGCGGACTGAGGAGGAGCTCGCATACTGCTGGGAAGAAGTCTATTCTGTTGGAGGACTGAGGAGGAGTCCACCTCTGTTGGAGGACTGAGCGAGTCCGCCTCTGCTGGATGACTGAGCGAGTCTGCCTCTGTTTTACAAGGTGAGTTTGTGCCATGTTGTGTGGACTGGGATTGAGTATGCCACATACTGGCGGACTGGAGAAGATCCTTGGTGGTCAGGAGGGTTTTTACTTGCAGCGACATGGAGGAGAGTCCGCCCAATAGCCGCGAACTGGAGAGGAGTCCGCCCACTAGTGGTGGGCTGGAGAAGAGAACCATCCGCCTGACTAGCCGCGTGACCTGTTGGTGTGGACTGGGAAGCAGTTTGTGCCTCTGTAGAGCTGGTGACTACCGAGCGACTACTTGCTTATCTATGCGGATAGAATCGCCTAACCGCACGGTCAGAAATGTCTATCCGCGTGGTTAGCTGAAAAGCAGGTCGCGGACTCCCGGGATGAGCTGGAGCAGTCTATGGCTTGCGAGCTAGCCACTTTGGAGAGGATCGTGGATTTCTGGGTTAACACATGATGCCGAGGTGCCCGCCTTGCTAGGGAGATTGAGGGCTCGTCACAGTCCCCGTGCGGATATCACACCTAAAGGTCAACCCCTGCAAATCCCGAGCCAGAAAATGTCTAAAGAACTGCCTGCTCCAAGTATCCCATCGTGACGAATCGTCTGGCGCCGACAGCTCCAAGCACCCCGCAATCCCTACAAACTTCCCAGGTATGCGCAGTAAAACTTTCATATGACAAAGGAAGCCACCGATCCGACCAACTAAGGACCCACTCGCGAGAAAGTGAGGTGCTTGATCAAAGGGGAGTGCAGACGCGGGGACACCAAGGCGCAAATGTGGAGCACCCCATCCACCTCATCTCCCCGCTATCTCTATCGGTCCTGGCATACGCCGCGCCACCCGGGATAAAGTTACTCAACTTCGAGACATTTGACATGAAAAGTGATCCCCTGGAGCACATCAGACACTTTGTAAACTCCATGCGCATGTACAACACCCCCGACCAGCTCCTATGTCTAGTGTTCCCAACAACTCTGAAAGGAGAGGCCCACACCTGGTTCAACACTCTAAAGGATAAGGAAATCAAGAACTTCGCCGAGTTAACTCAGCTTTTCACAGATTAGTTCATTGCAAGCCATTGGATCGTCTGATATCCCTCATACCTCGCAGAATCCGATAGACTGAGGAAGAATCGCTCAATATTACTTTCGTCGCTTCACACGACTGATCCCAGGGGTTAGCCCGAGCTCCTACGCATAACCTTCCTCGAAGGACTCAGACCAGGAAAATTCCACTCTATGCTGATAAACGAGGCACTATCCAGCTATCGCAACCTCATCAAATGAGTCAAGGATCAAATCACAGCAGACAAAGATATCGAAGCGCATCGACATCAATTCGAAGGAGGTTCGAAAAGGAAGAGGAATCTGGAGCCACGATGAGGCTCCAAGGGAAATGACGTGCATCTCGACAATTCCTATTAAGGTCGGGGAGCTTGTTCGCATCAAGTGTACACTCCCTTGAACACCACTCGGGCTGACATACTCTACACCATACGTGACAGCAGTGAACTCCGCAGGCCCGAGCCTTTTGCGCTAAAGAGGGGAAACTAGTCACAATATTGTGACTTTTGTTGGTTTTCTCTAGAGAGATGCACATCACATATGCACAATGGAATATCAAGAAAACCCAAAGAGAAATAGATCTTGCAATGATCATTGATCAAGAAGTAAAAACAACTTTGAATAAAAGTATACCTTAATGGGATTGAGTCACTACTCAACCAAGATGCTCCAAGGTAGTTTGACAAACACTTGCAACTGGAGATCCAAGCGTATAAGTATATCCAAGCCTCTATGGGTATCCACACGAGCAAGAAAAACCCTTAGAGTCTCATCACACAAGATCTAGGTTGGAATAAGGAATGTCTTCAACGTCTCCACGGATTGCTAGATCCCTTAAAGGATAGGCGACGGTGAAGAAGACGATGCTTAGGAAACCCTTTCCGGCAATGACAATAGAGTGGAATGATAGGCGGCTGCGATTTCTATGTTTCGAAATAGTTCCGTCCGGAGGAAGAAGTCACCGCAGTCACGATCTGGATCGGTTAGGTCAAGCGTGAGAGAAAACATTTATCCTATATATATAGAAGACCGAAATAACCTTTGCCTGCAAACCAACACAACCTTTACCCGCAGACCAGACCGAAAATTGGACTTAATAGAATCAAACCAGGATCAAAGACCATCTGTCAAAATGATACGAATACACTCGATGAATCAAAGACCAATCGTCGAAATTATACGAATACACTCGACGAATCAAGGACCATTCGTCGAAATGATACGTGAACATCCGACGAATCCAGACGGGGCATATTCATCTAAACATCAAGAGATTATTCGACGAATCCAAGTTCAATTCATCTAAATGTCAAGAGGTAATTTGACGAATTTAGATCAATTTGTCGGTACAACAAGAGACAATTCAACGAATTTACTATGAGTCATTCGACGAATTCAGACAAAATAATCCACAAAATGTCAAGACACTTCTCGACGATTTACCTGGTCATCTATATTCACAATATAGGTTCTGGGTTGATCCACCTCCAATTCTAGAATGTCATAGGCTTGGCCCTTTCACTCATATCACATATGAGCAATATCAACACAAATCTTTCCAACTTCTCCAATACTCTTATGTGCAGCCTCATAGGCTCATATTGCGTTGGCGGTGAGACTACATGTTTGACCACTTCTATATCACAATGGTAACACTAACAACTTCCATCACGGATACGGCCATAAAACAGAGGGTTGTAATCGATTGAAGGGCGAGATCGAACACCTCGTCCGACAAGGTCTCCTTGGAAGATTTGTGCAAAACTCCGCTCCAAACAAGCTCGGACCGCAAAATGACGATCCAGCTAAAAGCCAAGTAACAGCCCGACACCGATAGGCTAGGGGGCACAAGCGGAGCTCTATCCCCTAGTAGCATACACGAACCCCTCATCTCGACTTAGTGTATTTTTCATTTAGGTGTATTAAGCCGCAAGGGGGAACTTGCGTGCACGATTATGTATCTCATCTTATATTATAACTACTTTTGATTTCCATCAGGCATGCACGTTTCCGGGAAGCGAAGATCTGAGGCGAATACTATAAGCAAGCGACAAGAAATGTGATGCCATCCGCTCCCGCACTACTCGGGTTTCGTGCCCCCGCACTACTGAGCATCCGCTTCCGCACTGCTAGGGCTATGAGCTCCCGCGTTGCTGAGCATCCTCTCCCGCGCTGTTAGGGATACGAGATCCCACGCTGCTGAGCATCCCCTCTCACACTGCTAGGGATTCGTGCTCCCGTGCTGCCGAGCATCCACTCCTACACTGTTAGGGCTACGAGCTCCCGCGCTGCTGAGGATTTATGCTCCTGCGCTTCTAAGCATCTGCTCCTGTGCTTCTAGGGCTATGAGCTCCTGTGCTGCAAGGTCTTCATGCTCCCGTATTGAAGGACAACTCGATAAGACGAATCCCCCAAAAGCGAGATTGGAGAAAGCCTTTATGCACCACCCAGACGGACCTCGGTGCTCCCAGGTGAGACGGATAAAGGTCTGTATACACCTCTCAGGCGAGATGGACAAAGGTTCATCTGTACCTTCACTTGGCCGAACCTCAGTTCTCTTGAGGCGCAAACGAACAAAGGTTCTTCGCCTCCTCCACCCAGATGGACCCCGGTCCTCCCAGGCGAGATGTACAAAGGTTCATATGCATATTCACTTGGACGAACCATGGTTCTCCTGAGGAGAGAACGGACAAAGGTTCTTTACCACCTTCACCCAAATGGACCCCGGTCCTTCCAGGAGAGATGGACACAGGTTCATCTGCATCTTCACTTGGGCGAACCTCGGTTCTTCTGAAGCGCGAACGTACAAAGGTTCTTCTCCACCTCCACTCAAACAGACTTCGGTTCCCCCAGGCGAGATGGACAAAGGTTCATCTGCATCTTCACTTGGACAAACCACGGCTCTCCTAAGGCGCGAACGGAACCAGGGTTCTTTGCTACCTCCACCGGGACGAACCCCGGTGCTCCCAGGCAAGATGGACAAATGTTCATATGCACCTTCACTTAGACGAACCTCGGTTCACCTAGAGCACAATCGAACAAAGGTTCTTCGTCGCACCCGCTTGGATGAACCCCAGTTCTCCTAGAACGCAATCGAACAAAGTTTCTTCGTCGCTCCCTCTTGGATGAACTCCAGTTCTCCTAGATTGCAATTAAACAAAGGTTCTTCGTCGCTCCCGCTTGGACAAACCCCAGTCCTCCTGGAGCATAATTGAACAAAGTTTCTTTGCCGCTCCCGCTCAGACGAACCCAGGTTCTCTCAAAGCACTATCGAACAAAGGTTCCTCGCCACCACCTCTTGGACGAACCGCGGTTCTCCCAAAATGCGATTGAATGAAGGTTCTTCACCACTATCGCATAGACGGACTCTGGTCCTCCCAATCACACTCTCGCCATTAATGATCGGTGATGACCGCCAACGAAAGCGCTCGACAAGCGAGGGACTTAAAAGCACCAGACGATCTAAGGCTACCACAACGCATGACGTGACACCAAGTCGCCACAGCAAGAACAACTGCCAAAGCGGTTCAGCGACTGCTAAGATACCCCGCCGAGTAACGATGACAAAATCTTAACCACGCGAAACCAACATCCTAGGACAGTTTCAAGCTCGATGCATCACAAAAAAACTCACGCGTCCAAGGAAGGGAAGTGGCAAAGGCCATACTCGAGCCAACCGTGTCAGGACGGCACACGATGCAAATGCAATCAACTGCTTCCCCGTCATCAGCACCATCTTTTAAGATGACACCTACTCAGAGGATGGAACACTCTCGCAGCCTTCGCAAAGCGCGAAGCCCCAACCAAGTACAAGGAAGAGTTCAGCAGTACGTAGCCACAATGAGCCTACCTTCATAGTCATCATCTCAAGGTCTGCTCAGTTGTCTGGACTCGCTCCATTACAAGGTCTCAGACCTCTGGCGTTCTGCAAATGTGAAAACTCACACCATTGCAACATCCTAAGGCACAGACGTTGTCGACGACCGCCACCTCCAGAAGCTCCGTCCTAGCTCCAGGCAGGATTGAACACTGAATCACTCAAAGCAGCAGCACGGAAGAAGATACCATGTCCTTCCACGTTTTCTAGCGGCCGCAAGCCTACAAGTCATTTCGCGACGCCGAGACACGGGGGCAGAACGTCGCCCTACGCTGCAAGAACTCGCCACAAGCGCCAACGCTCTGCAACAGCCGCACAAGCTAGTGCACGACACTATACTCGCACATCCAGACAAGGAGGATGCAAAAAGTGACTCGCAATGCGCAAAGAAGGGGAACATCTGTGCGACGTGCTACAGATGCCGTGAAACAAGAATAGGTAAGGAACGAGCAGCCAATAACAGGAATGGAGGGCTAAACATCTCCCGCAAAAACCTTCAGCCAGCGAAGCAGACACGAGTGATTCCAATACATCTGCGCTTACATCAAAGCCCCTCCAAGGGGATATTTCACGCCGCAAACAAAAGTAACTTGTGATATACGTATACTAAAATGTCCCTCAGTCCACGACTTTAGGGCATCATGATCGAGCTCAAAAATTTCCCGTTCATCGCTTCGCGGATCACTCATTGTCGCAATTACTGACACGCCCCTCCAGAAAACTATAAATAGGCCCCCAAGCCTTCATTTCAACTCAAGCAACTCTAGAGGCAAGAGAGACCTCTGAGGTTTTCTGACGAGAATTGTGCACTTATGCCGATTCTCCACTCAGAAATTTGTTCCGCTCTTCTCCTTGCAACACAGACTCTTCACGCTTCAAGTGACATCAACCGCCTCCGCGAGAGTGCTCCCATCCAGGCTCCGCATCAACGAGAGCGCAGTCTCCTGATGCACCGAGGACTTAGAAGATTTTCCAGCCGGAACACTCCGACCAAGATTTTGTGAACTCGACGTCGCCTCAAGGTCGGAGTGCTCCCATCGAGGCTCGGATGACTTAGTCATTCTTCCCCATCCTTCTGTACTTGTAACAGAGTAGCGGTTTGTCACCCTCCGAAATCGATCAATTTATCTTATGTAATACATCGAGAAGCTAGTGGATTTTGGCTCAGCACAGTTCTAGTCGTGTGATTTTTCACCATTTCTGGGTTTTCCACGTCAAAAACGTCTCTTGTTCATTGTTGTGATTTTCTTTAACTGATTGCACGTCCGGTTCAACTCCGAGCTAAGACGGTCCGACTCTCTGGATCAGAGAAACGGCCGGGTGACTTGCAACAATAACGGTTATGTGCAGGGCAATATACAAATTTATATGATTTTTTTAATTTAGTCTGCATTTATACTTTGACCGCCTATAGACGAAAATGACGATAACTATATACAAGCCGTACAATTCATAATAGTTATATAGATAGAGAGAGATTGCACTAGAATAAACTGAAGGAGATAACGAACAGTACCTTGTGAAGAAACAGTATTTCAAGCACCATTAGGACAACTTGGTGTGCGGTATTAGAATTCGAATTGGATTTGGTTGGAATCACCCTAGATTGTGGCTAGCGACAACGGCCGACCGGCCGGGTGGTAGCGGGGGTGTGGGGGGAGAGGGTTCATGGACGTGGTGCCGGGCGGCCGAGGGGTGGCAGGTGATTGATCCACATCACGTGGCACGTGCGCGACAGTTCGGGGCAATTTGGACAGCCATGGAAGAAATTGAATGGCTCGTTCTCCTAAGCCTCCTTAGAAAATATCTACAAACTCAAGCTTTGGATCGATCAATCATGTATGGGCCCGCAAGAGGGCAACCCACAGGATGATTATCTCTGGTGACTATCGACGAAATGCTCGGAGGATCAAACAACTCTACTGGTTTTTCGTGTTTTCATTAGCCATGTAATGAGCCACAAGTTTTTTCTCAGGCACGCGAATAGCACATGACATTTTCAATTTCTTGAAACTGCAGGTTTCACGGTCCCGCTTATATAGTATTTGGAGAATACAAACAAAATTCACAACCTTTCCTGCATTGTGTTTCGCTCCAGAATCCAATTTATGTAGGCGAAAACTCTCAACGTCGTACAATGACTTTTCTATAGAGTGTTCCAAGAATGCAAATGGAACCTTTGGCATTTATTAGAGTGTTCGAAAAATCTAAAAGAAAATCTGGCTTTTCCTGCAGAGTGTTTGGAGAATCCAAACGGAAACTCCAGCCTTTTCAAAAGAGTATTTGGAAAATCCTGACCGAAACTCCAGCTTTTTCAAAGTATTCGGAAAATCCAAACAGAAACTCCAATCTTTCCTAAAGGTCAAAGACGACTCTTTGAGCTCTTGCCTCACACTTTTCATGAAACACATGCTTGAAAAACATGGTCAACAATATTGATGCCTCTTTCACATACAACCTAAAATTTACAGGAATATCTTAACAAATCTCTCTCTTTTCGACTAAGTGAAGAAAACTTAACGAATAAACTGCCGCATGAACGCCGCTCGCGGCCAATCTGCCCTAGAGTCTCCAATTTGCCTCCGGCCGACCAGGTCGTCGCCAAAAACACGCGGCCCATCTCACGCGCGCGTTCAATCAACAACACCAAATTCGAGTTAATGAGACTCGAACTTAATAGTTTTCTCTACAAAGGTTGAGAACACTGTACGCAACCCTCCGACCATACAGTCGCACAACCACGTGTTGTATATGGAGGGAACTGTCATGCCGGTGATCCTCACACAGTGCTCGAACATCCCTTTTGACATGATCTTGTGCAATAACATATATGCTCCATTGTCATCTGTGTGCACCGAGCGGCCCTCCGACCTTTGCAAATCCAACTCTTTCTGCTCTAGAGCCCCTATCACGTATCCACCGCCTCCGCCATGTGACCCTCCGGCTATACTGCGTGTCAATATGGTCGTTGCACGCTCGAGTAGCCAAGGTGGGGCTCCGCGACCCCCCCGTCCAATCGTCCCTCCCCCCCCCCCCCCCCCCCCCCCCCCCACGGTGAGGAATGGCAAACCGCCCGACCGACCATCCATCGACCGGCTTTGGTCGGCCGGACCCTCGTCATTGGTCGGCCACTTCATCGATGTCGGTTGATTCTCCTCTGATCGGTCCCTCGGTGGTCCTTTAAACTTCATCGCTCGATCGATGTGTAACCATCATGTAACCAACTCAGCAAAACCATCTGAATATTTTGATGGGTGTGTACATAATAAATCCTCTAAGTACGTATTATAAAATATAAGAACCGGTACACGCATAACACATAAATTGGTTATAGTGTGCAGATAACGGCGTAACCACCATAACCACCCTCAAAAATAATAAATAGGGTCTTATACCCTTCTTACATTCCATCTTTTCCTCCTCTGCATCACATCCTATGTACGAGAGAATTCCTTGAGGAATCCCTCGAAGATCTTCTCATGCACTTGAAGAATCCTTCATAGATCTTCAAGTGTATTCGAAGATCCCTCGAAAATCTTCATTCTCCTTCGAGTGACCCTACACACATTCCACCATGCGCACGTTACACCTAGCGCACGTTCCTCCCTATGCACGTTTCACCTTGCGCGCACTTTTCTTCAAGCCTAGCACACTCCGCGCACACTGCGACCTCCACTCAGTGATAAGATCCCCCTTGCAGCAGCAAGTCCACCTCTCTAGGAACCTCCACGCACAACATGAGACAAGTTGTATACACCAAGATGCGCAAAATACACCACTCAAGCCTCCGTGACATGTTGCCCAGAGTGAAACACTCCCCACTGCAGCTTAGAAGACAATTAGCTCTGTGAGCCTCGGAGCCTTCTCTCCCTCTCTCTCAGTATTTGTAACGAGAGGTGGCATGTCTCCCTCACATTCTCTGTAAAGTCTTGCAACAACACAAAGAAAATATGGTAGAAGTTTGGCCGGCACAGTTCCAATCGCATTGTTTTTTAGCTCTTCCCGGGGTTTTCCACGTTTAAAAAATCTCATTACCAGCCATCTCATTCATTTCATTTTAAATTGACTGTTTGCACGCTCGATCGCTCCCTGAGCCTAGACAATTCGATTTGAGACCGGTCTACTGAAGCTATTATCGATTTGGGACAGGTCGCATTCATCTCATTTTAAATTGATTGTTTGCCACAACAGTTTGGCGTTGTCGGTGGGAAGCGAGTTCCCAACATCCTAAAAAGATAGCACCCTCAGCACAATGGTACTCGTGACTAGAGACCATGGCGGGAGAAGCTGACCGCACCGCAAAAGGGACGACCCTTGGTGGGCACGTTGGTCAAAATCCCCCTCGCTTGTCTATTAACATGTTTGAAGTAGAACCCCATGCGCTGATATTCAAGGTCGCGTTGCCCATCTTGCCAAAGAACCTAAAGCTTAGTATCATAGCAACTGCCCTAAGTAGCAGGCCTCGATGAGAGGCTCACATGTGAAGAAGTTCATGCCATAATTTCTGATGAGCACGAACGTATCAGGCAGCGTGGCACTATGGTCGGTCGGCCTCTCCATCAGTGCTCTCCATTCGTACCCGAGTTTTGGGCACACCCAATCCCCCATGGTTTCAATTCCCAAAGATCGAGACATACGATGGAACGGGAGACCCGTCAGAGCACGTCAGGCACTTCGCAATCATGATGCAACCTTGCAATGCCCCAGATCAACTGTATTGTCAAGCTTTCCCGACAACTTTGAAAGGACAAGATCGCACCTGGTTCATGTCCTTGAAGGAGGGATAAATCAAGATTTTGGAAGAACTAACACAACAATTCACGGACCAGATCATTGTTAGTCGCCAGATATTTAAAGATCCTTCCCAACTGCCTGGTATTCGTCAAAGTGAAGGGAAAATCCTTAAAGAATTCTTCTGTTGTTTCACCATTGAGGTACGACGAATCGATGAAATAAAATTGGAGCTCCTATGGGGATTTATTCTTAGAGGGCTCCACCTTGGTGGCTTCCACTCCGCACTAGTACGAGAGACTATACCCAGCTATTTCGATCTTGTTCGACGGCTCGATGCCCAGATTGTTACTGATGATGTAGTTGAAACTCACCGCCAACAATTCAAAAGCAACTCAAAGAGACAGCGAGAGCAAGAGTTAATACCACCGCCGGTTCCTAAAAAGAGTAACTCACGCTGTGTCAACTCTCGATGAGCTGGGGGGGGTATCACCAACATCAAGCCTTCACTTCCCTTAATACTTCGCGAGCGGAAGTGTTGGTGCTCCTGTTGGGTACATTGGTCAAATGTACCTGATTTGAAGAAGCCTCACCTAACTCAATGATATACATCATAATGTATTTGATGTTTGTTTGAGTTACTTGTGCAGGTTAGGTATTCACTGGACTGAAGCTAAAAGTTTCTAAGTCCATGTGTCGACACCCAGAGGGAAAGTGTCGACACTTGAGAAAGCTTGTGTCGACACCCAGACAAGCTGTGTCGACACTTGGAGTAATTGTGTCGACACCTGATTTGAAGAAGAGTCGACCTTACTTAATTATATGCAGTCAGAAAGTGTCGACACTTGGAGCTGTGTCGACACTGTGCAGTGAAGAAGAATGCAGAAAAGCTGTGTCGACACTTAGCAGAAGTGTCGACACCTAGAAGAGCTAAGTCTACATCAGAAAGTGTCGACACTTGGAGTTGTGTCGACACTCAGCAAAATTCTGCAGAGACTAAGGACAAGTGTCGACACTCAACACAATGTGTCGACACTCAATCAGCAGAGTCAACATATGAAGAATGTGTCGACACTCAGCACAATGTGTCGACACACAAACAGGAAGTCAGCACTTGAAGTAAGTGTCGACACCCAGCACAATGTGTCGACACTTAGCTAAAGACTCTACACTTGAAGAAAGTGTCGACACAAGGAGCTGTGTCGACACTTAGCAAAGAACAGAAAAGTTTACAAAATATTCTAAGTACAAGTGTCGACACTAAGGGAATGTGTCGACACTCAGCTGAAGAAACAAAAGAAGCTTGTTGAAGACTTGTGTCGACACCAAGCAGTGGCAGTGTCGACACTTGACAGAAGACTTTCAACACATGAACTGTGTCGACACAAAGGAGATGTGTCGACACTTAGAAGAATTCAACAAGTTATAGAAGATCAAGTACTTGTGTCGACACTTAATTTCAGTGTCGACACTTGAAGAAGAATCTGTGTCGAGACATACAAGGAGTTGTGTCGACACCTTGTACCAAGACTTGTGTCGACACTTACACAACATGTGTCGACACTTGGTCTATAAGTGTCGACACTTAAGAACAGAAAGTCTCGACACTATCTGACAGTTAGAGAATTTCAAGAAGTGACTGGTTGACATGACAGCTGCCGATCCAGCCGGTCTACAGCAACTGTCAGAGATGTCAGAAGTCATTATGAACCGGACCAGCCGGTTACCATGAAGAATGCCTATAAATAGGCACAGACTGTTTACAACAGAAGGCATACAGTGGTTGTTAAAGGTTGTTGATCAAACAGATACATACACTTAAAATCAGAGTTCAGATTATTTTGAAGTAATCATAAAAGTTCTCTAGGTATACTGAGTTTGTCAAGAGAATCAACACAAGAAGATCTTGCTGTCCAACAGCAGATCTAAGAAGTTGGAGAGAGAGAGCTCCAATCAAGAATTCAGTCTTTGGAACTAAGGCTGAGAAGAAGGATTCAGAATCATCTGGATCTCAAGAGGCAGAGGTCAAGGATCAACTGCAGAGGATTCAGACTAATTCAGTTCTACTCAAGAAGCTTTGAAGGAAGCTAAGTCAGTTTGGATCTAGCTGAGTTCTTCCAAGAACTCTTCAAGAAACTCTCAACTCCTCTCTTATTTTCTGAGTTGTAGAGTTAGTTATTGTAATTCAATTTTAACTTGTAGGATCCATTGAATCTGAGTGAATTGTAAGCCTATGTTATAAAGGCTGAGGGTAGGGCTTGGTTGCCTGAGTGTAGGAGTTGAAGAACTCTGAGTGTAGGCCTTAATTGGCTGAGTGTAGGCCTGGGTGGCTGAGTGTAGGCCTTGGTGGCTGAGTGTAAGGCTTTGGGCCTGAGGTGTAGGAACCTAGTTGGGTTCTGAGATAGTGGAGAAGTTTGGCCGAATCTAGTACACTGCTAGATAGGCGAAGGGGGAAAGTGGATGTACCCAAAGATTGGGGAACCACTATAAATTTGTGTGTCTGCTGTGCTGTGCTGTGGATTAGCAGTTTATATCTTGTTATTACTGTTAGCTGTAGAAATCTGTGTGATAACTGTTTTGCTGCAAACAAAGTTTCAAAAAGGTTTAGGTCACCTATTCACCCCCCCCCCCCCCTCTAGGTGTTTAGGTATCATATCTTTCAAGTGGTATCAGAGGGAGGTTCCTCAAAAAGGACTAACTGTCTGAGGAGATCTAGTTTGGCAGATTCAGTGTAAGTCAGAACACAGTTTCAAGAAAATCAAGAACATGGGTTCTTCAGAGAATCACAAGGAATTGGGTTCAATGAAATTGCCTATATGCAGAAAGAGATCTTTGGGATCTGGAAAGAAAGGGTTAGGCTATTTATGGAGGCATCTGACCCTAGAATCTACATCACAGTCAAAGAGGGGCCATATGTGCCCATGAAGGTTTCAGTTTTGGATGCTACACAGAGAACTCCAAAGGATTTCTCTGAGATGACTAAGGATGAAATTGTCCTAGCCACTATGGACAAGAGGGCACAAAACATATAGTAAGTGCCATTGATGATGCCACTTTTCAGAACTTAATTCACTGTAAAACAGCAAAAGAGATGTGGGATACTCTCATTGTCTATATGGAAGGTTCTGAAGAAGTTAGGCAAGATAGGAAGTCCTTGCTTAATCAAGAGTATGAGAGCTTTAGGCAAGGAAGAGGAGATAGCATCACTGAATGCTACAAGAAGTTCTATAGAATTGTTAATGAACTCATGTCCTATGGAAGAGAGTTCACTAACTATGAATTGAATGATAAGTTCTTAAGGTCCCTAACCAAAGATTGGGACACCAAGATATGTGCCATCAGATAAATGGCAAAGTTGGGAGACATTCCTCCTCCCACACTGTTTGGGAAATTGTTGTCTTATGAGATGCAGCTGTCAGTGAAAAAAGAGGAGGAAAAATCAACAAGGACTGAGCACAGGGAAAGGACTGTTGCCTTCAAATCAGAAGTACCTAGAAAGGGCAGGACTAAGTCATCAACTCCTCCTCCAGAGGTAGTTGAATCAGAATCTGATGAGTCTGTTAGCACAAAGTCTACAAGCAGTGAAAGTGATGAAGACTTTGCTGCATTCACCAGACATTTTCAGAAATTCCTGAAGAAGAAACAGTGGAGGTCCAGACCTTCATTTTCCAAAGGGAAAGAAGTCCAGTATCAGGAGAAGAAGCCTTCAAAGAAGGACAAGAAAAAGACAAAGACTGGCAAGGCAACTGGGTCTAAGATAGTGTGTTACTGCTGCAATAGACAGGGTCATGTTATTGCAGATTGTCCTGAGAGAAGAAGAGAATCCAGTGACAAAAAGAAGACTCACTTCAAAGGAAAGAAGGAGAAGTCCTTTGTTGCAAAGAATGAGAAGACTCTTTCAGACATTTCTTCTTCAGACACTGAGACAGATGCTGAAGCCTACATAGGGCTATTTGCTGAAGAAGAAGAAGAGTTTATGCAGATCATGGAATCAATCTATGAACAAGAAGAGTGTCAGTGCCAAGGACTAATGACATTGACTGAAAGTACCAAAATCCTGGAGCAGCCAGGACCTAGTCAGGTACAAAGTCCAACTCAAAGTTCAGATTCCAGTTCCAGTTCAGAGTCAGATTCATCTTCATCAAGTGATGGAAGTGTTTCTGAATCTGAGGGAGATATTCATCAGCTCTTAGATGAATATAAAGTACTGTTGCAAGCCTATAAGAAAAGCAAGACCCTAGCCAAAAGTCAGGCAAAGGAGATTGCTGATCTCAAGGCAGCTGCAACAGATTTTGAGAAGAAATTTGATCAAAAGCTCAATGAGGTAGCCAGGCTGAAACACATTACTGTGATTCAGATGGGAACTATCACCTATAAAAATGATCAAATTAAGAGACTGGAGATCAATCTTCAGAAGGAAAGAGAGCTAGTTGCTAGGTTTTCAAAACCTAAATCAGTGCTACCCTTGATTGATGAATTTGTTCATCATAAAGGAAAGGATGGATTGGGTTTTATTAAACCAGCTAGGACTGTTCAGGATCAGTCCAAGTCCAAGGGCAAAGCCCCAACATTCAATAAGCCTGCTGTAGTCAAGACAGCCAAGTCTGTACCTAAGCAAAGGTACAACAAGTTTGAATGCTGGTGCTGTGGCAAAGTTGGCCACTTTGCCTTGGACTGTTGGCACAATGCAAGTGCCAATGGGAGTAGCAAGCTACCTGGTGGAAAGCCAGTAGGTAGCTATGTCATGTTGCAAACTAACAATCACCAAGGACCCAAGTTTACTTTGGGTTCTAAGGTTCATTAATTTGTTTTGCAGGTGAATCCAAGTGGCCATACCCCAACATGGTACTTGGATAGTGGATGTTCCAGACATATGACTGGAACAAGGGGACTACTGAAGGACTACATTCCAATCAAAAAAGGTCTAAAGGTGACCTTTGGTGGTTCTGAAAAAGGAATCATCAAAGGGTTTGGTAACATTTCCTCAAACTTAGTTACCATTACTCATGTGGCTTATGTTAAAGGGTTGAAACACAACCTTATAAGTATAAGTCAATTAAGTGATGTAGGGTATGACATCTCATTTGTTAAAAATGGTTGTCATATCAAGAGGTCAAGTGATCAAGAGATCATTTTGACAGGATATAGAAATAGGAATGTCTACTGCTTAGACATTATGATTGAGAACAATGGTTCTCCTGTCTGTCTTGTAGCTGATGAGACAATCTCTCATTGTGTCAAGTGGCACAAGAGGCTAGCTCATCTTAACTACAAGACTATTAGCAAACTCTTTAGCAAAGAGTTAGTGAGGAATGGTCCTCAAGTTAAGTGTGTCAAAGATGGCATTTGCTCAGCTTGTCAAAAGGGCAAGCAGACTAAATCCACCTTTAGAAGCTTAGACAACAAAGATGCTGTGAGGTGTTTATACCTCTTGCATATGGATCTATTTGGTCCAATGCCAGTTCACAGCTTAGGTAGGAAGGTCTATACCTTTGTAGTTGTTGATGACTATTCAAGGTTTTCCTGAGTGTTCTTCTTAAGGCAGAAATCTGAAACACCTAGTGTCTTCTATAGCTTTGTTAAGCAAATTCAGAATGAATTGAACTGTACAGTGGTCAAAATTAGAAGTGACCATGGTACTGAGTTTCAGTCTGAAAGCATGACAAAACTGTGTGAAGATTTTGGGATATTTCAAGAATTCTCTTCACCTAGAACACCTCAGCAAAATGGCATTGCTGAGAGGAAGAATAGAACCTTGATAGAGGCTGGTAGAACCCTACTTAGTGATACATCACTGCCTGAGTATTTTTGGGCTGAAGCAGTTAACACTGCATGTCATGTGATAAATAGGGCTACCATCACTAAAAGGTTAAATAAGACCCCCTATGAAGTTGTGAAAGGCAGGAAACCAAACCTATCCTATTTCAGAATTTTTGGTTGCAAATGCTTCATACTTAACAATGGAAAGTCTTACTTAACTAAGTTTGCTGCCAAGTCCCAAGAGGGAGTGTTTGTTGGGTACAGCAATAATAGTAAGGCTTATAGAGTCTACAACTTGACTACACAAGTTGTAGAGGAGTCTGTGCATGTAGTTTTTGATGAGACAAAACTTATTAACAATGAGTTGTCTAGTAGTGTGTGCAGCCCCACAGGTCTTACTAAGAAGATGGACAAGCTAACCATAGAAGATGTACCTGCTGCAAGACAGCAAGTAGAAGAAGATGGCTTATGTCCAGGGGGAGAACTACATGTACCAGGAGCTGAAGAAGTACAAGGAACTCAGCATGATGAAGATGCTGTAGAAGTACAACCAGAAGTAAGGATGCCTCCAGCCAACAGGCATCTAAGAGATCATCCAGTAGAGCTGATTATTGGAGATCCAAGACAAGGTGTTCAGACAAGGAGCAGAAATCAGAATGCTGTAGTATATTCAAGTTTTCTGTCTCAAATAGAACCAAAGAAATTTGAAGAAGCTATACAAGATCCACAGTGGACTGAAGCAATGCAGGAAGAGCTTAATCAGTTCAAAAGGTGCAAGGTTTGGGACCTGGTTCCTAAACCTAAAGATCACAATGTGATAGGAACAAAGTGGATCTATAGGAATAAGTTAGATGAACAAGGAGTTATCATTAAGAATAAAGCAAGACTGGTTGCAAAAGGATATAGGCAAGAAGAAGGTATTGATTTTGATCAAACCTTTGCTCCAGTAGCCAGACTGGAAGCCATAAGGATGTTCTTGGCTTATGCAACCTATCAAGGATTCAAGGTATACCAAATGGATGTGAAGTCAGCATTCCTAAATGGTAATTTGAAAGAAGAAGTCTATGTGGAGCAGCCTGCAGGTTTTGTTGATCCTACTCTTCCACATTATGTCTATAGACTTAGGAAAGTATTGTATGGGTTAAAGCAAGCTCCTAGAGCTTGGTATGAAACCCTATCTAGTTTCCTCATTGAGAACAAGTTCTCAAGGGGGAAAATAGATAAGACTCTATTCCTTAGGGAATCTAGAGGCAAAGTCATACTAGTCCAAATATATGTAGATGACATTATATTTGGGTCTACTGAAAGTAGCCTTTGCAAAAAGTTTGCAAAGCTTATGCAAAGTCAATTTGAGATGAGTAGTATGGGAGAACTGAAGTTTTTCTTGGGTCTCCAAGTTAAACAGACTGAAAGTGGCTTATCCATATGTCAGTCCAAGTTCACCCTAGAACTCATAAGGAAATATGGTATGGATTCATCCAGTACCATGAAGACTCCTATGGGGTCAAGTATGTCTCTTAGCAAGGATGATGCAGGGAAACCTGTAGATGAACCTTGTATAGAGGGATAGTTGGCTCCTTACTATACTTGACTGCAAGTAGGCCTGACATTATGTATGCTACATGTGTTTGTGCCAGGTATCAAGCCTGCCCTAAAGAGTCTCACTTGACTGCAGTCAAGAGAATTTTGAGATATCTAAAGGGCACTCCCTATCTAGGCCTCTGGTACCCTAGGAATGGAGATTTTGATCTAACAGGCTATTCAGATGCAGACTTTGCAGGATGCAAAGAAGATAGAAAGAGCACTACTGGATCCTGTCAATTCCTAGGTGGAAGACTCATTTCATGGAGCAGCAAAAAGCAGACTAGTGTGGCTATTTCCACAGCTGAGTCAGAATATGTAGCTGCAGGAAGTTGCTGTGCTCAACTTCTATGGATTCAACATCAGCTAGAAGACTATGGATTTCAGGTAAGTAGAACTCCACTTTTCTGTGATTCTACAAGTGCTATTTCAATAGCTAATAATCCTGTATCACATAGTAGAACTAAACATATTGAGATTAAATATCACTTTCTTAGGGAGCATGTAGAAAGAAATGATATTGCACTTGAATATGTTAAAACTGATAATCAGATAGCTGATATGTTTACTAAGCCTTTAGAAGAAGCTAAGTTCAATAGGTTCAAAATTGAACTAGGTATGATAAACTTAGACTAAGTTTACAGAACTAAAAATTGGCTAAGTAAAAAGGTGTCGACACATAGACAAGTCTATGTCGACACAGAATAGTAAGTGTCGACACTTCAGGAAAATGGTGTCGACACATCTAGGAAGTTGGTGTCGACACTTCAGAATGTTAGTGTCGACACATGTCGAGTTGGTGTCGACACATCCAATAAAGTGTCGACACTTAAGTTTTACTCAGAATTTTCTAAGTAACGTCTCGACTACATGTCGAGTAGTGTGGTGTCGACACATAACCAAGTGTCGACACATAAAATCTGTTGACTAAACTTGTGTCGACACATGAGTGTCGAGACATTATAAGTCAGTGTCGACACTTATTGCCAGTGTCGACACATCTTTAGTAATCCATCCCGCTTGTTCGTCTTCAAACCAGAAAGGTATAAATAGGATTCTGTCTTTGTTTGTCGACACGCTTTCAGAGTTTCGAGACCAAAACTGTGTGTCGACATTTCTCTTTTCTCAAGACTAATTCTACAAACCCTAATGGCTCCCAAGCTCGAGGAGAACGTCAATGAAGGCTATGAACTGGTTCGTGGCGCGTTCGACGATGGCGATCAAGAAATCAATCGGTGGTAACCCTAGTCACCGATTCTGGATTGGAGTACTTGGTTTCAGAACCAACAAAAATATGGAAGAAGGAAGTTCTCGAATTCCTTACTGGAGCTTCAGTAGATGACTCAGGTCACAAAATCAAATCAAGAGTGCATGGCACCAAGGTCAAGATTTCACCCAAAACTCTAAGAAAGGTACTTCAGCTACCTAGAATTCAAGCAGAAGAGGAAGTGACTACATCTAAGACCAGGGAAGCACTTACCTGGTGTGGTCTTGACTCTAAGATGAAAATAGGTTCTGTCTTTAACAGAAAAGGCATGAACATTCAAGGAAAGTTTCTGTCAGAAATAGTGGGAAAGGTTATCCTCAGTAAACCTGGAGGGCATGACAGGGTGTCAGCCTCCATGTTCAATGTCATGACCAGAATCATCTTAAACCTAAAAACAGATTGGTCAATGGTTATCTTTGAGAAGATAAAGGAAAGTCTGAAGAAGCTCAATCTGGGCAGGATACTTAGTCTCTACCTGGCTGGTACAATACCAGAGGTAATGAGCTCTGCTGCAGGTAGCAAAATCAACCACATGAGAAAGATGGACATGAGGATCTTCTCAAGGTGGGAAAGGGTGCTGTCAAAGGAACTGTCCACCCCTGAGAAGCAAGTTTCTAAGAAAGATTCACCTCCCAGGAAGAAGAGAAAAACTGCAGTTGTGGCACAAGAGTCCTCAAGCAGTTCTGAAAGTGAAGAACAGGTTGTTTTACACCTGATGAGCAAGAAGAGGAGACAGTAGTCAAAACCCCTGCTGCTCAAGATGTGGCTGAAATTCAGGGGGAGCTGCCTACAGCTAGCCCCATGCAAAAGGATTCAAGCCAGGGGGAGCCTCCAGCTGTAGAACAACTCTCTACACTGGAAAGTGAGCAAGCTACAATCATTATCCAAGAGGTACTTTCTGACCTCAATACTTTAGATTTTTCTGTAATAGATTCTGATTTGTCTGATGTCCATCAGCAAACTCAGCAAGAAAATCAAATATCAGATGTTGTTCTCCAAGACACATCAGTAGTACAAGAAGTTGTTCCTGATAAAGTAGTTGATGAACCCAGTACTTCTCCTGCACAGTCTCCAGCTGAATACACAATGGAAGACCTCTTTCTGAATTTAGATCAAGAGGATTTTGACATGGACAAGAATGCTACTGCTGAAGAGAAGGGTGCTGCTGTTGAGGGGGAGAACTTGGAAGTTCAGGATGAGCCTTTAAGGCTAGACACTGAGAAGGCACTAGATGTGCAAGCTGAAAAACCATCAAGCCCTAAGGACAGGGTGAATATAGACAGTACTTCAGAGTCTGAGGAAGATGAGACTGAACAAGCTAAAAAGAAGAAACTCTTTGTATTCAAGAGAAGAAGTCAGAGCTACAAGAAGGCTCTACAAACTGTTGCTAAACAATCCTTAGTCACACAAGCTCCATCTCCTGATTACAGTGCATTAATGGTAGCCCTGTAAATCAAGCTGGATGAGCAAAGGAAGGCTATAGAGACTTATGTTGATGAAGGGCACAAGACCCTACAATTTGATCTAGCACAGGACATCAAGTCAATAAGGTTTGAAATAAACCTTAATAAAAAGGAGATGAATGAATGCTTCCACAAGGGTGGAAATGCAGTTGTGTTTCTGGCAACACATCAAGAGAAGATAAAGGAAAAAATAGATGATATAGCATTGAAACAGGGCTATGTGCTGGAAAATCAATTAAGGATGAATGATAATTTGACTGCATCCCACAATGCTATAGTCACTGCACTAAAGAATAAGACTGCTGAACCTTCAACATCATCTGCTGCTGCAAAGGCTGAATTTGATAAACCTTTTCAAGATGAAATTGCTGCTGTCAAGACTGCAATCAAGGATTCACAGAAGGTCATTTCTGAACAGCTTACAAAGCTTAGACCTTATTTTAAGGATGGAATCAGGTACTTGGACAGCCAAATCAGGTTCCAGAAAGATGATGTAAGAGATCATGTTGCACAAGAAGTCATAAAGGGGGAGAGGGTGTTAGTCAAAGCAAGCTCAGACCATGCCAAATGGATTTCTAACTCCATCAGAGCTACACTGGGTTATCCTCCCCTGTGTGATGATGATAATGTTGCTGAATCAGGAATTCAAAGTGCATATCTTGGAGGTGAGCAACAGGAAGTAGCTCAGGTGATCTATCCACCTCCAGATTTTGACATGGTTCATGCAGAAGTCAGCACAATGTATAATCCAACTGCTGGAAAGTCTAATGTTGTTCTGGAAAAGGTTGTTCAACCTGTTACAGCAGCTATGCAAGAGGCTTTGGACAAGGAAGAAGAGACAAGGCTGTCAAAGAAGAAGTTTAGGGAATTAGCTGAGCAGAAGCCAGATTTTGAACACTGGAGCCCTACTTCTAGGAACATCATTCTCACAGCCTGGAAAGCAGCCAAGGACAATGCTCATGAAAGGAACAAATGGTTTTCAGAAGTAGAATGGAGGAAGCATGAGATTAGGCAGGAAGCCATTGTCCAACATAGAAGGAAGGCTAAGTTAGGAAAGCTACCTCCTACAGCTGTGGAGCCTAGCAAGTACTTTCCTAAGCCCTATCATTACTTTGAGAGACAAAAGATCAAGGCTGATAAGCAAGATCTCAAAGGAAAGAAGACTGCTGATGCTGAGCCTGCTGCTGCTGCTGTAAAGGCCAAAGTACAAGCTGGGAAAGGAATAGTTATAAAAGAACCTGATCAGAATTAGACTAAGATTAGACTAAGAAATATTGTTGTAATCTTTTACATATGAAATATTTTTGTAAAAAAAATGGAAATGTATTAAAACAATATTAGAACAATTTTTGATAAATATATTTCATGATTGTTCAGAAGAATGTGTCTAATTCTTGTTTGTTTTGTAATGCTGAATGAGTATACATGTGTGCTTTATTACATGTTTAAGTTTACCCAGTTGACATATACCTGCTTTACATCATTTTCTAATTTTTAATTATGAGTGGTGTATATCATTGACTAAGGGTTATGACTTCTCCAAATAGGGGGAGATTGTTGGGTACATTGGTCAAATGTACCTGATTTGAAGAAGCCTCACCTAACTCAATGATATACATCATAATGTATTTGATGTTTGTTTGAGTTACTTGTGCAGGTTAGGTATTCACTGGACTGAAGCTAAAAGTTTCTAAGTCCATGTGTCGACACCCAGAGGGAAAGTGTCGACACTTGAGAAAGCTTGTGTCGACACCCAGACAAGCTGTGTCGACACTTGGAGTAATTGTGTCGACACCTGAGAAGAAGAGTCGACACCAGTCAGAAAGTGTCGACACTTGGAGCTGTGTCGACACTCAGTGAAGAAGAATGCAGAAAAGCTGTGTCGACACTTAGCAGAAGTGTCGACACCTAGAAGAGCTGAGTCTACATCAGAAAGTGTCGACACTTGGAGTTGTGTCGACACTCAGCAAAATTCTGCAGAGACTAAGGACAAGTGTCGACACTCAACACAATGTGTCGACACTCAATCAGCAGAGTCAACATATGAAGAATGTGTCGACACTCAGCACAATGTGTCGACACACAAACAGGAGAGTCAGCACTTGAAGTAAGTGTCGACACCCAGCACAATGTGTCGACACTTAGCTAAAGACTCTACACTTGAAGAAAGTGTCGACACAAGGAGCTGTGTCGACACTTAGCAAAGAACAGAAAAGTTTACAAAATATTCTAAGTACAAGTGTCGACACTAAGGGAATGTGTCGACACTCAGCTGAAGAAACAAAATTGAAGACTTGTGTCGACACCAAGAAGCAGTGTCGACACTTGACAGTTTCAACACATGGAGTTGTGTCGACACAAAGGAGATGTGTCGACACTTAGAAGAATTCAACAAGTTACAGAAGATCAAGTACTTGTGTCGACACTTAATTTCAGTGTCGACACTTGAAGAAGAATCTGTGTCGAGACATACAAGGAGTTGTGTCGACACCTTGTAGACTTGTGTCGACACTTACACAACATGTGTCGACACTTGGTCTATAAGTGTCGACACTTAAGAACAGAAAGTCTCGACACTATCTGACAGTTAGAGAATTTCAAGAAGTGACTGGTTGACATGACAGCTGCCGATCCAGCCGGTCTACAGCAACTGTCAGAGATGTCAGAAGTCAGTTATGAACCGGACCAGCCGGTTACCATGAAGAATGCCTATAAATAGGCACAGACTGTTTACAAAAACAGTGGTTGTTAAGGTTGTTGATCAAATTGTTAACAGAGTTCAGATTATTGTTGAAGTAATCATAAAAGTGGTATACTGAGAATCAACACAAGAAGATCTTGTTGTCCAACAGCAGATCTAAGAAGTTGGAGAGAGAGAGCTCCAATCAAGAATTCAGTCTTTGGAACTAAGGCTGAGAAGAAGGATTCAGAATCATCTGGATCTCAAGAGGCAGAGGTCAAGGATCAACTGCAGAGGATTCAGACTAATTCAGTTCTACTCAAGAAGCTTTGAAGGAAGCTAAGTCAGTTTGGATCTAGCTGAGTTCTTCCAAGAACTCTTCAAGAAACTCTCAACTCCTCTCTTATTTTATGAGTTGTAGAGTTAGTTATTGTAATTCAATTTTAACTTGTAGGATCCATTGGATCTGAGTGAATTGTAAGCCTATGTTATAAAGGCTGAGGGTAGGGCTTGGTTGCCTGAGTGTAGGAGTTGAAGAACTCTGAGTGTAGGCCTTAATTGGCTGAGTGTAGGCCTGGGTGGCTGAGTGTAGGCCTTGGTGGCTGAGTGTAAGGCTGTGGGCCTGAGGTGTAGGAACCTAGTTGGGTTCTGAGATAGTGGAGAAGTTTGGCCGAATCTAGTACACTGCTAGATAGGCGAAGGGGGAAAGTGGATGTACCCAAAGATTGGGGAACCACTATAAATTTGTGTGTCTGCTGTGCTGTGCTATGGATTAGCAGTTTATATCTTGTATTACTGTTAGCTGTAGAAATCTGTGTGATAACTGTTTTGCTGCAAACAAAGTTTCAAAAAGGTTTAGGTCACCTATTCACCCCCCCCCCCCCCCCCCCCTCTAGGTGTTTAGGTACCATATCTTTCAGCTCCTATCAAGGGACTCTGACCTCCCCCCGCCCCCTTACAGAGTGTTCGGTTCTCCCAACAAGGGACTCCAGCCTCTCCCCTTATAAAGTGTTTGTTGCTCCCAACAAGGCACTCCGGTCACTCCCCTTACAGACTGTTTGGTGCTCCTGACAAGGGACTCCAGCCTCTCCCCTTTCAGAGTGTTCAGATCTCCGCAAAAGAGATTCTGGCCTCTTCGGTTCCAAGGCCCCGCCATTGTCAGGGTCTGCCCCCTCACGGTCGCACACTCAGATTGAATCCTTACATTCTCCGACACTCGAATCGAATACTTACATTCTCCAACAATCGGCTCATAGCGATACTCGTGACTAGAGACTATGGTGGGAGAACCTACCAGCACTACATATGGGACGACCCTTGGGGGTCTCGTTGGTCTAGTTCCCCCTCACTTGCCTGTCAACATACTTGAAGCAGAACCCCTCCTCGCGGATATTCAAGGCCGCAGAGCCCGTCCTGCCAGAGAACCTGAAGCTCAATATCATAGAAACTGCCCTGAAGTAGCAGAACTTGATGGAAGGCTCACATGCGAAGTTCTCAACTTAATCTCAGAAGAGCACGAACGTATCAGGAAGTGTGCGACTCTGGTCGGTTTCCTTCTCCATCATTGCTCGTCATTCGCACTTGAGTTTCGGGCACACCCAATCCCCCGTTGTTTCAAGCTCCCAAAGATCGAGACATACGACAGAACAGGTGACCCATTAGAGTATGTCAGACACTTCGCAATCATGATGATGCAAATTTGTAGTGTCCCAGATCAATTGTTATGTCAAGCTTTGTAACGCCCCCGATTTTGCGCGATATTTAGTTTAATTCGTTATCTGGCGTGTTTATGACGTCAGGGCGTTACGTTGAAGCATTTTTGGCATTTGTCGTTGTTAGAGCGTGATTTTAGCTTTTAGCTTTTCTGTGTGTGTGGCTGGGTTTAGCCTGTTTGCAAGATTTCCTAGCAAGTCAGGTCTGTTTTGGTGACTCGGTGGAGCGTCTTTGGGAATGCTTGTGTTTTGGCTTCGGGAGATGTTTACCCTAGTTTTGTTCATCGAATCTTAATTTCGACTGCGACGTTGGGCTCGTAGCATCGGTATTTAACTACGGTGCGATTTTCGTAAAATTTCGGGTAAGTTTGGTTTTCGGGTCGTTTTGACGTTTTATTTAATTAATTATGTTATCTTATAATAAAATAATCGGATAAAAGCAGCATAAATATAACTCATCGCTTCAAACCCTATTCATTTGTCTCCCTCGTAAAACCGTCGGCTTGTTGCGGAAGAACAAGAGCGACGGACTTTCCAAAGCTTTCGGTAGCCGATTTCTGGAGTTTTGGTGCTCGATTTATTCTTTGGATTGTGGATCCGGGTAGATCTCGCCTAGATTTACGTTTTTACGGTAAGCTTTTCCAGCTTCTTGGATTTTTAGAGGTCTAGGTAGGCGGTTTTGACCTTCTTTCGTCCTCAAAAGTTTCAGGAAGTGTTGCTCATGAAGTTTCAAGAGCATTTACGCGGCTGGGTTGGCGATTTGAGACAAGTGGTGACTTCTTCCCTTGCCAAGCTTGTCTTTTCCTGTATATATTCCTTACTGTTCTTCCTTTTGTAGTAGTTTTTGGGAATATGGTTAGATCCGGCCTTTGTCGATCATCTTTATGGTATTATTTTTCCGGCCAAGTTCAACAATCATATTATTCAATGTATTAGTTCCTTGGAGCAGTTGTCGGTTTGGTGTGGTAAGCGTTCGTCGAATTGAAGCTAATACGTCGAACGGAGTTCGATGAACAGAGGAAAATTGTCGAACGGAGTTCGACGAATAAATCACAAATCGTCGAACAGAGTTCGTCCAGCTGAGTCAATTCGTCGAACGGAGCAAGATTCATTGAGTATAGCCCTAGGCGTTGAGTATAGCCCTTAGGCGTTGAGTATAGCCTTAACACTGAATCCAATTTCAAGCCTAAATCCAAAAGCATTGAGTGCACTCAACGCGGCATTGAGTGTGTTGATTACACTCAACGCCTTGCTGAGAGGTCTGCGGTGTAACATCCCAGAGTGGAAAATGGGAAAATTGTGGGTGGCCTGGGACACGGGCGTGTCCCAGGGCGTGTCCTGCTCGGGTGCGGAGACGTCGAGAGTTCGACGAAAAATGCGTTCGACGAAGTGTTCGGGAGGAACACGCCCCATGTCACAGGCGTGTCATGGGGCATGTCACAGGCGTGTCATGGGGAATGTCACAGGCGTGTCCGACCCAAACGACTACTCGCATGATTATCTCAAGTAGGACTCGTGTAGTGGTGACACGGGTGTGTCATCCTTCGGACACGGGCGTGTCTCGTTCTATGATGACTCGAGTAGATCTCGAGGAAATGTCTCAAGTGGGTAGAAATGTCTCGAGTACCTAAGGAACACGGGCGTGTCGGTCATGTGACACGGGCGTGTCATGACTAACTACTCGAGTAGTCCTCTCGAGTAGGTCGCGAGTATGACTCGAGTGAGGTACACGCCCTATGACACGGGCGTGTCTGGGCTAACACGGGCGTGTACCCTAGGCGTGACCTGTTTCAGGATAAGGCGGTTTGAGCACCGCTTAGAGAACAAGGCCTGTGATACGGGCGTGTCGGACCCGAAAAGTGATTTTATAGCTTTTTCGTGGTCGTTCATTTTCTTCAGCTGGGATCCAAGGGCTGAGAGACCTTCCTGCTTCCTTAAGGCCGAGATTTGAGAAAGAAGTCTCATTATGTTCTTGCCTTCATCTTTCTAAAAAGCTTAGAGAAAGAAAGAGAGAGGAAGAAGGAAGAAGAAGAAGAGGGGTTGATCTCTGGTGGAGCTTGAGAGTGTCAAGCTACGATCAAAGGCCATCTTTACGGAGGAAAAGTTGTAGCGGTTCTTTCTAGCCAGCTAGGAGTTCATGGCACCGAAGCGTTCGTCAAGGGTAACGACCTTTCTTCCTAGACATGTGAAGGCTTCCTTATTGACATATGCATGATTCCCCCACCAAAGGGTGGCTGATTTTGGGAGTCTTTTGGGTTGATTCATGGAATCCCCTTTCATATAGATCTGGAAATGGAGTACGGAATAGGCATG
Source organism: Platanthera guangdongensis (assembly GCA_039583875.1). Classification (NCBI taxonomy): domain Eukaryota; kingdom Viridiplantae; phylum Streptophyta; class Magnoliopsida; order Asparagales; family Orchidaceae; genus Platanthera; species Platanthera guangdongensis. Next base: position 29,591,328 of record CM077147.1, read on the forward strand.
CTGTGTGAAGCACATCTGGACAAGTTGGTCTGGATTGGTGATGTTGCATATACGAACCGGAGAAGACTCCGTGATAAACATGTAGTTTAGGAGTCGACGGGTTGGACCTGTGAAAGGAAGTAGTAGGAAGTACTTGAGTGGTAGTCCAGAAAAATACCCGTATAATGCTTGTGCTACTTGTGTTGTTGGGTTCTACCTGTGAAAGAAAGTAGCAGGAAGTACTGGGTTGGAATTCCAGGAAATACCTTTTGTAATGCTTAATGTTCATAGGTGGTACCTGTGAAATGGAGTAGCAGGAAGTACTGGCGTGGTAGCTAGGAAAGACCCCTTACATTTGTGATATTCGCGGTGTCCACCTGCGGAGAGAGTAGCAGGAAGTACTGGTGTGCCTAGGAAAGACCCGCTGATGTGTGACATGAAATGGATGTCATAGACATACCCAGGCTTGAATGCCAGAACAGGATCGGTGAGACCTACCCGAGCCTTTATTTAGCCGCGAGTACGCCGTACTCGGTGATGGCAAGACGATTTGAGCAACGGGGGGTGGAGTATGCGACCTGCGTTATGTCCGTCCGACGTGAGACCAGAAGGTGCGGTCTGTTGGAGTGCATAGCAAGAGTCTTAGGCCTACGCGCCGTGATACAATGGGGGGCTATGGGCCAGTCCCGGTTCACTAAGACTATAAAACTCCGGCTGCACGCCATGGAGTAAATGCTCAAGTGATTTGCCATTGGGTTGCGACCCTGATACGGTGGTGGGCAACTAGTTCGTCGGTACTCCAATAATGTGCCCTGAGTGCACGGACCGTCGGGTCGGGTGGCTGACGGTTGTGATGGCATGTGTGCGTGAAAGCACATTATATGAATATATATCCATGCTTGTGATATTCTATGCCTGCAGGGAAGAATACCGCTGCCCCGAGAAAGGGGTAGGGTCGTTATAATTTGCTCAGCTGAATGCTGACTGTTGCCTCTGTTTGCCACCCTTGGGTGGAATGTCCATGTGCAGGTGTTGGAGAACCGAGCGGGACGCATAAGGGCTGAAGTCCCTGCTGCTTTTGCTGCTGCCGCTGCTAGCCCTCGAAGGCTAAAAAAATGAAAGTGTTATGTTTTCTTTTGATGTAGCCAGACTGTGTGCCAATGGTTGAGATCACTATTTGAAAGCTCTGTAAGGCCATAAGGCCAAATGTTTATGTGTGTTGTCAGACATTCCTATGATGTATAAAATGTGGTGGTTTTATATGTTGGACATTCAGGTGTGGAGTGCAAGTGTAGTGTTATAGGCTTCCGCTAGAATGCAATGTGTTAGGGTGCGCTGCGCTACTGTGGTATCATACCGTGACGTCACCGCCTGTTTTGTGGTATATGTTGTGGGGCCCTGGCCAGAACTTCTCTCCTCCATCAATAAAGACGGCTCGACTAATTGCTGATGTTATTTTTACAATGCTCAAGGCTTACCATGAGGGACAAGTTCAACCCTCTGATCCGGTAATGCATCCCATGCCGGTTAGTGAAATTGAACAGACAGCAAGGGAAAGCACATCAGCTTCATCGGTGAACGTGTGTTTGAGCCAAGGAGAGGACACGGTTGAGGACTATTTTCATGCATTTTTTATAATGAGACAACAACCCGAGTTTGTGTTTGAAACCGAGGGGATGAAAATCAATCGATTTTACGACGGGTTACGTCAGGAACTCCATTTATTATTGATGGGTCCTAAGCTATTGGGATTCCAACCACTGGTGGAGTCAGCTAAACGATTGGAGATGTACTTGACAAGAGCCCGACAGATGCCAGCGACCAGGAAAGTGAGAACTCCAAAGGTTGGAAAGTCTGTTCACCGCAAGAGGTAGCGACTCGAGACTCGTACTTGTTATGCTTGTGGCCAGGTAGGACACATTGCTCGTGACTGTTGGGATGGTGTGCAGCAGCCAAAGAAGCAAGACAAGTGCTATGTGTGTGGTAAAGCAGGACATAAAGCCCGAGATTGCCGTGTTGGCTCTTAGCAGGCAATACATACGAAGGACATGTCGACGTGATGATGTACATAAATAATGGGGCTTCTCATGTATGGTGGATGCTGTATTATATGTACAGTGAGCCGTGTTAGATGGTAGTCCTATGATGCTGTTTATGCTATGTGAATACCATACATGTATGTGTGGATCAACGTGTTTGTATGATAGTCATGAACACGAATAGATAGTTGATGCTTGATGATTTTGCCCAACCTTATCAGGAGTGGTCGACGTCTGGTTGAGCAGGAAATAGGAACGTCTTATATGGAGACGGGAAAAGCAGTGGTGGAGTCCTCTGCGTCCCAGGCGCAATCCTAAGTGTTACAAATGTACGATAACCGTATTGATTGATTTTTGTTTGCATCTTGTGTACGTAGCTTGTGTGTGTTATGTGCACCACAGGCTTTGCGATGATTCGGAACACGCTGGCGCGAGCATTGTTTGATCCGGGTGCGTCGCATTCTTTTCAGTCTAAAGAGTTCATAACGCAGCTTGGGATACCTAATCGTGTAAAGACAGATAGCGTCAGAGTGGTGTTGCCGAATGGTTGTATGATGTTTGCGGATCAAGCTTGCGATGTGGCGGTGCAAATAGGAAGTCGGGATTTTTGCTTGACTGCATCTGTATTGTTGGTATCGACATTGGCAGATGTATTTCCCAAGGATCTCCCTGAGCTACCACCCCAGTGAGAGATTGACTTCTCGATCAAATTGGTACTAGTTGCGAAACCTGTGGCCCGCTCGTCATATCGCGTCGCGCCGAAGAAGATGGCGGAGTAGGAAATCCAACTGCAAAAGTTGCGAAAGAAGGGTTATATACACCCAAGCATGTTATCTTGGAACGCCCCTGTGCTTTTGGTGAAAAAGAAAGACGGTGGCTTGCGGTTATGTATTGATTACAGCGAACTGCGTAAAAGAAATATTTGACTCTACGGATTGATGAGTTATTGGATCAGCTAGTGGGATCAACCGTCTAATCGAAGTTGGACTTGAAATCTGGTTATTACCAGTTGAGGATACGGGAAGAAGATCTTCCCAAAACCGCATTTGGAACACGGTACAGGCACTATGAATTCACAGTAATATCGTTTGGGCTGTGTAATGTGCCCTCGGTATTTATGGACTTGATGCACCAAATATTCTACGAGTACCTAGATCTGTTCGTGATAGTGTTCATTGATGATATCCTGGTGTACTCTAGATCGGAAGCCAATCATGAGAAGCATTTGCGGTTGGTGTTGAATACGTTGAGGTAGAATCAGCTCTATGTCAAGTTCTCGAAGTGTGAGTTTTGTCTATCGTCGGTGGCTTTTCTGGGCCATGTGGTTAGTGGAGCGGGCGTAGGAGTGGATCCAGCGAAGATAAGGGCCATACAGGAGTGGCCAGTATTGTCTTCAGTGGCCAGTACATTGTAAATTTTTTAAAAAATGCACATCATAAAATATAAAAAATTGTGTTGTAAATATTAAATTGGGTGATTACGGTCTGTGGATAGTTAACCACCATAATCGCCATTGAGGTCTATAAATAGAACCTCGGTCTATCATTCATTCTCATCTTCTCTTCCTCTCGCTTCTCCTCTTACATACATGAGACCTCCCTTGAAGATCTTATTGCGTCTTTGAAGGATCCTTCGAAGATCTTCAACCGTCTTCGAAGATCCCACGAAAATCTTTGATCACATTCAAGCCCCCTTGCGCGCGTTCCTCCTTGCTTGCGTTCCTCATTGCACAAATTGCATCACGCGCATGCTCCTCCATGCGCACATTGTGCCATGTGCACATTGCGTCCTGCGCACATTACGACCTGCGCACATTACGACATGTGCATATTGTGTCTTACGCTCTGTGCACGTTGCGCACTGCGCACATTTCACCTTGTCTACTTCGTACATAGCGCACTTTGCGCCCATCCCGCCACTGAAAGAACGTCGCTCCAGACTCCCCCGTGCACAACAGGAGGCACACCACAAAATCTAGATCGTGTCGTGTGCGTCGCTCCAGACTCCTCAGTGCACAGTAAGAGGCCAGCCACAGCCTCCAGATCGCGCAAAGCGCTCCACCCCCGCTTTCAATCATCAATAGAAGACTCCAGAGCGCAACGCTCTTCTCTACGCAAGAAGAAATACTTAGCCCCGTGAGCGGTGGTCTGTTACCCTCAGAGCTTCTCTCTCTCTCTCCCAACAATTATAAGGAGAGGCGATCTGTCGCGTTCCATTTCTCTAAAAAGCTTTTTAACAACACAAGAAGATAGTGAAGGTTTGATTGACATAGGTCCGATCACATGGTTTTCACCTCTTTCCGGAGTTTTGCACATAAAAAAGCCTTATTGTCGGACATCTTATTTCTCAATAACTATTTGTGCACTCGGCCTCTCCCGAGCTAAGACGGTACAATCTAGGCCGTTTTGAAGGAGGCTCTAGTTGGCCACAACATTAATAGTTCTTATTGTTGCGGTCGCCCGGTTTTCCTCTGGTTCGCAGAATCGGATCGCCTTAGTTCCAAATCGGATCAGACATAAACAGTCAAAAGAGATCCAACTGCAATGACAAGCGAGATGTTTTAGCGCGGAAAACCCAAAAAGGGCTGAAGCTGAGCCACGAACCGTCGAGGTGACGGGTCATATAGAAGAAGATGACTGAGTTACCTTGCTCTGCAACCTCCTGGAAGCAATGCTTGCCGCACGCAACCATCCTAAACTAGCAGCAAGAGTGTTAGGAAAGGCTCATCGCTTGATCTGCATCGCGGTTCCAGCAAAAGCACCACGAGGCTTGGGGGGAACGCTCTTATGCTTGGAATTCAAGACAATTGCAGGATCCCTTGCCCTTGCTAGACAAGTCTTCGACATAGCACGACACGAGGAAGGCCACCCTGACAAAAGGACGCGCAGGGACAACACCATCCGCTTCGGTGATGAAGACATGTTAGGGGTGCGCAAGCCACAACAAGACCCCCTCGTCATCAACGCGGGGATAGGAGAGTCTTGCCTCAAGGTTAAGAGGATTCTCATGGACAGCGGAAGCTCGATCGACATCCATTTCATTTCCGCATTTTGGTGCATGAGGATCCACGAAGAATCTCTTTGTCCAGCGAACGAACCCGTCTATGGATTCAACAACTGGCCAGTCTGGGTGCGGGGAGTTATCTTTCTCCATGGAAGAATACCTGAGACAAGCAACCCACAAGATCCAGTTCATGGTCATATAATGTAACTCTGCCTATAATACAATATTTGGCAGGCCTCTACAAACTTCGTTCGGAGCGGTTCCCTTTGTGTCGCATCTGGTGATGAAATTCTTGACACCCGGCGACGTATGGATTGTTCGAGGGAATCAAGCAATGACACAGATATGTTATCTCAACCAAGCTCAGCCGCTACAAGGGCCAAACCGTCACATCAAGAATTTTGATCTACGGGATGAAGCCACAATGCAACGGGTAACTCTAATATGTAGAGGGCCTAATTGAGGTTTCGCTTTGCGCAAGGGACCCCGCACATAGAGTGTCCATCGAGTCACTCTTGTCCCCAAAAGAGCAAGGGAATACATGAACTTCTTACGCACCAACCAGTACATATTTTCGTGGAGTCTCGAGGAAATGCCGAGATAGATCCACAAATCATCACGCACTTATTAAATATCAACCCAACATGTAGACCCATAGTCCAGAAGAAGCGCAGCTTCGCACCCGAGCGGCTCCAGACCATCGAGGAGGAAGTAAACAAGCTTTTGGCTGTTTTTTGCGCTCGATTGAATACTGAGACTTTATTTGGTTTGGCGGTGGCGGGAGCACCCGACGGGTCGAAATCGGACTTTGGAACCGGAGGGGGAGAGGCGAGGGTCGAAACGGAGCGGCAGGGGGGGGGGATTCCTCCTTGTTGCGGGCACAAACAGAGCAAGCGGGGACAACATGTCATTTGGTTATCCGCCGTCCGACGGCGTTTGCTCCAATCGGCGCCGGAAAATGCGGCGTCAAACGAAGCCTGAGTTGACGAATGACGTTGCTCTGTTTCGATCACATGGATCACCAATTTTCTCGAAATAATGAAATTGCCCCTTGTCGGTCCCGGCGGCCCGACAGCGGTGGCGATCGGAGGCGGCGGGACGTGCGCGCGAGCTGGCTGCATGGGGCCTGCCACACGCCCACGAGCGCGGGCGCAGACCACGCGGGCCGGCTGAGCGCGCGGCAGCGCGGGCTCCGGCTACGCGCACACTAGTATTGCGCAGTGCTCATGCGTGCTGGGTTTTATCCCCTTTTTAGGTGATTTTGAACCCTTCGAATAGGCGCGGCTTGCACACCACTCACTCGATCGGGTCGACGTGGTTGGACGTTTTGGTCGAAGTCATCTAGATTTGACTCAAACAAAATTGTTTTTATTATATCTTTTATCTATACTATTAGTATACGGGAAGCGAAAACTGACCTGTCCGTAACTTTGGAACTGCCCAATTTGCCCTCCTGCCTCCGCAGCGTGCCCCGTCGCCTGCCGCGTGCCGCCTGCCGCAGCCTCCTCTTTCGTCGTTCACGCTGCTGTTCGCCGCTCTTCTCCACCGCTTCCGGTCACAGCGCCACGACGACCTCCTGCTTGAACTGAGAGCGCCACAATGCCACATACCTGCTACTTCTTAAACTCCCGACCGTCTCGCCTATGCGTCCTCTCCATCGCAACGACTGTCCGCAAACGCTGCTGCTCCCCGCCGGCCGTGTCATCTCCCCCGCTGCACCATCGCCGATCCGTTGCCCCTCCACCCGCTCTCACTGTAACTCAACCCACATTCCTTCCCACAACCGCGATAGAATCTCTCGCCTTTTCATTTCTTCCTCCCGTGCCCTAGCGAGTTCTTCTCGCCGCAATCTCGCTGCAATCCAGGCTCTCCGATAGGAGCATCGCGGGCTCCTTCCTCTCCCTGCTTCGACTCGCCGGTGGGGCTCTTCTGCCCGTTCTCGATGCGGAGAGAGTAGAAAGCTAAAATCTCTCTGCTCCCACGATCCAACGAAGTTGCAGGTTTCTACTCTCTCCATTCTTCCGATTTTATTTCCTATTTCTCCATGTACAGTTTCTATTCTCCATTTTCAGGTTTCTTTGCACCGCATCTGCACATCTCACGCAAACCCTATCGTTCCCATTTTCGGGGCAATCTCATAATTCAAAGCAGTTAAAGTTTTCTATTCTCTCAATTCTTCTGATTTCATTATCTACTTCTCCATTTACAGGTGCTGCTCTCTCCATTTCTAGGTTTCTCTCAACGCAGTTAAAGATTTTGTTATTCTGTTTTTAGCTCTCACCTTAAAGATTTCATTTTTCTTACGCCTCCATTCAAATTTCCATTTCTTCTCCCCATTATAATGATTTTGTTTTTTCTTCTCTCCATTCTTAATGAAATGCTAAGGAAAATAATAACTCAAACTTAGGAATAAGTTTCTTAGCTTTCAAAAGTATTTACATCTGCACATAAGGTGTTTGATTCATGCACTGATATAACACATAATTTCAAGATATGGGAATTACATTGCTGCTCATTGGTAATGTTAAACGACATGTTAGTTGTTAACTGTTCATCACAGTTCATTCTTAACCTCTGCTGCACCTATTCATATTTTGGATATGAAGTTGTATAAATCTGAAGCTATAAACTCCTGTTTTGGAGTTGTATAAATTCATGTTTTGGAGGAGTTGTGTAAATTCCTATTTTGGACTGGAGGTGAAATATTTCTATTTATTTTGCTCTATATTTGGGTTGATTTGGGGCTTTTAGGCTACAATTCATTTTGGTTTTCCTATTTTTGTGGTTCGTTTGTTGAGCATTGCTTTGATAAATTGTTGTGGTATGCAACTGTTTCGGTTATTATAGTAGGAATGTTGTTTGGCTCTAATATATATTAGGAATGTTGTTTAATCTTAATCAACTTAAGACACGCACAAAAAGTCATTGTAGTTTTATGTGCTAAAAATAAAAAAAATACAAATTTTATAATCAAATGCACATAAGAACTAAATAGTATTTAAGTCCGTTCTATTGAAATTGTTGAAGTTGGAGAATAAGTGGATTTGGGCGGTCTGACTAGGCAGACCGATCAGACCACAGTGTCCGCCACGGCCTGGCAGACTGGTTTGGTGAACTGCCTTGGGCAGGAATCCTTGGTATTCCGGGTGAATACATTCGCAAATGATCCCGTGCGAAGAATCCAAAATTCATCGGCGGCGCCGGCGACGGCGTGCATCACACGACCATGAAATTCTCACCACCATCATCGCCGACCATGAACTGATTTTCAGATTCCTTCCTATCTTTTTTTCTCCCATATCAGGTCTATTTTGCAAAAAAATGGTGTTGAACACTATTTCAAATCATTCAGAGCTCCCCAGATATGAGATTGTCCAATGATTTTCAGAAATTTCTGCATACATATGTCGTTTTATATAGAGCACGTATTTGGAATTTCTGTATACATATGCATGTTCTGATTATGTTGTGATTTAGATTTGCTGCAAAAACTTTATGATCTCTGTATTTATACGGTCTATCCACCGAATCATCAGAAAACCATCAGTAGTCGTACAGAGATGCTGCGATTGTTTGAGCTTTTTTTACGTATAAAATTGTTTGAGCTTTTTTGATTGCACCTCGCTTTGAGAATGCACCTCATTTATGTTCTGCAGTATTTTAATGAACTGCCCTACATATGAAAATGACTTAATCATTTTTCTTGATATGTTCTACTCAAATCATTTTCATGCTCCTACAGTCTTCAGTTTTTTTCCAATGGCACAACTACGGCATCGCGTGCATCTTCTCTACGCAGCTTCCGTCCCCGCACTTCAGCTTTTTTTCCAATGGCACAACTAGGGCATTGTGTGCCTCTTCTCTGCGCTGCTTCTGTCCCCGCCCTTCTTCGTCTCTCTAGGTAATCAAGTCTCTTTACTAAGTAAATGTTGTGTTTAGGTTTATTTCCATTAGATTATTAATCATTTCAGCATGTAGGTGTATCATCATTCAAGGATTTTGAATCACTATTATATGAGGTGTTCTCATCACATCAATTAGGTATAAGAAAAAGCAGAATTTTTATGTGACCCTCCATCTGTTTGACTGAATTCCTAAAAGAAATAACTTAGCATCAAGTTTTCAAAAAAAATTGAGTGTTTTTTTCTCAAATTTCATTACCTCCCTCATGTTCAATGAATGTTTTATAGTCTGTCCAATGTATGTGTTGCTGTGAGATCTACATAATAAAATGAATTTGGGTTCTCTTTTGCTTTAGTGTCAAAACTGAATGCAGTCAGTCATTTGCTCATTTTAAGTACTTCAGATTAGGAGGTTTTCAATATTTTTTCATTTTACAATCACACTCATCTTCCTTCCAATCATCGCATGGATGCGGGCGCAGCCCGCGTAGATGTCGGCGCAGCCCGCCTTGGTGCGGGCGCAATGTTTTTTTTTCATGAGCACAATCATATGTTAAATAGGCAATTTCATCAACACTTCATATGTAATTTCAACAACACATTCATCAGTGACAGCAATAGTTTTTTTTTTCATCAACACATTTATTAAGTAGTAACTTACCTATAGAATGGTTGTTCTTCCTCCATATTTAATGATTTGAGTCAATTTTTTCTTGGCGATTGCACCCGTCAAGTTCAATCTTTTTTTGGCAACAAATCGTTTCTGGTTTGGAGACATAAACATAACAAAATCTACATGCATCTACTATTCTAAACTCAAAAGAAGACGAAAAAATTAAAAGGTTCCTCGACTTACTAAGGTCATTCCTATTGTTTCTCCAATATATTTAGATGAGAACGGGTACTCCTGACAAATGTCACCGCCCCCGAACAATGTTGCAGACCCTGAACTATGTCGCCGCCCCCGAACAATGTCGACGCTCACAAACAATGTCGCCGTACACAAACAATATCGGCCACGACAAATGTCGCCACCCACGACCAATGTCGCCCCCACGATTAATATCATGCACGGGCGAAGCCCGTGCGCAGGCGGGCGAAGCCCGTCTGGATGCGGCCGAAGGCCGCCCGAGAGCATCAAGCACGGGTGTAGCCCGTGCGAAGATGCTCGTATTTATATAAGTGTGGCCAATTTATGTATTTTATTATTTCGTAATATACGCTTCATTCCCTCTATTTCTATTATTTTATTTTATTTTTTTTATTTTATGTTCAGTTAAAAGTATTCGTGGAGAGCTTGGGAAGAGTGTAGGACCACATCGAAGCACGATTCCCTAAGAGCTCAAAACTGCTTGAAAATCTAATATATTGATTTATGATTTTAAAATTTTAATAAAACTCGAAAATAAAAAAATGTCAAAATAACTAAATCAGTCCCTATATTTTGAGTACTTTTTGAAATCAGTCCCTGAACTTATAAATGCATCGAATCAGTCCCTGTATTTTAAGTACTTTTTGAAATCAGTCCCTGAACTTATAAATGCTTCAAATTAGTCCTTAAACTATTAAAACATTCCAAATATAGTCCCAAAGTTATTTTTATGCTTACATTACCTTCAAATATATAAATAAATGTTGCTTACGTTAATTATTTTTGCTATTTTTTGCATTAAAATAAAATTTATTTGTACTTAGTCTATACTACTAATATTTAGATATTTCTAAGAAATTTTAATGAAATAAAAATCTTGCTTGCAAATAATCAACAATGATCATAGACATGACATTGCAAAGTATCTAACATCTCATCGATCTGATATAGTCACCATTAAGGCTTTGTTTGGATTGGCGGCGGGACGTCGGTGCGGGAGCAACTGCCGCCGCAAAGCGGGAAAACAAACAAGAGTTCCACACGTGCGACGAAGTTTGCTCCCGCCCTCCCTCTGCGGAACGCAGCGTATTGCGGCGACTTGAAGCGGCAACTAAGACCGGGGGGGAGGGATACGGTTGGAAACTGGCGATACGTGGCGTTCCAACCGTATCCCTCCCCCTCCGGTCTTAGTTGCCGCTTCAAGTCGCCGCAATACGCTGCGTTCCGCAGAGGGAGGGCGGGAGCAAACTTCGTCGCACGTGTGGAACTCTTGTTTGTTTTCCCGCTTTGCGGCGGCAGTTGCTCCCGCACCGACGTCCCGCCGCCAATCCAAACAAAGCCTTAATGGTGACTATATCAGATCAATGAGATGCTAGACACTTTGCAATGTCATGTCTATGATCATTGTTGATTATTTGCAAGCAAGATTTTTATTTCATTAAAATTTCTTAGAAATATCTAAATATTAGTAGTATAGACTAAGTACAAATAAATTTTATTTTAATGCAAAAAATAGCAAAAATAATTAACGTAAGCAACATTTATTTATATATTTGAAGGTAATGTAAGCATAAAAATAACTTTGGGACTATATTTGGAATGCTTTAATAGTTTAAGGACTAATTTGAAGCATTTATAAGTTCAGGGACTGATTTCAAAAAGTACTTAAAATACAGGGACTGATTCGATGCATTTATAAGTTCAGGGACTGATTTCAAAAAGTACTCAAAATATAGGGACTGATTTAGTTATTTTGCCTAAAAAAAATGACGATGCTCGTCATGAATGAGTATTTAATTTAAGGTGTTATTAGTAAATCCGTTTTGATTTCTAACAAATCATTACTATTAAGCAATTAGCAAATCTTCATATTTGAAAATGGTTATTTGAAAACCATTTTGTTACTAGCAAACCATCATAAAAAATTTAATTTTTTTTAAAACGTGTTGTTACTAGCATTTGTATGAGCGGATATGCAGTTGCCAGAAATTAAGTTTAATACACTTGTTTCTTTTTCTTCTTCTTACATCATCTAACTGGCATGAACAGATAAAATCCACTAAAATCTCATCTCAAGCAGCTTTTACGTCGCCGTATCAAATGATAGATCTTACGCTCAATTTCAAACACAAGATTTATCTGTAATAAGGAAAACAAAATTTATTGATTGGAAACACAATTGGGATGATGGACCCTACAGGGAACGTGAAACCACGGCTCGTCATAAAATTCCAAAATATATTTGAAACCCTAGATTTCAATCACAAAACGATAAAATACTCTCTGTTCCCTGAAACGATAAATTGAGTTGCAGGTGCCTCAAAATATATTTGATTTTTAATTCTTATATGGATGTGTTGTATATACGAGTTAAGTGTATATAACAATACAAACGTCTTTTTGAACTGCGTCTTATACTTGCATTTTCATGAGAAGTGTTCAACATAAAATTTATAGATCTCGACGAGATCTACAACTTTCTTGTTGAACACTTTTTATTTGAAGCACTTTAGACCCATGTTTTGACCCTTGAAAAAAGTCACGCCGAACATATGTACGAACGCCCAGGATCTACGTGACGTTTTTGGGGGGCCAAATCGGGGAATTAAACGGCTTCAAATTAAAAAGTGTTTGACATAAAATTTGTAGATATCGATAAGATCTACAACTTTCATGTTGAATACTTTTTGATTTGAAGTCGTTTAGACCCCCGATTTAGACCCCGAAAAAACTCACGCCGAAAATCTGTATGCACGACTCGTTCCAGACGTGTCTTTTTTCGGGCCCAAATTGGAGGCCTAAACTATTTCAAAACAAAAAATGGTCAACATGCAGGTTGTACATCTCGATGAGATTTATAACTTTCATGTTCATCACTTTTTCAAATGAAAAATATTTGGGACTCAAAATTCAAAAATTCAAAAATTACAAAAAAAAATAAGATTGATTTGCTAGTAATAATTTTTGGGAAGATAAAAAAAATACAAAAATGACTGAATTTGTTTTTTTCTGATTTGCTAGAAACAAAAATGAATTTGTTAATAACAACACCCCAAAAAATCTTCTAGATAATTAATCTACGTGTCGGTTGTTATTCCGTCCAACAATTTTTAGATAGTGTATATCTTGTGGCTTATCTAAAAATATATTTTTAGTTTTGATATAAAGGATTTGTAACAAAAAAAATTATAAAATCTTAATTACAATATTTTTATAAATGCTTTAAGATTCAATTTATATAGGTGATTGTTATTAGCAATACTGTTTTGGCTAGTGATACCGTACTTTCTCCTAATTTTTTGCGCATTTTGAAAATACATTTTGTACATGCATTTTTAAAAAAAATGTTCAACACAAAAGTCATAGATACATGCATTTTTAGGAAAAGTGTTCAACACGAAAGTTGTAGATCTCGTCGAGATATATAACTTTCGTGTTGAACACTTTTCCTAAAAATGCATGTATAAGACGTATTTTTAAAAGACATGAAAAATTAGGAAAAAGTACGGTGCGACTAGCCAAAACTACAGTGCTAATAACAATCACCTTTGTATATTGGCCGGACAGCTAAAATCCGACCGGATTACTTTATTATTATTTTTTTATTTTTATAATGACTGTATCGTTGGCCGTCCGATGGTTAATCGGACGGCTAATAGGTATCGTGCATGTAAAAAAAATTTCCAATCTGGAGAGGTATTAAGGTACGCAGGATATATTGCTATGTCATTTCACATCAATCCAAATCAACAGAGAGAAATATCGTTAGGCAGCACATATTTAAGAACCCTTAACTAACAAGTAGAAAAGTTATTGGTACATTCAAAAATAGTAAGAAATCCTCACACCTAACTTCAATAGTTGTTGCTTCACCCCCCATTCGGTTCACCATGTCTTTCTTTTTCATATGTATAGGCACGTATTACTTGCGCGGGAGCAAATCCGGCCGTATATGTATGTATTTCAACGGTCCAGATTTCTTTGGACTGTAGTGTAATCATTGGTCAATACGACAGTTTGATCTCCACCGTTGAAATCAAAGATCGGACGGCCGCGCACGGGTAAAATACGGGTCTGTACGATGAAATTTTTTTTCTTGTGTTAAGTGTTCAAAAAGTCCGGGACGGGGCGGCTCGAAAAAAGCCCGGGATAGCCCGTCTGGCCGTCTTGGGTCCGGCATCAAAGCTCAACTCGCAACCCGGCCCGAGCAACGGGTCTTGCCTGGGCCCAACACCCAGGCCAGCTGGGAAATCCCGCCTGATGGCGGGATTTTCTGCCAGCTGTGGGATTTCATGATGGAGGGATTTTCAATATATGCTGAAAATTTCTCCTATTAGACAGGATTTTTTGCATATGGGATAACCGGGCCGACTTGGGCCCGACACGACCCGGCCTTGGGGGAGTTGGCAGGCCTACCGGGCTTTTGGACAACCCTGCTTTGTGTTTGATTACTTTGAACAAGTATACTCCATGCTTGCACGGTAATTGAAGAATGTCATCTAGAATGTAGCACAACCCCTCATCATTTATCGGAGGAAACGCAAGAAGTAGAAAATAAAAGAAAGAATAAGCTTTTATTATTTATACTATTTTTTGTCTCTCGACATCAATACATATCTCTCCTATATATACATACGAGGGAGACCCAAAATTAAAAATTGAGATGTGGGACTAATCTCAAAGGGTGGTGACATGTTATTGGCACACCGATCTGTGTTATTTACACACCAAATACCAACACTCCCCTCAAGTTGGGCAAAAGATAGCCACTAAGCTCATCTTGTCACTCAATCTACATAAGTCCAGTGAGTTAAGTACTTTGATTAGACAGTCAGTCACTTGCTCTTTTATAGCAACATGCCACACCTTTAGTGTTCCACCATCCAGCTTTTCTTTAATAAAAAAATCAGTCGATCTCTATATGTTGGGTTCTATCATGTTGACTTATTTGCATGCTTAGCTGACTTGATATCACACCATAGTCATCTATCCTCTTTGGTCTATCTTGAGTTCAACCAGCAAGGCTTTCAACCATAACATCTCTCATACGCTTAAGGTCATGGCACTATACTCTGTCTCAGCTGTAGATCTCACAACTAAAGTTTGCTTCTTACTTTTTTAGGAGATAAGGTTACCTCCTACAAACATGCAATATCTTGACGTTGACATTCTGTCATCAGCACAACTAGCCCAGTCAGAGTCGCAATAGCTTTCGATGTTTGAATGTCCATTCTTCTAGAATACCAGTCCCTTCTCAAGTGCACACTTTAGGTATCGAAGAATCTGATATACGACATCCAAGCGACCCTCCATATGGTCATGCATATAACGAGCTACCACACTCACGATGAATGATATGTCAGAACGGGTGTGACCTAGATAAATTAGCCGGCCAACCAGCCTCTGGTATCTTTCTCTATCAATTGGCTCTCTCGCCTCCGCCCCAAGCTTGGTCTTCTGATCAATAGGAGAGATGGCGGGTCCGCAACCTATCATACATGTCTCTTTGAGTAGGTCAAACACATATTTCTTTTAGGATAGGACAATTCCTCGTACACTGCAGGCTAACTCAATCCCAAGGAAGTAGCGTAGCTATCCCAAGTCCTTCACTTCAAATTCCTTTCCCAACCTTTTCTTAAGCTGAGTTATTTCATTCTCATCAAATCATGTGATGATCATATCATCCATATACACAGCAAGTACCATGATGTGAGCTTCATGCCTCCTAAAGAACAGGGTGAGATGGACATTAGGTTGTTGATATCCAATGGTCATCATGGCTCTCCTGGCCCTGTCAAACTACGCTCGAGGGTATTGCTTCAGCCCATACAAAGACTTCTTAAGTTTACACACCGTCCATGTTGTTTGTTTCGTGTCAAAGCCTAGTGGAACTTCCATGTACATCTGTTCCAACAGATCCCCATGAAGAAATGCATTCTTCACGTCAAGCTGGTGTAGTTTCCATGCCCCCCCCCCACACACACACACATTTACCGCTAGGGATATTAGTGTCCACATTGTGCTCATTTTTGCGATAGGTGCAAAGGACTCATCATAGTCAACGACATAAGTCTAAATGTACCCATTTGCTACCAGTCGGTCCTTGTAGCATTCAATTTATCTTTCTGGGGTTTGTTTCACAGTGAAAACTAACTTGCACCCAACTACTCTTTTCCAGGGAGGTAGCAAGTAGCGACACAAGATCCCAGGTTTTGTTCTTCTTCAATGCTCCAAGTTCTTCTAACATTGTAGTTTTACATCGTGAATCATCCTTTGCCAGCTGCCAACACTTAGGAATGGAGATTTTGTCCAAAGATGCAATAAACCCCCTATGTACATATGAGATATGAGAATAGGAAACAAACATAGCAATATCATGAGGAAAGCCATATTGATCAGGTGAGACTCCCACATTCTTGCGTGTACTCCTTCTTATCGGTATGGGAGTAGAAGTAGTGGGATTTGAAATTTTATCACCTAATGGGTTCAGATGTTGAGGTGGACCTTGAAACAACGATGAGGTTGATAGAATCGGTGTCGCAAGAGACAAAGTAGGTAGTGACATGGAACTTAGCACAGGTGGCTCTGTGGGCCCAGTAGTTTCCATTTTGCTCCTTCTTGTTGTATATACTCTTGGCTCCCCTTGGGTTTGAGGTCCACTTTCCCCAGATGCATTCTGCTCATATACTGGTGTTATTCCCCTTTGACTCTATGTCTCGCAGTAAGGAATAAGGGATACTTATTATTTTTTTTCTCACTACTACTGTTATTCCCCCTTTTCTTTCCTCATACTATCTATGATTAGAGAGTCCTCTGTTGGGTATTGTATCCACAATAACCCGAATTTGAAGAAGGGTCCAGTTAAGCTAATATGAATTATGACTGCATTTGATGCTGCTATTGTAGTTAGTTACTTGCAGGTTTACATTGCTAAGTACACATCAATATCAGGTTATAGAGGGTCAGTAAATACAGGACTATACAATATAATCCTTCATTGTGTAGGCCAATGTGTTGACTCACAAGTAATCTCTTTATTGGGGTGTACTTCTATCTCAAGTACAGGAGAAGGATCAAGGAAGGACAACGGCTTGGAATCAGAAGGACAAGAATTTGTCTAAGTACAATTCGTCGAGTATGGTTAGGAATACACATCGAATTCGTCGAGTATACTCATTAATACTCGTCGAATTCGTCGTATATCCCTTCCAACACTCGTCAAATGCATCATTTGTACTTAGGGCAAATTCTTTGAGAATTGGAAAATCCACCAAGTAAAATTCGTCGAGTATCATCGTGTATACTCATCGAATTCGTCGAATGTATCTAACGATACTTGCCGAATTCGTCGAATATACTAGACGATACACGCTGAATTCATCGAGTCCATTCAATGCTACTTATCTGGATTTTTCTAAGTCTCATTCGTTGTATATCACTTGGTCAAACGTCGAGCGAGCTAGCCGATACTCGACGAATTCATCGAGTATACCAACCGATACTCATCAAATTCGTCGAGTATGGTCTCCGCCTTGGCATGGAGAGATTTGCCGACATGAGCTAATTTCTTCTAAGTCTTATTTATCGTATATCAAGAACCATTCGACGAGTATACTAGTGATACTCGGCGATACTCGGCAAATTTGACTTAGGTCATTTTTCGACTTTTTCAAAAATCTGGTTCGGGTTTGGTCGACCATGCACAGTGATTTCTATGTTTCGTTTTTGGAAAGTCTCTTGATACCGTTGGCAAGGAGATCTCTATAAATACATGTGTCAAATTCGTCGAACTAAGTTCAGAGTTCGTCGAGATGAGCTAATCGTTAGTCGAACTAAGCTCGGAGTTTGTGAAATTTGTCCAAGTCTAAATTCATCGAACTTAATTCAGAGTTCATCGAGCTGAGCTCACTGTTCGTCGAACTCAGTTCAGCATTCGTCGAACACAGTTCAGAGTTGAGTGAGGCTGGCTGAGACAGTCAATGCCTAAGGTTTAAGAGGCAGAAAGTGGCTAAGTCCACAGGCGTTGAGTGAAGGTCATTCACTCTATGTCATAGCCACTTAAGTGTTGAGTAACACTCAGTTAGTCAAAGACAGTATTTTTAAAATACAGAAAATCTGGCTAAGGCAGAAAGCGTTAAGTGAGGCATATTTACTCAACACTCTCAACGCCTGAAATGCAGAATGTGGTTAAGGCACAAGGCGTTGAGTGAAGTATGTTCATTTAATGCTCTCAACGTCATGCATGCAGAAGAGGCTGCAAAAAAAGGTTAAGGAAAAAAGCGTTGAGTGATGAAGACACACTCAACGCCTAGTGATGACAAAATTTTGTCTAAGGTGTTTGACATTGAGTGATGCTCACTCACTCAATGCCAAGCAGCAGGAAGCTGAGAAAGCAAGTTGGCATTGGGTGAAGCTGAATCACTCAACGCCTAGAAATAGATTTATATTATAAGTAGTTTAACGTTGAGAGAAGGTAACTCACTCAACGCCAAGAGACGGTAAATCTGTCTAAGTGAATTGGTGTTGAGTGAAGGACCTCACTCAATGCATATACTACTAATGCTCGATTTTGGCTAAGTCTGCAGGTGCTGACGTCAGTAAAATCGACAAAGTCAACCATATTCAAAATGTTAGCGGCAAAGCCACAACACATGACAAAAGTCGTCACTGCCCTACTATACGACAGATAGGCGTTAAAGCAAGATGCAACTGGATGATGCAGTTGGGACCCATTGATCTCTAAGATCCGTTGATCAACTAACTACAAAAGGATGAGATGGGTCATGACACAAGATAACTTTTTAGGGTTTCAACAACTTCAAAAGTTAGCAGTTGACGTCATCTTCCTCATCATTGTTGCATGTAAAAAGCTTGAAGCACTCCAGCAAGAAAAAGTTCAGATAGCTGTGTCGTCTCCATCAGGCACAACAGGATCAAAAATAGTTCTGAAGAAAGAAGAACCTTCAGCCTTCGGCAGGTTCAGTTAGCTGCTTGAAGACTCAAGATCAACAGATCTTTAACCTTCTACAACAAGTTCAGGAGTAAGCTTCTGAGTTCCTCCAGCAAAATTTTTCTCTACTGTGAGGAGAGATAGAACAGAAATTTCTCAGCTTTAGTTGTTGACACAGAGAAATTTCTCTGTGTCAAAGTTAATTAAATTATTTCTTGTTGTAGGATCCTTCTGGATCTGAGCTGTAGGGCCTTGGGCCGGAGGTAGGTCAAATTTTCCTAAGATGTGGGAGAGGTTTCCTCTCTGAGTGTAGGATCTAGCTGGGATCTGAGGTAGGTGAGTTTTACTCACTGAGAAGTAGGGCAATATTGCATGAGCTGTAGGAGAGTGTATCTATTTGAGTTGTAGGAGCAAGTTTGCTCTGAGGTAGGGCTATCCTATATAGCCTGAGTGGTAGGGCTTAATTGCTTGAGATAGGTGATACTTGTATCACTCAGTGTAGGCCCTTGTGCCTGAGGAGTAAGTTTTGGAGGAGACTGAGAGATTCTGAGGGATCTGAGGTGTAAGCTCCTTAGAGCATTATTTTGGAGAAGTGTCTTGACTAACAGGAAGTTAGCAAGGTGGGAGGAGAGTGTATATACCCATAATTTTGGTGAACCACTATAAAAATTCTTGTGTTCTTTTTTGTGATTGTTTTCTGCTTGACGGTTACTAAAAAACTCTCATCTAATCAATCACAAAGTAACTTAAGAAGAAATAAAAAAGGAAACTCAAAAGGCCTAGACAAACCTATTCACCCCCCCCCCCTCTAGGTTGCTAGCTATCTTGAAAATCAAAACTTTCAAGTGGTATCAGAGGGAGGTTGCTCAAAAAAGATTTAATACTCTGAGCGATCTCCAAAGGTAGCTATAGTTAAGTGATCATGGGCTCTAGAGAGAGCCAGAGAGAGCTGAGTTCCATGAACTCCCCATCTACAGGAAGGAGTATTTTGGAATATGGAAAGAAAGTGTGAGGTTATTCATGAAAGCCTATGATCCAAGGATTTTTATAACAGTCAATCAGGGACCTTTCATCCCTATGAAGGGCTCTATTGTGAATGCTAATGACCAGACTCCTAAGACATACTCTGAGATAATCAAGGATGAAATCATCCTTGCTGGACTAGAAAAAGAGCACAGAATATTATTGCTAATGTTGTTGATGACTCAACCTTTCTGAATCTAGTTCACTGCAAAACCTCCAAAGAGATGTGGGACACACTTGTGGTCTACATGGAGGGGACTAAATAGATAAGGGATGATATGAAGTCTCTGCTCAACCAAGAGTATGAGGCTTTCAGGCAAAACCTGAAGGAGAACATAACTGCTTGTTATGAAAGATTCTTCAAGATCATAAATGAGTTTAAGACCTATGGGAGGGTCTTCAATAATTATGAAATAAATGACAAGTTTCTCAGATCTCTCACAAGAGACTGGGATACTAAGATCTGTGTCATAAGAGAGGTAGCTAAGCTTGCTGAAACTCCTCCCCAAATATTGTTTGGAAAGTTGCTCTCCTATGAGATGCAGCTAGCTGGCAGGAAGGAGGAGGAGGCCACCAGCAAATTCCTGGCCAAGGAAAAGTCCTTGGACTTCAGAGCAGAAAGCACAAGGAAGGGCAAGGAGAGGATTCCTTCTCTACCAAGAAGACCAGCTGAGTCTGATAGCTCAGACTCAGAGGCATCATACAATAACATATCTGATGAAGACTTTGCGGCATTCTCCAAGCAACTCCAGAGGCTGATGAAGAAGAAGCATTGGAAGAAGAGGTCTTCAAATTCCACTCATCATAGGAAGAATCTGTCCAAGACTGACAAGTATGGTTCCAAACCTAATAAATAAAACTCTTCTAAAGTAATTTGTTACTATTGCAACAAGTCTGGGTATATGATAGATGACTGCCCAGAGAAGAGGAAGGAGGTTGAGGAAAAGAAGCAGCATCAACACAAAGGAAAGAAGGAGAAGTCCTTTATTGCCAAGAAGGACAAGAGCTGGACAGACTCATCATTATCTGAGTCTGAAGAAAAGGAAGCCTACATTGGGCTAGTTGTAGCTGCTGCTAATGATAAAGCTATTGCAGCAGGAGATGTTAATCCTCTAGTGAGGATAGGAATTAGGGCCCCTCTGACACTATCAGATAGTAACTAAGAGGAGGATGAAGATGCCCACAGTTATAGAGGGTTGATGGCAATGACAGATGAAGAGGGAAGCCAGGATCAGCCTGATCAAAGCAAGGTACATTATTTACCTAATTTTGCTTCTCTGTCTGAGTATGAGAACATTCCTTGCTCAGAAACCTCTTCACCCAGTGGTGAAGAAGATTCTAGATCTGAAGGAGATGTTAATCAAATAATTGACAAGTATGGAGGACTTTTGAATGCCTTCAAGAAGGTCAAGAAATTGTTTAAGAAGCAAGCTAAAGAGATTTCATCTCTTAAGCATGTAGTTGCCCAACAGACTGTAACAGCTAATTTGCTGGACCAGAAAGTTAGGGGAAAAAGCCAACTGAAGTCCCTCTTAGACATCCAGATAGCCTCCATCAAGAGCAAGAACTGTCTTATTAGGGAGCTTGAAGATAAGCTTGAGAAGGAGAAAAGATTACTCGCTAGCTATTCTAAGCCAAGTACAGTACTACCCTTGATAGACACCTTCTCCTCTAAAATGGGTAAGGAGGGATTGGGATTTAAGGGAAGCACAAGAGTTACTCCTTCCAAAAGGAAGGGGAAAGCTCCAGCTCCATCTCTGCCTATTGCTTCCAAGCCTCCCATTCTTTTTAGAAAAATTATGTTACCATCTAACAGGTATGACCAGGAAAGCTCATGTGGTTACTGGGTGAATGGTTGTTCATCAGTGAACAAAGATGTTCACTGCCATGGCAAAAACTCTAGCCGGGTGAGTGCCTATGAGGCTACCCATGAAAAATTTCAGATGGCCCAACCATGACCATTTATTTTTGGCGCTTCAGTACCAACACTCAAGAATGTTATTGCAGACAAGGCTCTAAATCTGATAACTAAGGGTCAGACTAAGGGCAAGTCTAACAGTCAGGATGATTTGGGCATTTTTGATGTCATCAAAAGCATGCTCTCTGAAAAGAAACTTGTTGTTGATAGCACTCAGAGCAGACCAAACAAGCCAGCTAGAAGACTTACCTTCAGTCAAATTCTACCTAAAAGAAATCAAAAAAGGACTGTAGCACATCTTCATCCTATTAGGAATGCTGCTAACCAAGATGCATGGCCTACACAGAAGAGAAGATATAACATACATGATTGTTTGTGTTGTGGTAATATAGGGCATTTTGCCATTGACTGTTGGCACAATCCCAATGTGTCCAGAGCTATGGTCAGTCCATCGGTCAAATTCTATTGGTGGACATGTTCGGTTTTATACTAATGTGCACCTAGGACCCAATAGATATTGGGGTCCTAAGGTAAAGTAAATTGTATATTGCAGGTTAGTCCAAGTAGGCATACCCCATATGGTACTTGGACAGTGGATGTTCCAGTCACATGACTGGGACAAGGAGCAATTTGAAAGAATACACTCTAGTAAAAGATGGACCCAAAGTTATCTTTGGTGGTTCAGATAGAGGGGTAACAAAGGGCTATGGTAAGATCACCAATGGTATAGTCACCATCTCTAAGGTAGCTTATGTTGAAGGGTCGGAACACAACCTTATAAGCATAAGCCAGCTTTCTGATCTTGGCTATGTTATTGTTTTCTACAAGGATGAGTGTCTGATTAGGTGGTCAAGTGACCAAGAGGTCATCTTGACAGACACTAGGATTGGGAATGTTTATTGCTTAAACTTTTTATGTTTAGATATAGACTCTCTTATCTGTCTAGTGGCAAATGAGAAAGCCTCTCATTGTGTCCTATGACACAAGAGGCTAGCTCATTTAAATCACAATACTATTGGTAAGCTCTTTAGCCAAGAGCTAGTTAGGAATGGTCCAAGTGTGAAGTGCTCCAAAGAGGACATTTGTTCTTCTTGCCAAAAGGGCGAGTAGACAAAATCCTCCTTCAAGAGCATTGGGACCAAAGATCCTATGAGGTGCCTATACCTCGTACATATGGACTGTTTTGGTCATATACCAGTTCATAATCTTGGTGGGAAGGTCTACACCCTTGTGGTGGTTGATGACTTTTTCAGGTTTGCTTGGGTATTCTTGCTAAAGAGAAAGAATGAAACCTTTGATATCTTCACTAATTTTGTCAAGCAAATTCAGAATGAGTTAAACAGCTATGTGGCCAAAATCAGAAGTGACCATGAGACTGAATTCTAGTCTGATAGCGTGACAAGATTATATGAAGAACATAGAATTCATCAAGAATTCTCTTCACCTTGGACACCCCAGCAAAATGGGATTGTTGAGAGGAAAAATATGACTCTCATAGAGGCTAGTAGCATATTGTTGAGTGATACATCTCTCCCAGAATATTTCTGGGCTAAGGTAGTAAATATTGCATGTCATGTCCTCAATAGGGCCTCTATCACCAAAAGCCACAAGAAGACTCTCTATGAGATCTTGAAGGGTAGAAAACCAAATCTGGGCTATCTCAGAATCTTTGGTAGTAAGTATTTTGTACTTCATAATGGAAAGTCCTATGTGACTAAGTTTGCTGCCAAATCGTTTGTTGGAATTTTTGTTGGGTACAATAATCATAGCAATGTCTATAGGACCTACAACTTGAAAAGTCAAAGTCAAGTGTAGAAGAATCAGTTCATGTAGTCTTTGATGAGTCTACTATGATTAACATGGAGTGTCAAGCTCCTCTTATAGTACTGCAGGTATAGAACAGATGATGGACAAACTGACCATCAAGGAAGCATCACCAGTTATATAAGATGAAGTGGATACTTCAGAAGATCTACTAGGAACACTGGGAGTGGATGAAGATACACAAGAGGCTGCAGCTAAAGATGAACATGTTGTTGAAAGAAGACTACCACCAGCAGTCAGACACATAAGGGATCATCCAGCACATCAAATAATTGGTGAGGCAAGTCATGGAGTAATAACAAGGAGAAGAAGTCAAAACACAACCATGTACTCAAGCTTTCTATCACAAGTAGAGCCCAAGAAGTTTGAGGAGGCCAACACAGATCAGCATTGAATTGAACCTATGCAAGAGGAACTAAACCAGTTCAAGAGGTGCAAGGTCTAGAATTTGGTTCCTAAACCAAAAGGACATAATGTCATTAGAGTCAAGTGGATCTACAGAAACAAGTTTGATGAAAATGGCATTATAATTAAGAACAAAGCCAGAATAGTGGCTAAGGGGTACAGGCAAGAAGAAGTCATTGACTTTGATCAAACCTTTGCCCCTGTAGCAAGATTGGAGGTCATCAGACTGTTCCTTGCATATGCTGCACAGAAGGGATTCAAGATCTACCAGATGGATGTGAAGTCAATCTTCCTGAATAGTGACTTAAAAGAAGAAGTCTATGTTGAGCAGCCTTCAGGTTTTGTAGTTCCTAACTCACCTGATTATGTTTATAGACTTAGGAAAGCTCTATATGGGCTGAAACAAGCCCCTAAGCATGGTGAGACTCTGTCTAGTTTTCTCATTGAGAACAAATTCTTAATGGGTAAAATAGACACGACCTTATTCCTAAGGGAATCTAAGGGTAAGATCATCCTAGTTCAGATCTATGTAGGTGACATCATCTTTGGATCTACTGATGACAACCTCTACAAAAAGTTTGCTAAACTTATGCAAGGAAAGTTTGAGATAAGCAGCATGGGTAAACTTAAGTACTTCTTGGGCCTCCAAGTAAGACAAATTGATGATGGCTTGTCCATATCTCAGTCTAAGTTCACTAGGGAGTTGATAAAGAAATTTTGCATGGAGAACTCCTCCACCATGAGAATTCTCATAGGGTCACTACAGATCCTGGCCTATGGTGTCACAACCCGCATTTTTCTCATTAATAAATAAATCAGAGCACGAGATAACTACGAGCTGTGATGCCACGTCAAGCAGGGGATAACTGCTGACGCTCAGGCAACACTCTAATCCTTCAAATCATAAGTTAAAATGAATAGAAAACTGATTTTTAAATTGATTGGTTGTATCCCTCGGCTCAGTGGATCAGATAGTCCACGGTTTGAAAACTATTTTTATACGTAGCGGAAAAATACTTCATTTATGCTTAACATCCTAAAAGAGCGCATAAGTGTCCTAAGAGGACAACTTACACTATGCAAGACCCTAGATTTCAATTTCTAATATTTATAAAGAAAACAATCTTTTTACGCATTTGGAAAAATAATGATTGAGCTTTTACAAAACATGCTGATCATGCAATACATATAGTAGTTCTTTTTTATAGGTTTTAAAGTAACTAGCAAGCTAGCATAAAACATTCCCAGAGAGCAAGTGAAACTACCACAAAACAGGTAAACTAGCAGCTAAACAAAGACTTAGTGATAACTTCCGATAACTTCATAGTTTAGGCCGACTACAAGCCCTAACCTAGGAATATTTCTAATCTCACCTATACTATTCCGATATTCTACGACAAGGAGAATTAATAAAGCGAAATACAACCCATGGAGGCACGCAAGAGGGGAGAAATCCACTTGCCTCAAATCGTTCTTGAAAACGTCCACCCAAAATACTCCACCACGTAGATCCGTCCAAAAGGGGGCACGCGGAGACGAGATCTACGAAAAAACGGACAACCGGGGTTAGGGCCGAAAATATCTAAGGCGAAACGGTCACCGAAACGGGAAAAGCTTACCGCGATCTCGAAGCTCTCGCCGAGAGCTTTCCAACGCCGCGATCGGATCGAAATTCCGTCCACCGGATCGGCGGTGGCGGCCGCCGGAAGATTCGCGAACGAGAGGATCCGCACTCGCCTAATATTTTCGCACAGGAGGGGGGCTGCTGGTTCGGAGGAAGGAGAAGGATTCTTTTTTCTTATTCCTATATAAAGATAAACTTAATATAAATATAAACTTAATATAAAAATATAAACTTATATAAACTTTATATAAAATATAAACTAAATATAAACAAAGGGGGGGCTGCTAATGGATCGGCGGGAAAGGCAAAAAAAAAGGGGGGCTGATCGGTGAGAATCATTCTCACCGAATACATGATTCGGTGAGAATCATTCTCACCGATTCTCTATTTCCTTTTTTATTATTATTACTTTATATATAAAATAATAATATTTATAATTATTTAAAACAAATGATATAACATATATCGTTACGGAGGGTCAAACGCGCGCCGAATCGAACGAAATTCGCACCGTAGGCGAATGACGACGCTACGAATCCAACGGCGAAGTCGAAATCGAATTCCGACGCACCGTTTTCGAGATAATAATTTCTAAAGTTAACGGCGTACGCGAAAACATACAAACTTCAATCGCGCGCCGAGGCTCCAAAAATGCTCGGAACGCGACGAAACTTGACGAGCAAGTCTAAAATTAGCCGATCTAATTTCCTAATGTAAAATTTTCCACTCCCGACGCAAATCCCAAAATTTGGCCGGTCAAACCTAACGAACGCAAAACACGCTAACGACAAAGTCGGTAACAAAATTCGACGAACAAAACTCGGGCAAATTTCTCCCGAAGACAAAACACAAGCATTCCCCAAGAGGCTCCACCGAGTCACCAAACAGACTCCGGCTCGCTAGGGAATCTTGCTACCAGGCATCACCAAGTCACGCAGGGAACCTAAAGAGCTAAGAGCACGCTCTAACAACGTCACATGACCAACACGCGCTAACATAACGCTCTGACGTCATAATACGTCAAATAAGAAATTAAATAAATCACTGGAAAATCGGGGGCGTTACATATGGTATCCTAGGAATAAGGAGTTTGAACTAACAGGTTATTCAGATGCAGATTTTGCAGGTTGCAAAGAGGACAGGAAGAGCACATCTGACACCTGTCAGTTTTTGGGAGGGAGATTGGTATCTTGGAGCTGCAAGAAACAAACCAGTATTGCAATATCAACTGTAGAGTTAGAGTACATCTCAGCAGGTAGTTGATGTGCTCAGTTGTTGTGGATCCAGCACCAGCTTCAAGACTACAACCTCTAGATAAGTAAAACTCATCTATTCTGTGATTCCACTAGTGTAATCTCAATTACTAGAAATCATGTCTCCCATAGCAGGACTAAGCACATAGAGATTAGATATCATTTCATTAGGGAGCATGTGAAATGTGAAGACATCACCCATGAGTTTGTTCCAACAGACAAGCAAGGGGCTGACATATTCACTAAGCCACTAGATAAAGCTAAGTTTAACACCTTCAAATTTGAGTTTGGTATGTTAAACTTAGTATAGCATCAATTGCTCCTCATCTATTTGCAAGCTATTTAGTATTTTGCAGATGGAATTGTTTTTTAAAGAAATGAAGATTCTCCCATTGAGGGGGAGCATGTCCAGCACAATTCCAACAATTCAATGCTACCTAATTGAGGGGGAGCAGATGACAAGATGATTAGATGAATCCTACCAGCTATTTGTTGAAGTCAAAAGGGGGAGGAAAAGATGATCAGATGATCAGATTAATGTTCTAGCTTGGTAGCAGCAATTCAGGAGAAGCAGGTGCAGTGATGTTCTACTCTGCAGGCTGGGAAGTGTGGTAACTATAGATCACTTCTCAATTTTATAGTTTTTATGCTTATTGTTGCATGGTTCTGTGTCTGTCATTGACTCACTTGCTTAAGAGTATTTACTTACTCAAATAGGGCGAGATTGTTGGGTCAATTTCTCACAATGTCCTAGATTTGAGGAAGTCAATCTTAACAATAATATACATATATCAGTAGATGATAGTGATGGGACATGTAGCCTAAGTGGTTAAGTCAGGTAAACTCTTACCTAAGATGTGGTTTGAGAAATTTGGTTAAGTCCAAATTCATCGAACTGAGTTCAGAGTTCGTCGAGCTGAGCTAATTGTTAGTCGAACTAAGCTCAGAGTTTGTGAAATTTGGCCAAAGTCTAAATTCGTCGAACTGAGTTCAGAGTTCGTCGAGCTGAGCTCACTGTTCGTCGAACTCAGTTCAATATTCGTCGAACACAGTTCAGAGTTGAGTGAGGCTGGCTGAGACATTCAATGCCTAAGGTTTAAGTGACAAAAAAGTGGCTAAGTCCACAAGCGTTGAGTGAAGGTCATTCACTCTACGCCTTAGCCTCTTAAGTGTTGAGTAACAGTCAGTCAGTCAAAGCCAGTATTTTTAAAATATAGAAAATTTGGCTAAGGCAGAAAGCGTTGAGTGAGGCATAATCACTCAACGCTCTCAACACCTGAAATGCAGAATGTGGTTAGGGTACAAGGTGTTGAGTGAAGTATGTTCACTCAACGCACTCAACGCCATGCATGCAGAAGAGGCTGCAGAAAAGGTTAAGGCAAAAAGTGTTGAGTGATGAAGACACACTCAATGCTCTCAACGCCTAGTGATGACAAAATTTTGTCTAAGGTGTCTGGCGTTGAGTGATGCTCACTCACTCAATGCCAAGCAGCAGAAAGCTGAGAAAGCAAGTTGGCGTTGAGTGAAGCTAAATCACTTAATGCCTAGAAACAGATTTATATTCTAAGTAGTTTGGTGTTGAGAGAAGGTAACTCACTCAACGCTAAGAGACAGTAAATTTGTCTAAGTGATTTGGCATTGAGTGAAGCACACACACTCACTCAATGCCTATACTACTGATGCTCAATTTTGGCTAAGTCCACAGATGCTGACGTCAGCAAATTGACAAAGTCAACCATATTCAAATTGTGAGCGGCAAAGCCACAATACACGACAAAAGGCGTTGTTGCCCTACTGTACGACAGATAGGCATTAAAGCAAGATGCAGTTGGATGCTGCAAGTGGGACCCACTGATCTCTAAGAGTCGTTGATCGACGAACTACAAAATGATGAGATTGACCAAGACACAAGATAACTTTTTAGGGCTTCATCAACTTCAAAAGTTAGAAGTGGACTTCATCTCCCTCGCCATTGCTGCATGTAAAAAGCTTGAAGCACACCAGCAAGAAAAAGTTCAGATAGTTGCGTCGTCTCCATCAGACACAGCAGGATCAGAAATAGTTCTGAAGAAAGAAGAACTTTCAGCCTTCGGCAGATTCAGTTAACTGCTTGAAGACTCAAGATCAATAGATCTTTAGCCTTCTACAACAAGTTCAGGAGTAAGCTTCTGAGTTCCTCCAACAAAGTTTTTCTCTGCTGTGAGGAGATATAGAGCAAAAATTTCTCAGCTCTAGTTGTTTACATAGAGAAATTTCTCTGTGTCAAAGTTAATTAAATTATTTCTAATCGTAGGATCCTTTTGGATCTGAGATATAAGGGCCTTGGGCCTAAGGTAGGGCGATTTTGCCTAAGTTGTGGGAGAGGTTTCCTCTCTGAGTGTAGGATCCAGCTGGGATCTGAGGTAGGTGAGTTTTAATCACTCTAGGAAGTAGGGCAATATTGCATGAGCTATAGGAGAGTGTATCTCTCTGAGTTGTAGGAGCAAGTTTGCTCTGAGGTAGGGCTATCCTCCATAGCCTGAGTGGTAGGGCTTAATTGTCTGAGGTAGGTGATACTTGTATCACTGAGTGTAGGCCCTTGTGGTTGAAGAGTAAGTCTTGGAGGAGATTGAGAGATTTTGAGGGATCTGAGGTGTAAGCTCCTTGGAGCATTGTTTTGGAGAAGTGTCTTGACTAACAGGAAGTTAGCAAGGTGGGAGGAGAGTGGATATACACATAATTTTGGGGAATCACTATAAAAATCCTTGTGTTCTTTTCTGTGATTGTTTTCTGCTTGCAGGTTATTAAAAAGCTCTCATCTAATCAATGACAAAGTAACTTAAGAAGAAATAAAAAAGGAAACCCAAAAGGCCTAGACAAAACTATTTGCCCCCCCCCCCCACCCCTCTAGGTTGCTAGCTACCTTGAAAATCAGAACTTTCAAACGGTATCAGAGGAAGGTTGCTCAAAAAGGATTAAACAATCTGAGTGATCTCCAAAGGTAGCTACAGTTAAGTAATCATGGGCTCTGGAGAGAGCTAGAGAGAGCTGAGCTCCATGAAACTCCCCATCTGCCTGAAGGAGTATTTTGGAATATGGAAAGAGATGGTGAGACTATTCATGGAAGCCTATGATCCAAGGATTTTTGTAACAGTCAAGTAGGGATCTTTCATCCCTATGAAGGTTTCTGTTCTGAATGCTAATGACCAGACTCCTAAGACATACTCTGAGATGACCGAGGATGAAATCATCCTTACTGGACTAGACAAGAGAGCACATAATATTATTGCCAGTTCTGTTGATGATAAAACCTTTCTGAATTTAGTTCACTGCAAGACCTCCAAAGAGATATGAGACACACTTGTGGTCTACATGGAGGGGACTGAAGAGATAAGGGATGATAGGAAGTCTCTGCTCAACCAAGAGTATGAGGCTTTCAGGCAAAACCTGAAGGAGAATATAGCTGCTTGTTATGAAAGATCATTTAAGATCATAAATGAGTTGAAGACCTATGTGAGTGTACAACCCCGTATTCGCGAAAAAGGACCCCTAAGCAGGGCGTAAGACTTGATTTACGGTTTTAAGCTTTTTGAGAGTTTTGCACTCTGGGGGGCCAATTTAGGGTCGACCTTCATAATATACTAGTAGGGGGATGCAATATTTGCCTCCCCCCCCCCCCCGACCTGTTGTTAGGGGGCAAGTGCAGCAAGAGGCAAACTCAAGGGTCCCGGCCAAGGCAGCCCAGCTCGTCTAGCTGCTCAACCCACAGGCCGCTCAGCTCGCCTAGCTGCTTAGCCCGCAGCTCGACTCAACCTGCAGGCCGCCCAACTCGCCTAGCTACTCAGCCCGCAGCTCGCCTCAACCCGCAGGCCGCCCAGCTCGCCTCAACCCGCAGGCCGCCTAACTCACCTAGCTGCGTAGCTCGCCTCAACCCGCAGGCCGCCCAGCTCGCCTAGCTGCGCAGCCGCCTCAACCCGCAGGCCGCCCAGCCCGCCTCAGCCCGCAAGCC
Source organism: Platanthera guangdongensis (assembly GCA_039583875.1). Taxonomy (NCBI): domain Eukaryota; kingdom Viridiplantae; phylum Streptophyta; class Magnoliopsida; order Asparagales; family Orchidaceae; genus Platanthera; species Platanthera guangdongensis. Next base: position 29,622,107 of record CM077147.1, read on the forward strand.
ACCCAGCTCGCCCTACCAGCTCGTCCAGCTCGCCCGGCCAAGTTCCCACCACTCCTGGGGTGTTTTCAGTAATTTCAGAGCAGCGAGATTGGTTATTTGCAGGCCGGTCCCAGAAAACTATAAATAGACCCTTGAGGGTGCCTTGGAGAGCATTGCTTCTTAGCCACTTAAATCCCTCTTTCTTCATCCTCCAAGGCACCTAGCTCAGCATTGGCTAGGGAGGGGGAGATCGTCAAGGTCTTCCGGGTATGAGGTGGGACCTCCATGCTAGAACTGATGGTTTGTTCCTAGTTTCCTGAGCCTTTTGTCCGTGACATTCGCCTGAGTGCAGTAAGTGTGAGATCACCCCTTTCTTAGGAACCCCGAACTCTACAGAGACCGATTTCTTGATTTTAACATTTTGGTACGGTGAGCGTGGAGAGTGACCAGCACAGAAGATCTCAGGAGAATGTCATGGCTGGAGATCTGGGAGGTAGTGATGACTCCCGCGAGACCCCCAAACCGGGACCCTTTGTGGGGAGGGAAGAGTTCATGCTTCCATCCAAGGCATCGTGGAGATGCTGCGAAGTATTGCACCTCGAGGTAACTGCTCAACTCCCACCCCTCAGGACTTGGCTCTCAGGGGTCTTGGCAAGACTGCTCCCAGGGTTCTCGGCGAGCTGTCTCCCAAAGAACTAGGCGAGATGACCCCAGCAGGGGAGAAGGAAGTGCACCAGGAAGACGGCCCGGGAAGAAGAGAATGGGAGAGGGGGTCGAGCGAGACCTCACCAGCCGGGAGTTGTTCCCCAGCCTGGCGAGTGCTAGCCTTCCAGGCGAGCAGGTCGCGTGAGTAGAGGTTGTGAGACCACCACTCAGGGGGTCACCCTTCAGCGAGCTGATCATCTCAGCTCCCGTTCCCGAGGGATTCAGAGAACCCGACTTGGCTTACTATACCGGGAAGGATGGCCCCGTCCAGCACCTGTAGTAGTTTGAGGATGTCGTCTTCATCAGGCCAATGATGGATGCCTTCAAGTGTCGCCTCTTCGCGATCACGTTGAAGGACAAGGCAAGGGACTGGTTCCACCAACTCCCACCGAGATCGATCTATGGGTTCGAGGACTTGAGCCGGAGCTTTCAGCTTCGCTTCTCCACCTCCAAGAAGAGGAAGAAGAGTCCTGAGTCCATCTTCCTGATAAGGCAAGGGGTCGAGGAGTCACTAGCCCATTACGTTGACAGGTTCCAAGAGGAGATACTGGATATCCAGGAGATGCCGGGGTATGCCCTCTAGATGGCGTTCAAGGTGGGTTTGCGTGAGGGGTTCTTCAAGATGAGCCTGACCCGAAAGGCCCCCCTTTCCTTCGAGGAGATGATGGAAAGGGCGGCAGAGGAGATAGCAACTGAGGCGGCCAACCCAGCATTTGTCAAGAAGTTGGCAAGGTTAACAGAGGTAGATTCAAAGGAGCAAGGTGTCTCGAGGCATCAGGAGGGAAGAAGGAGAGAGGAGCAGAGAGCTCAGGGGCTCCAGGGACCTCAAGAAGGTCCGGAGCCAGGTTGGAGGCAACAGGGAGGGCCCGTTCAGAGTCCAGGAAGAGGTCCTGTCCAGGGTGGGGGGAACTTCCATGGAGGCCAAGAGAGGTTCAACTTCCAGAGACAAGCCCCTAGGCAGCGCCTACCCCCACTGCAACAAGCCATGGAGATGGGAAGAAGGGGAAGAGGTAACGGGAGAAATCACCAAGCCTGTCGAAGGAGGGAAGGAAGAGTGATATCATACTGTGACTTCCACCAAGTAGAGGGTCACGTCACAGCTACCTACCCCAAATTCCTGGAAGTGAGAGAGGCGAGATCCCCAGCCCAATAGCAGCCGCCGGTGCAGATTGAAGAAGTTCTACCCAGAGAAGTGGGAGATGACGTATGTGAGGACCGGGTCGACGTTGGAACCTGAGGAGGTATGAGAGTGATCCACGGTGGAGTAGCGATCGAGGCCACTCGAAAGACAAGCCTCCATATCATGTACCGTCGGAGCGTCGCTTCTACATCCCAGACCCCGCCCCCAGAGGAAAGGATCACCTTCTCAATGAAGGACATGCCGGATCACGAGGATCCGTTCTGCGATGTGATGGTCATCTAGGCAGTCATCGAAGGCTACACCGTCTCCCGGATTTTGGTTGACAACGGGAGCTCCATCAACGTCATTTTCAAGAAAGCTTTGATGGGATGAAGGTGGAACCAAGGAGGGTGTTGGTCTCTGATGTACCCCTGTTCGGATTTTCAGGGGAAAGGAAGGAGGTAGAAGGTGGGGTCGGACTCCTGGTGAAGTTGGGGGGAACTTAAGGAACTGCTGGTTCGTCATTGTAGACGCCCCAAGCAGTTATAATGACATCTTCGGAATGCCCCTCATCTACGCCTTCCGTTGTGTGCGGTTGTATTTCCACCACTGCCTCAAGTTCAACTCAGGAGAGGTCCAAGTCAGAATCAGGGGAGACCCCAGGATGGCGAGGCAGTGCTACGTCACGGCTGTCACCACCATCTCCTAGCTAGCCAAGGCAGAAGAGATGGAGAAGATAATGGAGAGTCTGAGCAAGATAGAGGTATCAAAGGACGTGAATGATGGCCAACGTGCTCAAGCAGCCTAAGGGAGCGTTGACTTGGTGAGGTCTTTTATCTTTCTTGTTCTTGTAATGAGCTCTACCCCTGACCAGCTGAGTCAGGAGGTCATGTATCTTAAAATTTTCCCCGTTGGAGGATGTTGAATTTAGTAAAGTTCGAGTGTCGCGCCTAGTCCCACCCCCTGAGAGGATCTCCTCATCCAGGCTCTCACTAGCTGGTTGGGTCAAATGTGCCTCGGGGAGAGCAAGTCCCACCCCCGAGAGGATCTCCTCATCCAGGCTCTCACTAGCTGGTGGGTGGGTCGAATGTGCCTCAGGGAGAGCAAGTCCCACCCCCGAGAGGATCTCCTCATCCATGCTCTCATTAGCTGGTAGGGTCGAATGTGCCTCGGGGAGAGCAAGTCTCACCCCTAAGATAATCTCCTCATTCAGGCTCTCATTAGCTGGTTGGGACGAATGTGCCTCGGGGAGAGCAAGTCCCACCGCGGAGAGGATCTCCTAATCCAGGCTCTCGCTAGCTGGTGGGGTCGAATGTGCCTCGGGGAGAGCAAGCCCCACCCCCGAGAGGATCTCCTCATCCAGGCTCTCATTAACTAGTTGGTTTGAATGTGCCTCTGGAGATCAAGTCTCACCCCCAAGAGGATCTTCTCATTCAGGCTCTCATTAGCTGGTTGGGTCGAATGTGCCTCAGGGAGAGCAAGTCTCACCCTCGATAGGATCTCCTCATCCAGGCTCTCACTAGCTGGTTGGGTTGAATGTGCCTTGGGGAGAGCAAGTCCCACCCCCGAGAGGATCTCCACATCCAGGCTCTCATTACTGGTTGGTTTGAACGTGCCTCGGGAGAGCAAGTCCCACCCCTGAGAGGATCTCCTCATCCAGGTTCTCATTAGCTGGTTGGGTCGAATGTGCCTCGGGGAGAGCAAGTCCCACCCCCGAGAGGATATCCTCATTCAGGCTTTCATTAGCTGATTGGGTCAAATGGGGTGCCTCGCGAGAGCAAGTCCTACCCCCGAGAGGATCTCCTCATCCAGGCTCTCACTAGCTGGTTGTGTCGAATGTGCCTCGGGGAGAACAAGTCCCACCACCGAGAGGATCTCCTCATCCAAGCTCTCACTAGCTGGTTGGGTCGAATGTGTCTCGGGGAGAGCAAGTCTCACCACCGAGAGGATCTCCTCATCCAGTCTCTCATTAGCTAGTTGGGCCGAATGTGACTAGGGAGAGCAAGTCTCACCCCCGAGAGGATCTCCTCATCTAGGCTCTCATTAGCTGGTTGGGTCGAATGTGCCTCAGGGAGAGCAAGTCCCACCCCTGAGAGGATCTCCTCATCCAGGCTCTCACTAGCTGGTTGGATCGAATGTGCCTCGGTAAGTTCTTATCCCGAGAGGATCTCCTCATCCAGGCAACCACTAGCTGGATGGGTCGAATGTGCCTCGGTGGAGAGTAAGTCTCATTAGCTGGCATGGAAGGTTGACCACTCGGAGAGGCCAAGTGTTTTCGGCTCCAAGAAGGCTACACAGCAAATACGTTGGGTTGGATGTTTCTTTCCGAGCGTGAAACTCACTCGAAAAGAGTGGGGATTGTGTATAACCCCGTATTCGCGAAAAGGGACCCCCAAGCAGGGCGTAAGACTTGCTTTATGGTTTTAATCTATTTGAGAGTTTTGCACTCTTGGGGGCCAATTTAGGGTCGACCTTCGTAATATACTTGTAGGGGGATGCAATATTTGCCTCCCCCCCCCCCCGACCTATTGTCAGGGGGCAAGTGCGGCGAGAGGCTGACTCAAGGGTCCCGGCCAAGCCGCCCAGCTCGCCTAGCTGCTCTGCCCGCAGGCCGTCCAGCTTGCCTAGCTGCTCAACCCGCAGCTCGCCTCAACCCGCAGGCCGCCTAGCTCGCCTAGCTGCTTAGCTCACAGCTCGCCTCAACCCGCAGGCCGCCCAGCTCGCCTCAACCCGCAGGCCGCCCAGCTCACCTAGCTGCGCAGGCTGCCTCAACCCGCGGGCCGCCCACCTCGCCTAGCTGCGCAGCCCGCCTCAACCCGCAGGCCGCCCAGCCCACCTCAACCCGCAGGCCGCCCAGCTCGCCCGACCAGCTCGTCCATCTCACCCAGCAAATTTCCCGCCACTCCCGGGGTGTTTTTAGTAATTTCAGAGCAGCGGAGATTGGTTATTTGCAGGCCAGTCCCAGAAAACTATAAATAGACCCTTGAGGGTGCCTTGGAGAGCATTGCTTCTTAGCCACTTAAATCCCTCTTTCTTCATCCTCCAAGGCACCTAACTCAGCATTGGCTAGGGAGGGGGAGATCGCCAAGATCTTCTGGGTGTGAGGTGGGACCTCCACGCTAGAGTCGAGGGTATGTTCCTAGTTTCCTGAGACTTTAGTCTGTGCTGTGACATTTGCCTGAGTGCAGTAAGTGTGAGGTCACCCCTTTCTTAGGGACCCCGAACTCCACAGAGATCGATTTCTTGGTTTCAACATCTTGGTGCGGTGAGAGCAAGTCCCACCCCCGAGAGGATCTCCTCATCCAAGCTCTCGTTAGTTAGTTGGGTCGAATGTGCCTTGGGGAGAGCAAGCCTCGCCCCCGAGAGGATATCCTCATCCAGGCTCTCATTAGCTGGTTGGGTTGAATATGCCTCAGGAGAGCAAGTCTCACCCCCTAGAGGATCTCCTCATCCAGGCTCTCATTAGCTGGTTGGGTCGAATGTGCCTCGGGCAGAGCAAGTCCCACCCCCGAGAGGATCTCCTCATCCAGGCTCTCACTAGCTCGTTGGGTCGAATCTGCCTTGGGGAAAGCAAGTCCCACCCCCGAGAGGATATCCTCATCCAGGCTCTCACTAGCTGGTTGGGTCGAATGTGCCTCGGTAAGTTCTTGTCCCGAGAGGATCTCCTCATCCAGGCTACCACTAGCTGGATGGGTTGAATGTGCCTCGGTGGAGAGTAAGTCTCGTTAGCTGGCATGGCAGGTTGACCACTCGGAAAGGCCAAGTGTTTTCGGCTCCAAGAAGGCTACACAGTGAATACGTTGGTTGGATGTTTCTTTCCGTGCGTGAAACTCGCTTATAAAGAGCGGGAATTGTGTACAACCCTGTTGCTGTATGGAGACCGGGTGGTCTGGCGGTCTGATTCTGGCGGTTTAGAGACCGCGCGGTCTGTCGGTTTCTCTCCTACGGTTTGATGGTTGGACTGTGGCTGTGGTTATCCGGGCGGTCTGATGGTTTGTCTCAGGAGTCTTAGGGACCGGGCGGTCTGGCGGTCTCATATGGCGGCTTGTTCCCTGTCTCTTGTGGTGGCCGGGTGGTTAGCCTATTCGTCTAACTGCGCGGCCTGTTCGGCTTGTTTTTATGTTAAACTGCTTACACCTGTAATTATTTTGTCTCGCATTGCTTAATTGTAATTTCTCTCATCTCCTTCATTCTATAAAAGGGATGCTTACCTTTGTAATAGATACATTTTTTGGATAATAAAGTTTACATTACTCCAAATTTTTGGTCTGCTCTTTTCTGTTCGCACATGGTATCAGAGCACTCGATCTTCTCGCGACTTTTTTGCGACTTGTTTCTATCCCCTCTTAGTCGCTACCCTTTATGTGCTCGGCCTGTCTCTTCTGTCTCCGCGACCTGTTTTCGCGATTTCTTTTCCTCTTCTCTCCCCGCGATCTCCATTTATTCGCGCAGTCAGTTTCTATTCGTGCGGTCTCTGCTCTGTTCGCACGACCTGTTTGCCTTCCTCACGAATTCCTCCCAGTTCGCGTGGTCTTCTCTCTTTCTCCTGTTCGCGCGGCCTTCTCTCTAGCCGTGCGGCTTCTTCCCCCCTCTGCTTTGCTCTGCTTCTTGGCTGCGGTCTTCCTTGTCGCACGTCTGCTTGTTGTTCGCCTGGCTTGGTGTTTCTGCCCTTGTCACAGCGACCTTTTTCTCTCTGCCTCTTGTTTGCTCGTGCATCTCCTGTTTGATCGTGCGGCCTCTCTTCTATGGCCCTCCACCTCCTCCACGCAGTCCGCCTCGGTGGTCACATCTTCTGGTAGTGCTCACGTTTGTTACTCACGGCAGTGGTTGATCGACTCTGGTGCTGTC